>WBMY01018088.1:3709-15054 GCA_013397315.1 Donacobius atricapilla | reverse complement strand
AAAAAAAAAAAAGAAAGAAGAGGTAGCCAAAGGAGAATTAGTTTAAATGAAAAGCAATGGAAACACATCTGAGTACATTGTGCTAGGAACATTTCCAAAATGGAGCATAAACAGCTTTCTCAGCACCAAGTTAGCCTGCCTGAGGCTGCTCCTGTTTAACAGTTGATTAGTACTGCCACTACCAGTTGTCCATCCTCTTGTCCTCTTATCCAGTGATAATCACCAGCTAGCTCAACTTGGCTCATCCAGAAATGGGACCAAAGGCTAGAGCACTGGTCTCATGGGAAGCTGTTGAGAATGGATTACTGCAAAGGGAATGGATCCATGGATAAGAAAATGGAAACTTTGAGTGTAAAATTATTTATTTGGTATTTATCCATGGCTGTGTCTTATGCTTGCTTTTTTTAATTGCAGCTAAGAGTGACTATAGCCTGTATAGCTTTAACAGCTTTAGTCTGTAAGATTTCTTGAAAATGAAACATCTGAGGAACCTTAAACCTCTGTGACAGTCATTAAGACCCTGGAAGAAACCCAAAAGGAATGTTCAAAATCTAGATACAAGGTGATTATGATTTGGAGTCATGCACTTCACTCCTGGCATAGGACTGGCATAGAGTTAGGGGTGGGGAAGGGCGGACTTTCAGAGCAGTCCTGTTCATCCCAGAAAGCCTGTCTGTAACTGGTGTCCAAGCATCATCCCTGACTAGAAAGAAGAGGAATTTCACTAAGGATGCTTCAGCAGTGGCTGGTGAGCTCCAGGAGGGCCTGTCCTCTTAGGTCTGGCAAGCAGATTTACCTTCAGTTTTCCAACAAGTCAGCCCTTTGTCTGACTGAACTTTTTTCTAACCAGGAATTCCAACTGCTTTGTAGTTTAATTCATTGTTCAGTACTGCTGTTTTGGGGAATTCATGAACTCTTTGATGCTCCCCTCTCCTTACAAAAAGGATTTAAGAGGAGGACATTGTGTAGCAGTGTGTGTACTTGGCACAACAGCCAGTAAACAGGATGTTTCTTGCTAGCTACATGATTTGCGGTAGGTTTCATCTTCTGTCTTCCATAGCATAATTTTTAACTGTCCCTGTCCTTCCAGTCCATTATACTGCCTTTGCCAGCAGTGTGGAAGTGAGCATGTTGTACCCAAGGATCTGCTGCGTTCCAGCTACTTTCCTCACCTATGCTGGTGTGCAGGGCACTGGGAAGGTGGGAGCTGGGGGAAGGGGGAGGCTTAGCACAGCATGGGAGGTTGAGAATGCCCCAGTTCTGGGTCAGGTGGAGAAGAACTGAAGTTTGAAGCCTCATCTGCACAGGCAACTGCAACTTTACACGGCCAGCTGGAGCGTTCTGGCCGTGGTGAGGGCAGCATGTTGATGCTGGAGTGTTGGTGCAGGAAGAGTGGATTATATTGGGAAGGCTTATCTCTGAGACAGCAGCTGAACATGAGCCAGCAGTGTGCCCAGGTGGCCAGGAAGGCCAATGGCACCTGGCCTGTGTCAGAAATAGTGTGGCCAGCAGGATCAGGGCAGTGATTCCTCCCCTGTGCTTGGCACTGCTGAGGCTACACCTTGAGCGCCGTGTCCAGTTCTGGGCTGTCGCCCTGATTTTTTCAGCCTCTCTTCTGTTTCACAGTTTTTCATGGTTTGGGTTGTTCTCACACTCAGGTGTGTAAACACTGGCAATGTTTATCATAAATTCAAGGAGAGTTTTCATTCCTGTTCTTAGAGATAAGGACAGCTGATGGACAGTTTTCTTGACCAATGGGATGGGGAAAGGTGTCAACCTTCTCCCCCAATCCCTGGCCTTTGTAGAAATACTATAAAATAGAGTCAGATCTTTTAAAATAAATAGTTCATGCCTTCTCACCAAGGTATGTGTGCGTGTCTGTGTGTGTCTGTGTGACGAACAGCGTCATTGGGCCCCTCAGTTTAAGGAAGGACGTTGAGACACTCAAACACAGAAAAGAGCAGAAAATGCAGAGAAGAGCAGCAAGGCTAGTGAAGGGTCTAGAACACAAATCCTATGAAGAGTGGCTGAAGGAGCTGGGGTTGTTTATCCTGGAGAAGAGGAGGCTCAGGAGAGACCTCATCACTGTCTACAACTGCCCAACAGGAGGGTGCAGCCAGGTGAGGGGAGGCCTCTTCTCCCAGGAAACCAGCAACAGGACAAGAGGACACAACCTTAAGCTGCTCCAGGGGAGGTTTCGGCTGGACATTAGGAAGAAGCTCTTCACAGAATGAGTGATTGAGCATCAGAATGGGCTGCCCAGGGAGTCAGGTGGAGTCCCTCTCCCTGGAGGTGTTTAATAAAAGACTTGATGTGGCACTCACTGCCATGGTCTGGTTGACGAGGTGGTGTTAGGTCATAGGTTGGGCTCCATGACCTCAAAGGTCTGTTCCAACCTAATTGATTCTGTAATTCCCCGGAACAGCACAGATCTCAGTGCATTGGTATCTACTAATTTTGATCTTATTTGCAACTGTGTACATTTAGGATGGCAATGCTAGCATGGAGGGAAGGTCTTCAGCTGTAACTAAGCTACTGTTCATCGGCTAATGTGTTTTCATGAGCACCGTTGGTTCGCTTTTTGTACCTGCTAATGTGATATAGTGGAGGCTATTTGGTACTGTGCATGCAAAGCTAAATTAAGCCTGGCAGGCAGCCCAGGAAGCCCTGCCACGTGTCCCAGCTGCTCACGGCACTCGCGGTGTGCTCCACTTCCCCAGCTTTGCTGCTGCACATTTCTCTCCAGCTGCTTGCAAACAACAGAGATCTTGTGGTCGAGAACTTCCCCGTGATTTGGCATAGAGTAAACAGACAAAGTTCATTCAGAGGATTTCTTGCAAAGATGGACTGAGTTTGCAATTTAACGTTTTCCCTTTTTTCCCCTAGTTTCAACGACGAATGTGGCCAGACCCCTCCCTCCACAGGTGAAGTCAGTGAGTTGGTGGAGACATTACAGACTGACTTTCAAGAAAGGAGAAAAAATGATTTTATTTTTTTCTACTTCTGAGCCCCATTACCCCTCACCTCTGAACCAAGAAAGACTTTACGTGGTGTCATAATTTCGCAAATTACTTCCTCAAAGGAAGGTCAAACATTTTACCATTCAATCAATAGGAAGCGACTTACAAATCATGTGTATTGATCATTGTAATCATTCAGAGGAATGTAGGGCAGACACTAAAATCACATGCACTTAGTCTTAATTGCCCACATTAAAGCAATTATGTCCCAAAACTGTCATTGTCTAATGCTATGCACACCACCCAGCATGGTAACTTTTAGCCATACATATTTAATCATAAATCAGTCTCTTAGGTCTATTGCACTAAAGACTTACAATATTGCTGTAATTATGCAAATATAACTATGTCTTTTTTCACCAATGTGTAAGATCATGTCACTTTGGAGAGCCAAGTGGAGGAAAATAAGCCCCTATATTAATGCAGCTGGTATTTAATACATATATTTTACGGCTGTGCTATGTGTTCATGACACAAGTACTTAAAGTGACCTTAAATTGCTAATGAACAGAGAGCCTTTGTAAAAGCAGTCACAGGTCAAGGACTTGTAGATAAAACTTGTTGAGAGGTACATTGATGGTAGGCTTGTGTCAGGAGAGTGATATTTGTTTGAGGATGTTTATAAACATTATTTTCCAGAGGATCATTTTAGCTAAAAATGTCTCAGACAAATACCAATTGGTAGAATTGAAATAAATGTTTTCTGATCTTGTAAACATAAGGTAGGGCCTTTTTCCTTTTGTCAAGAAAGCCAGTATGCTGTCTCAGGAAAGTTTTGTTTTGATGAACTGAAAGATTGGTCAGGAGTATATTCCTTTTACCATTTCAGAAACTATTTCTAAGCAGATCTGAAAAATGAACAATTCTTGGTATGTTACATACCTTGCTGTAGATGTTTTTCGTGTTTACTGCAGAAAAGAATGTTTGAAATCACAATTATTATCTAAATTGGAACAGCCAAATTTAAGAATTTCTCAGAAAATATGAGCTTAAGTCCCTTAAAATTAAGGAGCGCAACTCTCCTGCCTTCCTGGCCTGAGATCTAGACTTGCCTCAGTCAATTCCCAAGCAGCTTTCCGGAAACATCATCTAATACAGCCCAGAACAGAACAGGTCGTGGAAAGAAAAAAATACAGGAGAGACTGCATTGTAACATGAGACAGCAAAAGGAAGGAGTTTCACACTACTTCATCTACAACTTGCTTTCACTTCTTGACTCTCCTCTGAAGAGTGCAGAGCCGGCTGTGCTCTGGCTCTGCATGCAGAGGCACAAAGGGAAGGTGCAGAGAGGGAAGACAGGCTGCTGGGATTGCCAGGCACCTCCACCTTACCATTTCCTGCTCCTCTGAGCCTCACTGGAGCCTGAAACATCACATCATCTAGCAAGTGTTGATCACATCAGTAGTTCTGCAAAATGTCCCTGCACCTTCTCAGTCTTCAGCATGGTGGGCTGCTGACACACAGGCCTGAGGTACTTCTGTGTAACCTCAAAAGGTAATGAGACATGCTGCCTTTTTGGCAACAGGCTCCAGATAAGGCATCTGCATCTTCACTAGGAGACGTGCAAGCTGCAGACCTCTCAACAAGCTTCAGAGCTGCGGCAACGGGGAACTGTGCATGGAAGCTAGGAACTAAATTGATTCAATCCTGGGAAGATGGCTGACTCCAAATCTCAGGCAAACTTATTTTAACAAGATTTTTGAGCATGTCAGCAACATTTCTCATCTTCTGGGGGTCTTAACCTACTCAAAGCAGTAATGTGTAGAGGATAAGATACCCTGTAGGTCACATGTGTGTCCAGGTGGGCACTGAATTACAAGTAACTTAGTAGGGGCTTTTAAAAGACAGAAAGTATGTAATTTCTCTCAGAAACCCTTAGCCCCAAAAGAGTCATTCAAGCATTAAACACAGAGCAGAGGAGAAAAATGTTGTGGTGGAGGAAAAAGGACATAAAATGTGTGGGCTCAAAATGGTTGCACCAAATCTGACCAGAGCACCAACAAGGTTACATGTAGGCCCTGGATACGGCCAGTCTGGGGGCATATTCCCTGTGTCTCCATGAACAGCTAGGTAGTGAGGTGCTGCAGCATGCCTGATTGCTCGGGAATCCCAGCGCTTCCTGAACTCACTCGTTCTTTCAAGTAGCAATGAAGTTGTTTGGCTGGATCCTTTATGAAAGTTAAAATTGGTTTGTCATTTTCTTTTCGCTTCTCACACCTTATCTAGTTTCTACATTCTTCCCACTTCAGTAGTCAAAGTGATTGAAAGCCGAAAACTGAGCAGATCTGTCCCTGCAGCAACTTTCCTCGCGTTTCTCATTTACCGTGGTATCAAACGGGCTCTTTGTCTTTGCAGTCCCCTGATGTTGCCTCTGTTACATGGTGATATTCTTCAGGTCATGGGGGTTAAAAGGAGGCTAAAAAGGGGATCATATTGGACTTGCTTTACACAGACATGTAGCATTAGACCCAACGCCCAATAGAGGAAAGATATACTACTCCTATTTGATGAGCAGCAGGCCAATAAATTCATTAATCATCATTTTATGCCTCATCAAACACTACCCAAGTTCCTCCATGGGAGTTATACAAATTAGCCACTGAAAAGGCAGTAATTTTAGTTTAGCTAGGTAAGTGCTTTTTGATTGCCTTCCTGAACAATGCTTCCCTTGACAAGCTAATAAATCAGCCCTTTCTGAATCAGAAGTGCAGCAAGTGCGAACAATAACTCCACATAGTTTCTCCACTGATTTCAGCTGGAAGGCCTAAGAGGATGATCTGGGATCAAAGTCTCTTATTTTATTGCAGAGCAAAAGCTTTCTTTATGAAGAAGAGCTACAGAGAAATGAGGGAAGGGAGATTTTTTTAATCAATTAATGAGAGAAAAAGTCTTGAAACAAAAAGGAGGCCTAAGTCTCCGATTGCAGGGATGCTGGGAGGCCGGCAGGGCAGCTCGGGCAGGAGCCTGCTCTGCCGCAGGTGAGGCTGGAAGCATAAATCGAGGGGCTGCTCCTGCAGAGAGTTACAGATTACCAGGGCAAGTCAGAATACAGACTGTATTTAATCTGCGACCAATTGATTCCTTGAGTGTTTCAGGTATTTGTAGTGTAGGTTTAGATTTGTTGGGTGGCTTTACAGTGGGAAGCCTTGAGGCTGTACTGTCTTATCTTTTTTTCAAATTGCTGCCTTTGACAGTATCATTTTTTTTAACTTGGCCGTAAATCATTTCACTAATCAGCTGTCACCAGCCAACATGCATACATTGGCATTCAGCCGGAGAATTTGTTTTGGAAGGCCTTTAGCAACAAAAACTATGCTTGTATCAATAACCGTCTGCTAATGTCTCGTGCATAGGGATGTAGAACACGGGGAGGAACGAGGGGAGACAGCACCAAGGGAGAACAGTTTTGGTGGAGGGAACAGGGGAAGAGCATTAATTGCCACGTAGGGCGCAGCCTCCCCCCAGCCCGCCGCGGCTTGCGTGGGGAGCTGCGTGCGGTACCTGCGGCAGCGCGGGGCCGTGCGGGGATGTGCGGGGATGTGCGGGGATGTGCGGGGCTGCGCGGGGATGTGCGGGGATGTGCGGGGATGTGCGGGGCCGCGCGGTGCTGCGCGGGGATGTGCGGGGATGTGCGGGGATGCGCGGGGNNNGCGGCCCCGGGGCAGGATGCGGCCCCGGCCGGCCCTGGCCGGGCTGCCCGCGCAGCCCCGCCGCGGCAGAGAGAGGGGGTTATTGCACAAGCGCCTGCATCAGCCCGAGCCGGGCTCCCGGCACGCTGCGAGTTCGCACATGCTCTAATTATAACAGATGAGTAACGCCGTGCGGAGGACATTTATTTTCTGGTAGTTGGACGTGAAGGGATCCTCGGCTAAGGAGGCTGGAAGCGCCCGGCGGGGTACGACCCCGGGGAGTCGCCGGGCACCCCCGCTCCAGGCTCCTGCCGAGATGAACCGGCAAGGATTTCCCGGACAGAAAAGTGCAGGAGGAGGCGAGAGGGGCTCGGGCAGCCCCGCCCGCCGCGGGCGCCCCTGGCCTGCAAACTGGCCGTGAAAATAGCGCGGGCTGCTCCCGCTGAGTACCCGGTGTTCGGCGAGCGCAGCCGCCCCCAAAAGAGGACGCGGGATGGAGAAGACACGGCGGGCCGCGGCCGGGCTCTGCAGCCGCTCCTCCTGCGCGGCCCTCCGCGCCTTTGCCACCCCCGCTGCCTCCTGCCCCTTGCGGGGTCCGGCGCAGCCCTCCCGAGGGACTCCGCGGCCGCGCAGGGAAACGCTTCTGCCTTCGGCAGAGAAGCAGAAGCGCTCACGTTGGGGGGCCCGTGTCCCTCGCGCCAGGCATAGGCGCTCCCGCGGGGTTATGGCCGAGGGGCTGGGTGCAGCGAGGGAAGCCCAGCAGGACTTAGGTGCCGGGGCTCCAGCCGCAGCCTCGGAACAGCGACAGGGACCGGGGACGCTTTGGGACTGCCGGGGCCGGAGGAGGCGCCTGCGGAGCGCTCTCGGGCAGGAAAAGGCAGAGCCTACGCAGGAGCCTGTCCCGCGGCCGCCCCGTCGGGCAGGGCGGGCATTCCGGCCAGGCGCGGCCCGTTCATGCCCCGCCGGTCCCGGGCGAGCCCTTTCCCCGGCAGAGAAAGGGCCCGGCTTGAGTCGGGGCGCGCCGCCGGGCGAGCTCTTCCGCTCCCGCGGAGGCGCGGTGGAGGAATGCGGGGACAATGCGCCATCTGTCACCGCCGGGTCGCGCCGCGGCCGGGAGCGCCGCCGAGGGCGCTGATTTATGCTGAATGCGCCTTAGAAGATCTCGATGTAGACTTTGTCTTTCTCCGTCAGAGCCAAGTAAAAAGAAACAGCTGGCCTGAATTTTTAGCACCCATAATTAATTAAGAGCTTCATTCCTGGGATTTGATGATTCAATAAAGCAAGACCCTTATTCCCCTATGTGATTCCAGTGAATATCTACTCCACTCCAATCCTTCTGGGTCCCAAGATAGGGCAGATTAACACTCTTTTTCTGTGGGAGAGAAGGGAAAAAATGCCTCAAGATTGCATCTGAGGCGCACACAAAAGGTAAATTCAAAACTGCCACTTGTTCTCTGCAAAGGCTCCTTATTCTCCGCCATTGATGTATTTGTGCCAGGTTTTAAAGAAACCAGAGGGGGGATGAGGAATTAACATATTGCTCATTTGGAAAAACAGCCGGTTCTGGTTTTGGTAACACTTGTTCCCTTGCCAGCCACAGATGTCCTTACTAATAATCGTGGCNGTAGGGGCGGGGGGCGGGCGGACTCCACGGCGCTCCCGTACCGCTCCAAGCCTGCCCCGAGCCTGGCTGCTGCTGCTGGGGCGAGCAGAACACCGCGGAGCCGGGCGCGCCGCTCCGCCGGCTGAGGAATCCCCGCGGCTGCGCCCCGGCGCTGGGCGCCGGCTGGACCGGGCCGTGGGGACGAGTTCTCCTTCGTTTTTGTTGGTTTTTTTTTTTTTTTTAACTTTTTTTTTTCCTAAACTCGTCTCCGTTTGGGGTTGAAGCTCCTGTACTTTTTCTTATTGCAACCCCCTGTGATATTTTTTATTCACCTCCTTTAAACTTGCTGACCGTGTGATTTTCCGTGTTTTCTTGGCGGATGGGGCTTTCGCGTAGTTCCTAGGCACGGCGAGAGAAGATGCTGTTCAGAACCCCTTGCCGGGGCGGGGAGGTGTGTGCGGGGAGGTCCAATAAGCCAATTAGACGCCACCGCGCCGTCCCGGCCGCCGCGGAGGCTCCGCGCCGAGCGGGAGCCCCGTAGGTTAATCGTGACAATTGGAAAGGCAACACTCGCGGGGAGAGCAGCGGGGGGGATGTAAACACGGGCCGGGGTGTTGAGGGTCTAAATTAGGATTTGTTTTGTTTTTAAGCGTGAAAGAGGAAGCAGCAGGGCTGCGCCAGGCTCCCCGCCTCTCTCGCTCTTTGTCCCCGCAATTGAGAACCGGGGCTGGAGATACAGGGGGCTCCCAGCCGGAGCTCGGGGGCTGTGCTGCCTGCGGACCGCGCCCCCAGCTCTGTCTCTTTGCTCCCACGACTGAGAGAATTCTGCCGTGGATGGGACGGATGGGGTCGATGGCTGCAGCCCTGGGCTCGTAGCCCGCCTGCGGTCCTGTCATCCCGGCCGCGCTGAGGCGTCGGTAGGCCCGTCGGAACGGGCACGGCTGACCTCGGGACACTTGGCCGGGATTCTTCGGGGAAACCTCATCCTTCCCCGGGGACAGGGAGCTTGGCTCGGAGGCGGGGAGGGGGACGGCGCCCCGGCTCCCAGAGGCGAGCTGCGCTCCCTGCCCGGCGAGCTGCCGCTTTCCGCCGGGAGCCCCCGTTAGTCTCCTCTGGGGTCCCGGATCCTCCGTCCGCCGAGCTGGAGTCTGAGCTGTTCCTGCGGCGCCACGCGTGGGCCCTGCCGGGCCAGCCGCGCCAACACCCTTGTCGGCGGCGCTGGAGGGTTTTGGGGGGATGTTGGACTGTCAGCGGCGGGAGAGAGCGGCCCCTGTGCTGCACCCCGCTGCCACCTGCGCCGCTCGACCCGCGCCGTCGAGGCGGGCCGCGTAGGGGTCGTGGCCCCCCTGCCCCATCAAGGGTCGTGCTGAGGTGTCCGGGACAGAAAGGGGAGGCAGTGGGCACGGTAAAGGGCGAGCGGTTTCCTCTGGGAACGGAGCTGCACCCCGCGGAGGCTGGGCCGTTCCCACCTGCCTCCCTGGGCAAGCACCTGCTGCCAGGCGAGCTGATGAAAGTCCAGCCTGAAGAACCCCAGCGCCAGCCCCGCTCTTGCCTCTCGCCTGCCCAAAAAGCGCTTCGCAGCGGCAGCGAAGCCCTCCCGCCCCAAACCCCGCGGGGCAGCCCGCGGCCCTGCCCGCGCCCCGGGAGGGCCCCGCTCCCCGCGGGGGAGTCGCTCCCGGCCGCTCCGAGGGCTGCTCCTGAGTAACCTACGGCAGCTCTGCCTGGCAGCAGGCGTTATTTTTATTTTAAGCTATCAGCGCTTCTTTTTTTTTTTTTTTTTTTAAACAACAAATTAACATGCCAGAGGCAAAATAGGATAACGCTGCCCCCTCCCCCCTACTCTGTTACGGAAAAGAAACTGGTAAATTCGTGCTTACGTTAAAGAATGGCTATACAGTATATCTCCTGTGGCAGGGGAAAAGGGTGATGAATTAAATTGTTGTATGAAATCGTTTGGGCTACAATAATAGTTATGGTTTAAAATAGGCGACAGGCTGCAACCTAAAGGAAACGGTTAATTCCCTTAGGAATTTATACATCAAACGAAAACCGTATTGAGATCGCTAATAGACCTATTCAGAATAGCCCTGAGTATAAGGAATAGGGCTTTTGAACGAGCGAACCTCCTAAGCTGCTTTGCAAAATAGCTTTTGCAGAGATCGGAAGATCAGCTGTGGAAAGGTAGCAAGACAATTAAAAAAAAAATCCATAGCCAAATGAATAATTGAAACCTATTTATTTTGAGGTAGTCGTTCCTCTGCGGAACCTGTTGTCTGGGGAGCGCGGTCCTGAGGGGCTTTGTCGCTCCCTGTAGCACCGGGCGCTGGGGAGTTTCCCGAGTTCAGCCCGAGGCGATCTCCGCGGGGGAACGGGGCCGGCGAGCCCGGGCGGGAGGCGGCCCGGGGCGCTTTGCCTCCAGCCCCGCACATCGGGGCTGCTTCTGCCCGGGCCAGCTCTACCCTGCCCCTCGCCGCGAGAACTTTATCCCGTTTTCAACGAGGCAGGTGAGTCCAGTAAAGCTCACTGCTGCGCGAAAAATACGCTTTCCTGCAGGTTTCACCGACTGGAAATCAAATATCCAACGGAGGAATTCGAGCGTTTTTTAAAGAATCATTTATCATTAATAAAATGACAAAATAACATACTATTAACCCAGGAATATCTGATTCTTTTTACATTCAGTTGAAACAATTTTAATTTTAAACCAGATTATCTACAAAAAAAAAAAAGAAGTATAACCAAGAAAACATAGACTGTATCTTTAAAACTCAAAATACAAACGACTATTTTCATTCCNCCCGCCGCACCGAGCGCCTCTGCCCGGGCAGGCGGCCCCGGCTGCCGCCGCGGCACGGCCGCTGCAGCGACGCGGGCTAAATCTGGCAGAAAATCGAACTCATTAGCAAAGTTCACCAGCTGATTGCTTTGCATAAAACACGACACTGATTGGAAGTAATTAGGTTAAAAGATGGGACTGCGCTTCGATTTGGTGTTTCTAACAAGTGCTTTTGTGCGTGGCCTGATTTAAGCCTTCACCTCTGGGAACAGCGTCCCTCCCACACCCGGCCACGTCCCGCTGCCGCGGCCGCTCTC
>WBMY01018073.1:719-11013 GCA_013397315.1 Donacobius atricapilla | reverse complement strand
AAAAATTCTATAAGGAAAAAAAAAAAAAACAAATCGAACCCCCAACAATATGCTACCAATGCTTCTTATGTGACTAATTTGCCAACTATTTGCTTAATGTGGAATCAAATGAGTACCTTTTCACCTTTACCTTGTGCCAATTTTTCTATGAAATTGCACTTGATATATGAATCCTCAGGAAATAATTTGACTGCTATTGCATTGCCGACCATTCCGTCCATCTCCAACAATTCTGTGGATGCCACTCAACCTCATTATCCCAAACGTTGTAGTACATCCATTTCCAGTTTACAATGTTTGGAATGGACATAGTGTTTAGGACAACAACCACAACAACAGTTCTTACAGTATGGGAAAATAGTTGACTGGGGACCACATAGCATCCTTAGAGAAAAGGGGACAAATAAAACCATCCTTTCCTTCCAAAAGGCAAACTGCAGCATTGTTTGGCATGATGGTGGAATGGCCAGACCATTGATTCAATATAAACTAGGTAGTAATCAATCACATGTTCATAAGCATCTGAGGAAAATGTTGTTGCCTGCCTTTGGTAATACTATATACCAGGTGAACTTGAACAAGAATGCTACCCTTGCAAATTTGACTGCTAAAGAAACAATCATTAATGACTTGTACTTTGCACCTGTATGTTTCTGCTTTAGCTAATGATTTTTCAACTGATTATAGGAATGGCTTGTATTTTATGTATAGTAATTCTTTTGGTTTTAAATCATGTGTAACCAATGAAGATGTGAATAACTTTTCTGTCCTTCTTCCATTTAAGAGAAGACCAGAAATTTGGGTACCTGTAAATCTGACTAGGGCTTGGGAAGAACAAGACAGACTCTCACAATTGGCTCGACTATTCCAGGAGGAAATCCAAAAGAGTAACAAACGAGTTTGCAAATTTCTTTGTTGGTTGATCTTTGCCATCATATCTGCTGTAATAGTTTTAACCACAGCCTCTGCAGCTGTTGCAGCTTTAACTAATTCCATTCAAACCGTCCACACTGTGGGACAAGGTCTAACCAATATTACAAAAGAGTTACATGTCACTGTTGAGTCGGAGACAGGGATGCGACATACACACACTGAGGATCATGTAGCAAAAGCCTCATTGTCCTAGAGTGACTTTATGATGCCTGTATCCCCAATCGTCTGTTCTGTATATTGTGTTTTGCCCCTTTAAGGTGATTCTTAGAGTGCAATTTGNAGGGTTTTCAAATTTCCTGAACTTACAGACATGATTGGTCAAGGTGCTTGACTCTGCCTGGTTCACTGGACAATGATATGGGTGTATCTGTGCTTCACAGGGGTTGGCTGAGGTCCTCTGACTGGGTTTGAATCCAACCTATCCTTGCTATGTCTACTTTGAGCTATGCTGGTCAAGTTGGTATCTTTTAAGCCAAATCATCTATGCAGACATAGTCTGGCTGTATCTGTCATAGTTCCCTCTTCTGAGTTTATTAAAAAAAAAATGCAAAGTGTCCCCTGTTATATTAGCCGCAAGGGCCCTTTGAGGATAACAGGACAGCATGATGACACATAATTTTACCTAACTCAACCAGCCTAGTCTCTCTCAGCCAGTGATGCATTCCACATATCATTGAAAATGTTACATCTATTCCCAGGAGCTGTCAGGCAGGATTACCAATAATACAAGTTTACAGATTGGCACACCACAGGCTTAATGCTTGAAGTTACAAACTTATAACTTAATTCTATGAACCAGAAACATTTCAGCTACGGTGATTCAAGGTGTAGACAGCTTTCACTACTCTGCTCTGTGGGGTTTCACCCTTTTGTTTAACCAGGGGTGCATGTGGTCTTAGCACACACTGGTCCAGTGGCTGCGCAGATGCGGGTGGAGCTGTAGCGTGCTCTGTCGCCATGGGAACCACGCAGCTCGTAGGCGCAGTTGGAACATCTGTAGGGAGCCCTGCTTCTGTAGTGGTTGGGTGTCCCCATGGTATGGTAGCACAGTCAAGGGGGGTCACAGAGCACGGCTCAGCTGCAGTTGGGGTTTGGCAGTAGCCGGGTGCCTGGCAGAAGGTAATGGCCGATGCTGTGTCGCAGCATCCAGTGGTCAGTGTGGTCCCGTGGCAAGCAGGCACCTCGTACCAGTGGCACACAGACTCACAGCGGCCAGGAGGGGTCGCAAAGGTCCCTGCAACACAGCAGGACCTGGGGCAGCAAAGCACAGAGCGATAGGTGTGGCTTTGTGGAAGCTATGCATCTTGCAGTTGCGGGGTGCAGTTTCAGGGGCTTCTGACAGTTTGGCAGGATTCGGGGTGGCAGAGCAGGGAGAGGCAAAGCACAGTTCAGCTGCAGTGTGTTCTGCTAACAGCGTGTCCCCGCCCACGATGGTGGCAGGGTCTCAGGCAACAGGGAGATGCCCCTCTGGAGTAGCAACCCCGCAGGGGGCAGTGGCATGATCTCACTTGCCCAGCATCTGCTCCCCCCCCCCTCCCCTGGTGCCCCACTATTGCTGCTCATACCAGCATACAGCGCGAACAGTGACTCTTCTGCTGTTTTCGCCTCCCACTCTCACTTTAACTGTTCTACCAAGTCCATGACAAGCCTCTGAGGTTTTATATTGCCAATGGTGGCAAGCTGCTGAAAGAATATGTTGGTAGTCCGCTCCCAAGTTTTTAAGTCTAGGGCATCCTCTTTTGACACATTTAATTTGTGGCTTTCACACCATGTCAGCAGGGTTAGTAGAGTGCACTCGTCATGTTTTTTCCCTTTCTTTTTCAGAAGGAAAGCCCATACCTTCAGAGCGAAGTTTTGTGGTGTCAAGCTCTCCAGTCTCATGTTCCCGGCGGCGTCTCTTATACAAGGGGACAGGGGTCTAGACCCACTCAGCTTACTCTGCCATTCCTTGCAGTAAAACCACTGGTCTGCAGCAAAAACTGCCGCACGCTGCAGCACTACCACTGCCGCGTGGCAAAATCCCGCTGCACACTGCAGCAATTCTACTGTCCCATGGCAATAACCGCTGTACACCGCTGCTCCCGTCTCCCCGCAATACTGCAGCTGCTTGTTGTTCTCACGTGAGGCACCAGATGTCGCTGTTGAATTGGATACAGGGATGTAACATACGCTGAGGATCATATGGTGAAAGCCTCATTTATTGTCTGGCAGCCCCTTTTATAGGGTTTTCAAATTTCCTGTGCTTAGAGACATGATTGGTCAAGGGTCTTAACTCTGCCTGGTTCACTGGACAACAATATGGGTGTATCTGTCCTTCACAGGGGTTGGCTGAGGTCCTCTGACTGGGTTTGAATCTGACCTATCCTTGCCATGTCTACTTTGAGCTAGGCTGGTCAAGCTGATATCTGTTAAGCCAAATCATGTATGCAGATATAGTCCGGCTATATCTGTCATAGTTACAAACACAAGAGCAAACTGACAAGGAAATAATGACCAGATTAGAGGTCTTAGAAAGTGCTCTTCTGTGGATTGGCAAAGGAGTTGAGGATTGTATTGGTTTGGCATGAATGGTAAAAAACCAATTGGTGATCTGCTTTGGAACTGACGGCCAGGTTGGCCAATTGGATACAGGTGTACACCCCTGGCNTGAGACTTTTTTTTTAGACTCTACCCCTTCTCAAAGAGAGAGGAAAGGCCAAATAGGAGGTATGCAAAGGCATAATATGAAGATATCAAAGTCAGTAAAGGAAGAGTGACTTCTTAAGTGAAAAAGATGACAAGTTGCCTTAGTTTTAGGCTATAAATCTCCTTAATTTATGGTAACGGACTCTAATATTCCTTTAAATCGTGGACTAAGAATGGGGAGATGATTTTGTGGATTCAAGCAAAGGTGTCTGATTTTACTGAGTGGATATTGAATTAGAAACTGTAACCTAGTGATCCTATGAGATGTTTGAAGCCTCGTCACCAGTGGAGAACGAGAAGTCCTTTGTTGTGGAGCTGTGCATCTTTAAAAGGTGAAACCCCATGTGTAAGTCCATGGCCTGTATGTAGTCATGGGAAAGGCTACGTTTTGGGTAGCTCACAAATGCAGATTCTCAGGCAGGCTGCTTTTGTGGGAGCTGGAAGCCACACACGCAGACTGTCTCTCTTGTAGAAAGTTACCAGAAAAATCAGGAGGGACTTGTCTCTCTCAAGGACTGGATGAAAGATTATTTTATAAGTGGTACTGACTTAGAGTTCTGATTTTCTGTCTCTTTACATTGTTTCATAGAAGAGTAAATTGTTGGTAAGGGGGAGGGGAGTGCTTTTAAAAAAGTTTCATGGTTTTTTTGTTTGCCCTTTAGTGTGTGTTACTAAATCTGTTTCTATCTTTAAGTTGAGCCTGTTTTGCCTTTCTTCTAATCCTATTCCATAGTAGAAAGATAGACCACTACACTACATTTAACAAAACAAATTCGGCGAATGTGAAACCACTATATTTTTGGTGTTACTGCCTGGTTTCGAACTTTAACCCATTACAAGGATCAAAAAGCCTGCATATCTTTACATTGCAATTGGGAACACATACATAACTCATTATGTGTCACTCCTCTTCCACGGAATGAAATGGAACAAAACTGGGAAACAATCAAAAACCACCTCCAAGGAGCCTTTGATAAAGCCTTAAGACAAGATATCCACTCATTTCACACTCAATTAAAATATCAACTCAGAGATCTGCCAACTCTAGAGGAGCAAAAGGTGCTGTGACCTAAAAAATGATCTTACTTGGCAAAATCTGAAATATTGGTTTTCAGGAATTATTTTACAAGTTTGGGTTTTTATTGGATTGGGTTGTCTGGCAGTGATATCTTTTTTAATTTTCTGTCTAGTCCTTTTCAACATATTCAGAGCCATTAAAGTCACACAAAAACAAGCTATGCTTGCACTTGCTTTGTCCATGACCCCCAAAAATAGAAAAGGGGGAATTGATGGAGTAACAGGTGTTGGTCTAAGGAAAGAGTCAAAGACAGCAGTGGCAGCAGCGCCAGCAGCAGCAGCACATCTCTTGACAGCATGTACCTGAGACAGAACTGGACGAATGAGTTTCTACTTCTACATCAATATAGAACTGTACACTCTTCATGCTCCTTTGCCATGGCTTTGGAGAGAACAATGGAAAATGTCAAGAGGACAGATTTATTGTAGAACTGTGATTACATCTGTATGCGGTAACAAAAAAAAGCTCTTAGGAGTAAAGATATAGATACTGATGTTTCCAAATACAATCTCATATTCACTCTCTGCTGGTGGGTCTCATCCCTTCATGTGTCAGACTGCGAGCATATAAAGCACCTTAAACTCTAGTGAGAGCCAATTAAAAGTCTTTTCACCAGAATAACTAAACATACACATAAGAAATTGGGGAAAAATGCAAACAACAGAAAATAATAATGGAAGAGAAAAAGGAAAAGCTTCACTGCAACATTCATCGATGACAGATTAGAACATCTGGACTGAATGGCCAGGTTTTGGGAGTGAGGGGGATACACGGGTGGCTTCTCTGAGAAGCTGCTGGAAGCTTCCTTCATGTCTGACAGAGCCAATGCCAGCCGGCTCCAAGACAGATCTGCCACTGGCCAAGGCCAAGCCCATCAGAGGTGTTAGCAATGCCTCTGTGATAACATATTTAATAAGGTGAAAAAATTATTGCACTGAATTAATTGCATCCAGAGAAGAGCAGAGTGAATATATGAGAAGGAACAGCTCTGCAGACACCAAAATCAGTCAAGAGGAAGGAGAGGAGGTGCTACAGGTGCAAGAGCTGAGATTCCCCTGCAGCCTGTAGTGAAGACCATGGTGAAGCAGCTGTGCCCCTGCAGCCCATGGAGGTCCATGGGGATGCAGAGATCCACCTTCAGACCATGGAGGAGACCCATGCCAGAGCAAGTGGATGCCTGAAGGAGACTGTGACCCCATGGAAAGCCCATGTTGGAGCAGGGTGTTGGCAGGACTTGTGACCCTGTGCAGGACTCATGCTGGAGCAGGCTGTGCCTGAAGGATGGCACTGTAGAAAGGGATCCATGTTGGAGCAGTTCATGAAGAAGTGTAGTTCATGGGAATGACTCATGTTGGAGAAGTTCATGGAGGANGAACTGAGTGTAAGCCCCATTCCCTGTCTCCCTGTGCTGATGGGGTGGGAGGAGGCAGAGAATCAAGAATAAAGTTAAGCCCAGGAAGGAGGGAGAAGTCAGGGCAAGGGGTTTTTAAGATTTGTTTTACTTCTCATTATCCTGCTCTGATTTTATTGGTAATAAATTCAATTAATATCCCCAAGTCAAGTCCTGGCTGGTGCGGTATTGTTGACAGTGCACTGTTGTGGTAGCGATCACTACCCGTCGTCCTTCAACCCTCAGCAATCCAATAGCAGAAGGGTCCTCTGAGAGACCAGGCAAGGTATTCATTCAGCTAATTCCCTCCATCTCCTCAACAGCTATCTCAAAAGCCAAATGGTGCCCTTTTGGGTCCTTGAAATACTCTCTCTGAGGTAGCCTATGCCATGGATGCCCGAGGCCTCTGGGCCAGTCACAATAGAGTGTTTTTGCCATTTGTTGTGAGTCAGGCTCACTTTGGCTTCCAGTACAGTCAGCTGTTAGAATCCCCCTGTCACCCTATAAACAGATGGATTCTGCCCCTACATATCTCAATGGCATCAGGGTACATTGTGACAGTGTCAACTAAAGCCTTATACTCTTATGGGTCTCATGTGCCAGACCATCAGGTCCACACAGTCTAGTAGATCCGCTTGTCCCTTTTCTCCATCTGGATGGAGGCAGGACCTCTCTATTCCTGGTCATAGTACTCATTACTCACTTCCTGTAAATATGACCTGGAGATCCCTTCAAGAGGATCAGAAATAACATCAGCCCTCCTGTTCTGAGGACCTGCCCATTGGAAACTGAAGCAGCATTTATCCTTAAACAATTTCCTGCAGTGGTTGTTCTTCGTTTCCACTCACATACCCATGCTCCTAGGGCACAGGTGGGTTTTCCATCCCACTTCCTCATACCGTCTCCATGGTCATGCAGGTAAAAATCACAGGTTACCTTGTCCTGTGGATCCTCTCTCGAGCAGGGAGGCACTTGCTCCCAATAGCAGAGACAGTGGTCTGTACTGGTGGGGCATGGGACATTTCCTCTTTAAATTGCTGGAGGTCCTTGGACAGTCTTTCCATGGACAAGACACAGGCCCAAAGGGGAAAAGAGAGACTTTCTTCATATTGCTGGAGTTGGACAACCAAATTATTCACCGTTTGTTCTCCTTCCTTCCATGACATCACTGCCTATGAGTTGACATACGATGGTGTGCTCTGCTCTGCAGGAACTTCCACCACATTGGTTGTGTACACTGGACTTCATCTGAATCTATAGGGGACTGCTTGTTACTTGAATCCTTATAGAGTATGTCCAACACAGTTAATTCTCTCAGGTACTGGGTACCTCTCTCCATGGTGTTCCACTTGGTGCACTGATAGATTGTCCTGGAAAAGACCCCATCTGGAGTCCTCAGCAGGGGAAACACATGGGCCTGTTGGAGCAGATCTAGAGGAGGACCATGAAGATGATCAGAGGGCTGGAGCACCTCTCCTGTGAAGACAGGCTGAGAGAGTTGGGGTTGTTCAGCCTGGAGAAAACTCCAGGTAGACCTCATTGTGACCTTTCAGGACTTAAAGGGAGCTTATAAAAAAGATGGGGATAAACTTTTTAGTAGGGCCTGTTGCAATAGGACAAGGGGTAATGATTTTAAATTAAAAGACAGCAGATATAAGAAAGACTATAAGGAAGAAATAAGAAACTAGATATAAGATTTTTTTTTATGATGAAGGTGGTGAAACACTGGCATAGGTTGCCCAGAGAGATGATAGATGCCCCATCCCTGGAAACATTCAAGGTCAGGATGGACAGGGCTCTGAGAAACCTGCTCTTGTAGATGTCCCTGATCATTGCAGGGGGGTTGGATGAAATGACTTTTGGATGTCCCTTTCAACTCAAACCATTCTATGATTTTCCCAGTAATGCAAAATGGAAATGATTATGTGCTCTAGTATTTATTTGCTCTGTGAGTAGCAAAGTCGTTCTTAAATATTCTATCTGTAACAGCCTGGTCAATTTAGCATTGCAAGGGTGGCCTGTTACTGTGAAGTTTAAGTAACTGAGATAAATGCTGCAATACTTCAACTACTTTAGGATCAAAAAACACCTAAATAACATCACTTTTTCTTTAACATAAAATGATGCTAACTTTTAGTTCCACTTCTAGCAATTAACAGCAATACTTTCTCAGCTATACTTCATGCAAAATGTTTTATAATAACAGCTTGCTACAGGACAGAAAACGGTTACTGCTTTGTTTTTTTAAGAGTGCTTAAAAATACTGAGAAGTATCACTAAAAAGACTTTAACATTGTTTTTGCCTTTGTCTTACACTAGACAGCTTGACATGAAAGAAGGGACTACCCTATACTCAGTTATCCATGAATAGATAATATAGGTTACAGATTAGCCATGCTAGATAACCACATTAGCTGCATACAGAACCGTGAAATATAAACACCATTTCAACGCAAAGTCAACTTGTATCAAGTGCTGCTTCCAAATCAGCATGTTGTTCTCCAAAGAGCACAAAAGTAGGATTTACTCAGCAGCACAGTAAAGAGGCACTTCACTGCATCTTGTAGCACATACCGCCTACCTTCTGCTAGCCTGTAATTTAGGTATGGACATGAAATTTAAAAAAGGACCAAAAAGGCCTACAATATAAAAGAAAAAAAATTCATCACAGACATTCCATACTTTGTTGTTATTAGGCCCTGAACATTTTGCCATGGGAAGTGGTCAAATCACCATCCCTGGAGGTGTTTAAAAGACATGTAGATGTGGGACTTAGGGACATGCTTTAATAGTGGACTTGGCAGTGTTAGTTTAACGGTTGGACTCTATGATCTTAGAAGGCTTTTCCAACCTAAATGATTTCACGATTTGCGATAAAGCATGCCTTTGTCAAAGTTTTAACACATTCATACATCATTCTTCAACTGAAATGCAAATTCCCAGTATATGCCTCTTCATGTTTCACTCATTTGTCTCAGAAATTAAAAAAAAAACAAACTTGGGAGCTTTTGAGTTGACATTCAGGCTGTTGCTGAAACTTTTTTAAAGGGGAGAGAGAGAAGAGAGGAGGAAGAGAAAAAAAAGATAAAAGATGCCTTCTGAAAACTTGTTTCTTACACAGGCAAAAAAAAAATCACAGACTTATGAATCCTAAAATGAATTTCACAAAGGCAAATCTTAAAATCAGGGGAAAATACCACTCATATTTTGAATGTTTTCAAAATTCCTATTCCACCCTTCCAAAAAATCTCTTTAGGATTAAAATATAACATTAAGTAAGAAATCCAGCTACTTTGATTTTGTTAGAATAAAGAAATTACATTTTAGAATTAATATTATCAACACAAAAAAGCACATCTGAAGCAGGCAAACTAGCTCCCTAATAACCTATTTCAATACAATGAAAAGTATCATAAACTAGAGACCTTCACATGACAAAAAACTATGCTGTAACACTAAATCTTCAGCAATAAATGACGTTTCTAAAAGCCAAACATGGGTAGTTAAGGTCCAAGAGAATTTCTGTACTGAAGTGAATTAACATTACTTCACTCTCACAAAGGACATTTTATTTTCACCAATGGAAGTGTAAATAAAACTAGAAATACTGCTGCAGCAGACTGCAGTACATGACAATTATTTCAGTGTACGTTATGTGAGTTTTCTTTCAGCAAATAAGGAATTAGTTACAGATCAAATAAGTATCATATATTACTAAATAAAATTGTCTGAAGTACAGAACGTACTAAGTCTCTATAGCTGCTTCAATTTCCTTAGTTGCGGCACACTGTTTAGAGGACAAGATCAGCTGTTTGCATTACTGTATTTTAATAGATTACAAACTTGTACTGAATGAAAACTCAAAAAAAAAACCAAAACAAAAACACACACAAAAAAAACCAACAAACAAACCATAAAACCCCCTACATGTATAAAAAACTTAAATGGAGTGACAGTTACAGAGAATCTAGCAATCTCTCAGTTTTCTATGGGACTGAGTTACAAGATGTCTGGAAGAACTTGTAGTGGTTATCACATTCGCCTAATTTTCATTTTAGTGGAATAGGATTAAAAGAAAAGCAAAACAGGTTCAATTTAAAAATAGAAACAGTTAGATTTATTAACATACACTAAAGGTAAACAAACAAAAACCAACCACGAAACCCTCTCAAAAACAACCCCCCTCCTTCCCAGCAACAATCTACTTG
>WBMY01018070.1:51297-66108 GCA_013397315.1 Donacobius atricapilla | reverse complement strand
TCCGGCAGCCGCCCATCATCGCCATCCAGCGCGGAGCCTGCGGGCAGGGTGAGCGACGAGGCGCGGGGGCACCTCCCGGGCGGCGCGGGCGGGCGCGGAGGGTCGGGACGCGGTTCCGCGGCCGCGGAAGGAGGGAGCGCGGAGAGAGGGGCTGGGGCTGAGGGTTGGCCCCGCCGTGCCCGGGCCGGGTCGGGACGCGGTTCCGCGGCCGCGGATGGAGGGAGCACGGAGAGAGGGGCCGGGCCGGGTCGGGACGCGGTTCCGCGGCCGCGGAAGGAGGGAGCGCGGAGAGAGGGGCCGCGGCTCAGCCCCTGGGCGCTGCAGCGCGGAGAGAAAAGCGGAGCAGGAATGCGGTTTGGCGGCGGCTGCCAAGTGCAAGGGGGGGAAAACTCTGTGCCCGAGTCAAACTTCTCTCTCAGCCCCCGAGGGGTGATGCCGGGCTCGAAACCGGGGCAAACCCTCAGGGGCGGGTGCGGCTCCGGCCAAGTTTGGAGGAATAACCCGAGCGCGCTGCTGTCCCGGCGCTTTGTCACAGGGAAATGCCCCGGGGAATAACGCCAGGAATGCAGGAGCCGATCTGATGTGATGGAGCCAAGCGCGGAGCACAACAGGCTGCTGCCTGCCTCGGCCCGGCTTAGCAGATGCGCTCTGATGAATAAAAGGCTTGCTGGAAGGGGAGAAGCCTGTTAACAGCGTGTTAAGCTCAGTCTACAGTTCTGTGTTTGTTTTTGCTGGGTTTTTTTTGAGGATGGAGCTGGCCGCCGATAAGGAACAATGCGTGGCATTTCTCCTTCAGCATTCTTTAGTTGTCAGTGCAATCAAACCGAGTGTGATGTGAGCGCTCCGAGCCGCGGGACGGGCGCGAATTATTTGTAAACGGTGTAAAAAGGCTTTGCCGGGTTACGAAACGGCGGCTCAGCAGCTGGAGAGCCCGGGCCGAGCAGCCAGAGAAGTGTTTGGTGTGGTGGGAGCGGTGAGTGCGGGATGTGACACAACGCGGGGCTGAGCCGTGCCGGGATAAGCAGGGGATGATCGTCACAAGATGCAGCCCCTAATACAGGCTGGATTAAACCTCCTAAGCCGGGGCTGTGTATCCCTTCCAAGCTATTCAGCACCGTTAGGGGGTAATGTGTAAAAATTAGCACGAATTAAGCCTTTATTTCTGAAGTGGTAGTCACTTTTTTTAGTTAGTCGGCGCTGTTTTAGTGGGGATTAATTCTTTTGGTATAAGTTGTATCATTTCTGAACTTCCTTTCTTTTAAAGCACATCTTTTCCTGCCCTTGGCCATCATCTCTCGAGCAGAAAAGCATTCTGATGTATAGTGGCTGTGTGCTCAGCCTACAGACCAAGCGCACAGCTTTGGTGTCAACACAATCCATTTTTGTAGCCCTGCTTGTCCGCTCAGTTCAAAGCTGTGTTGTGCTCCGTGGCACGTTGCTGGCATTTGCAGCCGCTGGAGACAATCAAACCTTTCACACACTTTCCTGATGCCCAATGCAAGACAATGCTCTGTGATTTTTATTCTCGATTCATGAAACCAATACTGTTTTCTCAGCCTTTTCTGCTGAACGTTTGCAGAACTGGGGCTGTGTTTGAGCTGGGAGCAATACGTGCCTCTGGTGGGGGGTACAGAAAATGCACAGAGTCCCTGACTGGGAAAGCTCTGCTGTTGTAGATCCATCAGGAGTGATTCCAGACAATCATTTTGCCCTGTTGCACCTCTAGAACAAAAAGAAAGTGCTGGAGAAGCCAACCAGTTTGTCCCTGCATGAGAGCAAACATTGCTACCAGCAAAGCTCTTTTTCTTCTGTAAAGAACCTGAAATAAAAAGGGATGGAGAGTAGTCTGTGATGTGCTGGAATCGATGTTTTGAAAAAGCATTGCCTAATATTTGGCTCCCTAAAGTAATAAATTTTTAATTTTACTTTAGGTTCATCATCAGTAGTGCTTTTCCTACCTAAAGACTTGAGTCATCTCTAGCCATTTTTTTTTTTTCACCGTAACACACCGATGTAAATAATTTGGTCGGTACAACACAACAGCCTGGGGAAACAAATGGATGGGAACAGAAGTGTTTGGAAAGCACTTTTTGTTGTTGTTTTTAACCTTCACAGTATTTCAGTGGCTGGCCAACTACAGTGATGTGTATATTGCCTAAAATAAAGTAGAATTTTCTGTCATTTTCAATTTTAATCTACAACAGTACGCTCCCAGTGCTGTTTTTTAGTCCATCGGCGATTCCCAGGGAATCTCTTGGAATACCAGCTGCGTTGGAGAGGACGCAGTAGCGGCAGGAGCAGGTTGCTGTGGCTCTGTGTGCACAAGGGGGATGATTCCCTATGCAAAATGAGCCTCAAAAAACTCAAGCCCTTCCCAGCAATGTCCACCTGTGCTGTGCCCACAGCGTAACCAGTGCTCCCCGTCCTGTTGCGCCCTTTCTGCGCCAGCCTGGACAGGGCCCTGAGCTGCAGCTCTCCCTGAAGAGACTTTCCCTTTCCATCAGGGCGCGAGAGACAGGGGGGGACGAGCTGCCAGGGGATGTTCAGGCCTGCAGAGCCCGCACTGGGGCAGCTCTCTGTGTGCTGACACCGCTGAAAATGCAAAGGCACAGAGAGAAGGTGGATGTCCTCTGGGCACAAGCTGTGGCTCTGTTAGAGAATCCCACACCCAGGAGCGAGGTCAGACCTCAGTATTCGGTGGTGAGGTTCAGCGTGCTGGGAGGATGTTTTCTTTTTCTTCTGCAAATATGCTTTTGGTGGCCTTAAATCCCTCCTGCTGACCAAGGGAAGGAGGCTCAGCACACAGCTTAAACCAGGCTTTATTCCCTCCCTCATTTTTCCCGCAAGTGCTGGCAGGCGTTTTGGGGCCGTGTGCCCTTCTCTCCACGTAGTTCTCTTCACACTGTAAAATATAAACTAACCTGGGTTTGTCCTTTCCTCACTAACCCGAGGAAAAAGAATGTTCCTTGTGGTTGCTCTCCATTTCTAACTATTTTTCTGCCTGGTTTTGAGCTGGTTTTATATGTTTTCATATTTTTATTAGGTTTACTATGTCTGATGTGGTATTGCAGCAGCCCAAGGCTTGCTGGCATCTGTCACAGGTATTCATTTCGGTCCCAGGCGTGCTCACACCACGGTGTCACATCTAGGGTTTGATGAGAGCTCTTATGGCTTAGATTAAGCAGCTCATTACAGCTTGATTGCCTGGGGAGAAGGCAGAGGTGAGGGATAACTCTCAGTCTGGAAAGCTGCACATCAGTGAGATACAGACGGTGCCACTTCACACCCGATTTCACAGTTCTAGAGACAGGGACAGGGAAGCAAAAAGAAAAAAAAAAAAAAAAGAAAAAAAAATCACTCAGGGTCTTGCGAAGCGGCTGACTTTGTGTTTTGAAATGCACCAGGCAGAACTGCATCTAAGTGTCTCTGTGTCATTATCTGGCAGGAGAAAAGGACCTCTGCGGTCAATAACCCATTTGTCATCCGCGGAGTCCTTCTGAAAGAGCCTGAGAGTGAGCTCAGCGCGGCGGAGGATGGGCAGGACGGCCCTGCCTGCATCCCGCATCCCTGCATCCTGCATCCTGCATCCCGCATCCCTGCATCCCTGCATCCCGCATCCCGCATCCCTGCATCCTGCATCCCGCATCCCGCATCCTGCATCCTGCATCCCGCATCCTGCATCCCGCATCCCTGCATCCCGCATCCCTGCATCCTGCATCCCTTTGCCCGGCACTGCCGATGGCCTGGGGCAATGGGGCAGGGAGGCCTGGCAGGGTTGGGAACTCGGCCAGATATTTATCAAGAGGGAAGTTGATACTGTTGTTATGAGCGAGGCTTTCCGCTGTTTCCCCGCAGATAACAGCAGGCACACGGTGGCGTTTTTATTATTATTATTTGTGTGCTGAAGAAGTGTTGGGAGACTTCGGTGGGTTACTTGGCACGTGCCAAGTCTATTAAAAGTGACCCAGGAGGACCAGGTTTTTAGGGTCTGAGTGCACAAAGGAGCATTCCCGTGCTGCTAGATTTTCATCTCCTCCCTCAGTCGCTGTTTGGGTGGTCTCGACATCATTCTTTTCCAGCTTTTCCTCAGTCTATTTTGCAGCAGCAGGAGAAGGGAGGCTGGGAGGGAGGGAGAGAAGAGGCAGCTGAAGGCAATGGAAATAAATAGCAACATCTTTCCAGAAGAGAACCAATTCCCAAGTGTGGGATTAAAAATCTTTTCCAAAGCCAAGTACTCAGCTCGGAGAGAAGGCAACTGTAAGAAGTGGTTTGTTAGAAGAAGCTCACCTTTTCCCCTCTCCACGTCTAGATTTCCTTCCTGGGGAGCAGGCAGTAATTTTGCAGTCTCCAGACTTCAAACAGTCAAGTCAGTAAATACAGATTTGGAACAAGGAAAGATTCAATCCTTTCATCTTCTGGGCTTTGAAATTTAAAGGTACCTGTGGACTGGGCAGGAATACTTGAGGCCATGAGTAAGCAGCAGGAGTGTTGTTAAGCAGATTTGGATGTGAGGGAGGCAGCATATCCCGAGCAGCTCCCAGGCTCTGCCGTCCAAGAAATAGGAGAAGCTGGAAAATATTTTTCAAATGTGAATTTACGTGTGCTTGGCGTGAAAGAAAGCAACGTCAGAAATAGAAACTGGGGTACTGTGGAACTTAACTTGTGTTGTAAATACAGCCATTCCTCACTCCCAGAAGCTGCTGGGGCCTCTAGGATCTCTGGCTGGACTTGGCAGTGAGTCCCACTGCCTTTGTAACTGGGCCCAAGTGAATACCTGACATTACTTTGGAGGCTGTGTTCAGGATGTAGAACAGAAGACTTTATTTTGCCTTCTGGATGCAGGTCATTGTGGTTCCCAAATGGGTTGTCCTGCTTCAAAGAGAAGACTATAACTAAAAAATAAGCCTCCACTCCCTTATAGCAAAGGGCTATAAAATAATTGGTCTTATATTAATGGATGTTGACCTTAAATCTGTAGGCAACAGGAGAGTTATAATCTCTTAAGGTTGTGAGACAGGACACAGTTGACAAGTTATTTTAAAGTTTAGTGAACTGAGCAGATTTTGCTACCATGTTTCACCAACTGGAGATGAATTACGGAGCCAGGCAGAGCTGCTCTTAAATTTCTGGGTTAATATCAGGCACCCTGGTGCACTGATAAGGAGAAACACAAGGCTGGAGGTCAGATGGATTGTGCAATTTGTTACGATGGCTCTGCCAGGAACTTGATTCTGGAGGGAAAAAGGTGGAAAAACAAAGCAGGTATGTGTTTCATGTGTGAGCAGATGCATTTTCCTCTGCCTTTCCTGCAGACTGGTACCTGACCCTGTCACTGCAAGCAGTGCCATTAAAACTCCGTGTGGTGTTGGTTAACCAAACCTCATTCTTGTCTCTGTCGTTTTCTCCCCTCAGGTTTCTCAGTCTTTCCATCTCCTCACTCTTTCTGGTGAGTGAGACATGGGAGAGGGATGTGCAGTGAATCCTTCCTCCATCCCCTTCTGCAGAACTGCTGCTAGAAATCCCAGTGAGACAGAGCTGTGGTGCTTGAAATGTTTCTGGTAGCACTTGGATTTGCACTTTTTTTTTTTTGCCAGACAACTGACAGATAAAATAATGCTTATTAAATCACATAACCATGCTCAGAAGTTACCCATTGGTCTAAAATTTGAAATATTTTCTGTAGCAGAGGGTAACATTAGCAGGAGCTCTCAATATTTTTCCAGAGACTGCTGTCATTGCCCCATTTCACAGACAGTGAATCTAGGGCAGGGAAAGATAAAGAGCTTTGCTCAAGGTCAGCCAGCAGCAGAGATGAGAGCAAACTGAGCTTTCATGAGTCCCTGCTCAGTTTTCTGCACCTTGCCAGCGTTGCTGCTCCATTTTCCATTACTTTTCTTTTCCATTACCCTATTTCTCTAACTTGCAGGCTGCAGTTTTGGCTTTTTTGAGTCCCTGCTCACAGCATTGATCATCTGTCGATCTGCATCTGCAGAGAGTCCTCTTGGAGGAGGGAGGGAGTGGGTGGACCAAGCACTGGGAAGGAAGAGAGACCCAAACAAGTCTCTGCCCTCCCACCATCCCACCCCAAAATAAACACAACCCCCGAGGAATCTCCTGCTTCAACTTTTGTGGTGGTAAAGGATGATTCACTCTTTCTCCAGGACAGCACAGGCACTGTTTGGAATGTCTGCCCTTTCCCCATCTCTGTGTAGACCTCAATCTGTGAAGGTAAAGCTTGGCTAACCCTTGTCTTTTTCTGTATCCAGACACTAAAAGTGGGCAAGCAGAAGCCTCTTATAAATACAAAAAATACTCGGATGGTCCATAAAATAAAGCAGGATAGGTGTTATAGATAAAAGTATCAATATTTAAATAGCTACTGTTGATAGGGGAGCAGTGAATATAATAATTAGAACCCTGAATATCTTTGAAAAATGCGTATTTGAGCGAGTGAAATTGAAACCTGCTGCCCTTTAAACCTTTCACGAGGCACTACAGGAGCAGCAGGGCACTGTGTGACCGTGGCTGCCTCACCAGTGGCAGAAGGAACATCCACATTGCTCTAGGTTCATTTCCCAGCCGCTCACTGATTCCTGATGTCTACATTGAAACAAAGCTGGGTGGTCTTGGAGTGATTCTTGAGACAGATGTAGAAAATACTGCCAAAGGCTGACAGATTTTTCAGGCTATTGAGGCTTTTGCAATGTAGTTATGCTGGGTTCGTGTACTGCACAATTGCAACACCCCAGAGTAGGAGTGGTGTCTGTTTTATTACTGTTCTGAGGGGTTTCTATCTATTTTTTCCTATAGTTTTGATCCTTATTTGTATCAGCTCCATATCACTCCTCAGTCCTGCCACAGCAAAGTGGAGAAACCAATGCCTTCTCCAGCTGCAGAGAAGCAGCATCTTAGGAAGGTTTTTATAGGCTTTCCCCTTAAGAGGGGTTTTTTTTTGGGTTGTTTTTTTTTTTTTTTCTTTAAGGTGAAAAAAGGCAGTTTNTTTTTTTTTTTTTTTTTTTTTTGGGCTAGAGAGAAGCATGAAAACAAGAACTTGTTTTTATTCCCTGGTGTCTTCATACCAGGGTTCCTGGAAGTTGAAGCTAAGTCGCTCTTAAGCAGGGATTTCTTCTGAGGATGCAGTGCGCGAGTTTCTCACATACTTAAAATGAGATCTTAATGGGTTTATAATTTTAAGAGGAATTCTCAAGATCAGACAGCTGCTGGCTACGTGTGGGATATAGGAATTACCACGTCGTTGGTACTTAATGGGTGTTGAGAGGTTATTTTGCTGGTTCTCTGCCTGCAGTGAGCTGGAGCTGGGAGGTAAAGCAGGGTGATGACCCGACTTGGAAGGGACACAAACTGAGCAGAGCTGGAAAAAAAGGGAGAGGAGAAATTATTCCTGACTCATCTGTTGTATTTTCAGCCTTCTGCAGAGAAGAGAATTGTCTACTTTAACCTGTTGGCTGAAATACTCTGCTCCTCTGTCTGCAGGAAATGGGGCAGACTCTTTTCCATAACTACCTGACTTACATTTCTTAGTGTTTCCAGCTCAGACAGGGCTGCTCTTAACGATATTTTCGAGCTCAGCACTCATTTCCCTTGTCCTGAATTGCTCTTCGCCTTTACTCCACGTGTCAGAGCATCTCCCTGCCCGCTGCCTCCCTGGCTCATGCCACTCGTGGTGCCCTTGCAGGGCACTGCCAGCGCTGCTGGCACGGCCCCCAGGGCTCGGTGCCTTTGTCCGAGGGCTTCTGGCTCCCAATTAATTAGTCATGTCTGCTGAGCCCCCCTCAGCATTGTATTAATATGGCAATGCTGCTGCAGGAACGGCGTGTTCCTGCTGCCAGGGCTGCTCTCCTCCTTCCCTTCCCGGGGCTCCAGGCCTGCCTGTTTATGCACAAGCTGCGTTTCCTCCCACCTCACCGCTGTTTACAGAAGGAATTGCAGTTTCCTGTTGTTCTAGATGGAGCTGTGGCTCCTCTCTGGATCCCTGCCCTCCCTGCTGACACCCAGTTGCTTCTGAGCCTCAAAAGTGCAATGGTTTTTGCTCCTTGCTGCTGTAACTGGGAGTCTGTTTTGCTGGGGCAGCCCGTGCACTTGGTTTATAAAGGAATTTCTGGCATCCCTGAGAGTTTTTATGTACATATTTTCCTGCTGTGAGGTTCTGCGAGGGCTGCTAAAGCCCGAGGTCGTTCCAATCGGATAAAATAGGGGTTATGCCCATTTTAGAGCTAAATCTAAGACACTAAAGCACAAATTGCTTTTCGCAAGTTGCATGGAGACTGAGTAACACGGCTTGGACCAAGATGCACCCATCCAGGGAGGGCGTTCCTTCTTTGCAGAACCTTCCAATCCTGGGATCTGTAGTAATTCAGCAGCTGAGTTGTAACAAAGATGTTCCGTATCTGATTAACTTCCCACTTACTCTGCCTTGTAGATACGTGGTGGGAAAAGTTCTCATTTGGCTAAAAATGAAAGTGTAAATCTGAAATGATATAGGAACTTCCTAGAGGAAAGCTGTGGGCATGTTACCTGAGGAATTTGCCCACTGACCATTTCCAGTGACAAGCACATCCTGAACAGCCTTGGTACTGGATGCCCAAGAGGTCTGATTCCCACTGAGAAAGAAGCTGGACTGAAGAGGCTGGACCAAAGTTCTCTGAAGGCTTTGCTTTGCAATTTCACCGTCTTCAAATACTTTTTGTTGTTGTTTTATAAATACACAAGAACTCCTTATGTCATTCTCTCTGTATAACTTGATAATTCTTACTACCACAGCGTGGTCTGGCTTGGAAGGGACCTTAAAGACCACCTTATTCCACCCCCTGCCATGGGCAGGGACACCTTCCACCATCCCAGGTTGCTCCAAGCCCATCCAACCTGTTCTTGGACACTTCCAGGGATGGGACGTCCGATATTGGCAACCTCCTTGTGTGGCCAAAATCTGCTTTTACTTATTCCTGCTGCTGGATTCTCAGTACCTTTCCCTTTCAAGCTCTTCTCAGGGCAAGCATGAATTCGTGGCCAGTAGTGAAGAAGTAGAATATCAATTAAAGCGTGAAACTTTTTCGTCTTCATTTTGTTACTCAAGCGTGCTTTTGTTCTATGAGCGGCCACACATTGCTCTGAAAACTGTCCTGTGTTAGCATCAATTTGAGAGCTGTTCTGTTCTATGAACTTTGTGTAGATTCCCTGTTTTGTTTAGCTTGGCAGCTCTTTTGGGTTTGTTTAAAATCAGTGATTAAAACGAATGAGTCTCTGCTTTTGGATTAGCAGGGAAAATACAAAGTCCTTGTTGAAGACTGCCAAGAAAGAATTGATCATCTAAATATTATGGTGATGAAAATGGACTTTAGTTTCCCTTTGCACGTGTGCAATTATGCCATATAGCAATTTCACTGAAAATCCTCTCTTTAATCTTGCAGTGGTTCTTGCTGCAGGAAATATTTTAAGTGAAGACCAGATTTGTGCAGTTTACTGTTTGGAGAGATTTCAAACATTTTATTCTACCATTATTTAGGACTATGAAAATATTTTTGCTTTTAGGGATGTCACAGTAATTTAGACTTTCCTCCCAGAAATCTCTGAAGTGTATTGAGTTTCTGCATGGATTATACAGGGGGAAAAATAACTGATGCAATAGCATCTGTATTAACAAGGTGCTGTGGTTTAGACCTCTCAAAATTCCCTCCAATGACCTAAGAGTTGCTCTTGAGCTAATTGTCTGTGACACGTAGAATGTTGTTCCTTATTTTCTTAGTGTTTTCATTGTGTAATACCCTTTTTTGGGTGAATTACACAATTTATCCTTGAATAGGAAATGGAATATTTAGGCTTGCAGTTTTCTGTACTTTAAAAAAAGAAAGTGTGGCAGCAGGTTCCCACACTTTTCCCTTGTCTCTCTCCAGCAGGGCTTGCTGATCCCCCTGTTTTCAGTGAGCTGAGCACCTTTGCTGGAGTTTTTTTTTTGTCTCCATAGTCAGAGGTTTGAAGGATTATATGGCATGAATGGAAGTTTGTACAAACACCAGCGGCTGGAGTTTTATTTGGGAGGGTGGAAGTTCTCCAAGGAAAACTTGGTTTGTGGTTTGTGTCAGTAGTCACCGGTTCTGGCAGCCCAGAGGTTTCGTGAGTGCTGGAGCTCTTTTGGTTTCGTTCTGCAGAGAATCCCAAACCCAAGCCATGCTTTCAAACCCTTGTGTGTGTCTAAACAAGTGGTGAGTGCAGGAGGGAAAAGTCACCTATTTTCAGCAGCCTGGGCAGTTTAATATCTTTAGTTATCCCATAAACTGCAGCCCTTCAGTGAGGGTGGCACAGAAAGAGTTCCTGGGATGTGCCTTTTTCCTCCTTTCATCATGCCTAAGACAAAAAGTCCCATTAAATGGGATAATGACTTTGCTCTTTACTTCAGGCAGTGGGAAGGTCCTGATGAAGGAGAGTAGAACCCCCATTTTGAAAAGGGGAAAACAGGTGAAAACTGGATGGGGAAAAGCCCCATGTCTGACTGAGATGCGCCCTAAGCTTTGTTTGAATGCCTGCTCTCTTCTCTGTGCCGAGAGAAGCCCTTCCCTCTCCCAGCCCAAGGGGAGAGGTTACTCTGGTGAGATTTCTATCTCCAAAGCGCCTCGTCAGTTTAGCCCAAAATAACCACCAAAAGCAGCGTGTGTGAGCTGTGAGCATCATTGCCTCGATGCCACTTTGAGTAATGACCTAACCAGAACCCAGATCTTAATTTGCTTTTTGGCTCCTCTTTATGAAACCAAATTACTTCAGTTGTTTACAGCTGGGTGTGCTTTTTTTCATGGCTTGGTACTCTGTCTTGCTCTCCTAGCAGTCTGTTTACTGATTATTAGCCCTGTTAATGCCAGTTGGCAGCGATTTGCCTTCTCATTTCAGGGCTGGCAGCCAGCACACCTTTGAAGTCCTTGAAAAATTAGTTGCCTTGGGAATTCTTCATGCTATAACCTATTAATATTTTGGGGGTTTTTGTCATTAACTAAATTCACAACAATCATCTTTATAATGTCATTAATAAAGGTTTCTTAGCCGTGCTCGTGGGCATTTAGGGCATTGTGCAATAGTTCAATAAAAACGTTACAAAACACAATAATCACAGCATATAAATAGAAAGAGGAGCAGTCTGGGAAGATTTGAGCGTCACAGCCTGAAGGTATTTAGGAACTGGAGCTTTTTTCAAGCCCAGCTCTCAATGATTTAGAAACAAACCAAAACAACACCATCCCCACAAGAAAAAAAAATCCCACCAAACCGAAAACGAAAACATATATTTTCTACTAAGGCCCCGAGCTATTGGTACAGCTGGAAAATAGATGTGTAAGAGAGAAGAGGAAAGTATACCTGGTGATACTCTCAGTTTTACTGCTGTCTTCTACAGTGGCTGGTGATGGAAATTGCCCTGTGGTAGCTGAGGAATGAGCATCTGCCCATTATAAATTTGTAATATCGGTGTTTTTATGGCCATTTAGGCTTCCAGTGGTAGTTTGTGCCTAGGTTCAAATCTCAGTTAAAATTTCACACAGAGGTAGTTTCTTGTAGGAAAGATCAGTGCAGCGCTCAGCTCGCCCTGCATAGCTCAGTAATCGCAAAGAGCAATTAGCTTGGTTTTTTCTGCCCTCCATTATTCTTTGTCTCAGTGATAAAAGAAATTTTCAGTGTATCAATACTTCTACTACAGCCTTCAGATTTTTTTGTTGATGGTAAAGATGGTTTCACAGGATTTTTTTTGTTAGCATTCATCAACGAGTTCATCAAGATTAGTACTTTGACTGTTGTTTATTTGCTTTAAAAAAGGTATGTTTTCCATTTAAATGGGCAGTGGTTCAAGAGCAGTTGCAAAACTGTGTTACACAATGCAGGAATTCCTAATACATAAGCAATAGGCAGGCGTGGCCAGCTGCTGTGAGCTTTTTGGGTCAGTATGCCATGAATTGGTATTTATTATCTAACTTTTTCGAAGTAGGAAATTCTGAACTTTTTCCTTTCCACTCCGCAGTTTAGTTTGGGACTGCATGAGGGCGTGGATTATGGACAAAATACTGTTGCCTCTGAAATCCTGGCTTTTGTAGGCTCCAGCTCAGAGGGAAGGCAGCTCTGGGGTGAAGTATTAGCAGTCTCACCATGTACAGCCTGGGCATCCTTTTTCTTCTTCAATGGCTAAAAGTAAAAAAGATTGAAGGCATGAAAAAAAGCTGTGCTTTTCCTGTGCAGTTCCCTCATCCGTGGAGCTTTTTTTTTTTTTTCCCCAAGGGCAGGATGTGACCTTTGGATTTCTACAGCATTGCAGCTGAGATGAAATCATTTTATAAGGAGTGATCAAAAAGCATACCGATGGCTGCAGCAGTGCCCTGTGGTGTTTTAGCCCAGCACCACATTAATCCCATCTGATAATCTGCTCAAGCACCTATTTAACGCAAGTGGATAATTCCAAACCGCATTTCTTATTGTAGCAGTTTCCCCAAACTGTCCCTGTTATAATTGTCACCTTTACAGCTGTGACATGACTTCTTTGAGGCCGAATATTTCTAGTAGGGAATATTAATCGTTTGGTAAATTGATATTTCTCAGTCAGCGAGCCCTTATGCCTCTGTGGGGTGAAAGCCCAAGGGCAACAGCTCATGTATAAATCAGAAAGCACTGAATACTCTTGAGGAAAACAGTGAGGACAAGAGTGTCCTGATGTTGCTTCATAGAGCAGATAAACATTTCTGAGACAGTGCAGCGGATTTTGCGGTGACTGCTGTGGCTGCTGCTTGTGACGGGCTGCATTTAAAAGCCCTTGAGATGTTTCGCAAGGTATAAATAAGAAAGAAACCTGTTCTTGAGTGACAGATGTTGGGTGGAGCATGCAGCCCCTCTCATGAGGGCGGTGTGTGCTGGTGGGCATTGGGAAGTCACCGGGAACAAGTTTGCCCCTGAAACAAACCGGTGTCTGGTTAGTGTTAAAAGCAGCGGCATTTTGTTCCCAAATCATCATTGCCTCCAGGCTGTTCTTCAAAATTCGCATGGTTTTCCCCTCTGGTTTTTCCAATAGCAAAGGGCATTCAGGGTTTGGGTATTGGGATGGTTTTATGGGATAGTCCTCGGTCTCCTGTGATTCTGCAAATAAATCGTCCTCTTACACCGTCAAAGGCACTTAGGGCACCCACAAGCTGCTTATCGCTTTAATCTCTGCGTGGATTTAGAAGCCAAATGGCAAAGATGGATGGGAGCAGCACACCACATTAATACTCCTCTGAAAGTCTGTTACAGCCTTGGCTTGTTCCTGTAGAACACGAGATGGATGCACCAGATAAAACTGAAAAGAAAACAAAAGGGAGTTTTTCGCCTCAGAAGGAATACAAAATAGCTCTTTGGGGGGTTCCCAATTTGCATAGCTGCTCCCAGTTTTAAAAAGGAATGTTTTGCCCCTGAACTGCTTGAGAAGGAGAAGCTGTGTCCGAACTGTGAGTTTTTTCCCCGAGATCTTTAGACATCTCCTGGTGCAGACAGGTTTGCTGTTGGCAATGGGAGCTGGGTATCCGGTGGCTTCTGAAAATCCCACTGGCCACCGCTGAATACTCGGCGACCATGAGCATTTGTTATAGCACTGCCCAGGAATGCAGAGCTTTGCGGTCCCGTTGTGCTGTCGCATCTGTTTTACAGCCCCGGTGAGTCCGCAGCAGGGTGGGATGCACCTCTCCATGGAGCTGATGGATCGGGGGCGCCGCTGGGAGGGATGCCTGGAGCTGGAAGGGGATTCCAGGTGCAGGTGCCAGGCAGGGGCTGCGTGGGGACACTGGTGGGAAAGGAAGCCCAACCTCGTACCAAAGTCAAACTTTCTCAGCAGCTGCTCAGGGCTTGCACCGGGGTCAGGACCTCGGTGTCCTCAGCGTTTCACAAATGCAGCAGCCTGAGACTTCAAAAACCTCCAAGAAGGCGTATTTTGGCAGAGGAACAGAGCTCGTTTGTTTAATCTGAGAAGACCATCCAGGCTAAGTAGACCATCCAGAAAAGGAGAGCGGCAGTGGAGGCATCTGAGTACAAAATCCCTTTCACAAAGGGAGAGGGGGCGGTACAGACAGGGAATAAACCCTGTGCTCCTCCAGTGCCTCATCCCTGGGCACCACAGTGGGGTGAACCCACGCTGCCCCAGGGCCACTCCAGACCAGGGGGTTTCGTGGATCATTTTTCCTAAGGATAAAGCGCTCCACCTCTGTGCAGAGAGGCAGGGAGGAAGTCTAGGGCCAAGCGTCATGCTGCAGATGACTTTTAAGGAAGGGAAAGATACCCACTCGGAGCTTTTTTTAATCCAGGTGTTTTGCAATGGCCCTCCTGCAGTCACTTGAAGAACTCATGACATGTCCTCTGTTTCTATTTCAGGCCAAGAACATCCGAACAGCCTGAGGCACAAATACAACTTCATTGCAGATGTGGTGGAGAAGATCGCTCCTGCTGTGGTTCACATTGAATTATTTCGCAAGTAAACAAGATGCCCAGTCTTGATTTTTTTTTTTTTTTGTAATTCTTGAAAACAGCTGCCAGCATGACAGAAATGTTGATTGATTATCTGAAATAGCAAAGAGGTTTTGAGATAATAAATATTTGTCATGCTTAAGAATTGAGGATAATTTAGGAGTCATGGGAAAAAAATTAGCTAAACCAATGGGTGTGCTTTATCTTTTATATGTGCTTTATTTATTATTACTTCTTAATGAGAGCAACAGCCGTTATCTCTAGACGTTAAAATTCACCAAACTCCTTTTGGCTGTCTGTTATTTGGAATGATTTGTGACCTTTCAGCTTTTTTTT
>WBMY01018070.1:11645-51290 GCA_013397315.1 Donacobius atricapilla | reverse complement strand
TTTTAAGTTTGTTTTTTTTTTTTTTTTTTTAACAGCAATAAATGTTGGTTTCCCTTGTCTTTTTAGACTTCCTTTTTCCAAGAGGGAGGTTCCTGTCGCCAGTGGCTCGGGGTTCATTGTCTCTGAAGACGGTCTGATAGTGACCAATGCCCACGTGGTCACCAACAAGAACCGGGTGAAGGTGGAGCTGAAGAACGGGGAGACTTACGAAGCCAAAATTAAAGATGTTGATGAAAAATCAGACATTGCACTAATTAAAATAGATTCTCAGGTGAGTCGTTAAAGCAAGACACATTTCATTCCTCTGATTTAACATCTTCTTTTCCAAAAACTGTTGCTGATTTTCAGGTTTGAAGGAAAAAACAAGTTGTTTACTGGGCTGGGTTGTTGAGAATATATGAACTAGGTGGACACACATTTTTAAAAGCCGAGTCTGTGGGTGTCAGTGGTTAATTTTGTCTCCTCTCAGTACAGTGAAAGCATTGCATAGCACTTTCTAATGCATCCTCAAAATAAAAAACAAGAGCCCAGTTTGCTGGCTGGTTTGCACACACTTTATCTGATAGAACTGTCTCCGAGAAGAAATGGAGAGGTGTTCTGCTTGTGCTACTCTGTCTTGGGTGCCTGTATTGAAGTCACATACAGCTTTTAGAGGATACATTAGTCCCTTGCTGATGTAGATACTAAAATGGAAAATATCTTGGGGAACATCTTGAACATGGAAATTAACGCCAGCTTGGAAAGATGCTCTTACCCTGCAAGTGATTTTCTGAGCAGCTTCTCGTCTGTGATCTTCCTCCATATCAAATGTTCCTCTGTCAGCGTTATTGTGCCTCCGGCCACAGCAGAAAAGCTGTCAGGAGGTTCTGCCCGTGTAGCAAGAGGGCCCAGTCTTGATAATGCTGCGTTATGTGGGAATGCTGCATCTGCAGTGAGCTGAACGGGGCTGTTCGGGGTGCTGCTCGTGTTGGCTCCCCTCATTTGGCCTGGCAGTTAATGACCTGCACGTTTAACGGGCAAGAATGCTTCATTTGAAACACATGGCTCAAAAATGTGTGGATCTGGCAGTGCTGTTGCAGCTCAGAGCTATTCCCCAGCGAGGTCAGAAGTGTTTGTGCCAGAGTTCATGACTAAGTCAGACGCCTAACGCAGAACTCTTGGATGACCCGAGATATGAAGTGCTCCTGCTGCTCCCTTGCCACCTTTATAATTCAAAAGCTTTTTCTTTTTTAAAAGCTTCTGAACAGCAACCAGGCAGAAAAACTGAATGGTACCAAAAATTTTTTGGCCATGTTGTTTTTACTCTGTTTTCATGGTGTTGCTTATTTTCCTCATTTTTATCTTAAAATAAGCAAAAGCAGTAAGAAGCAAAGGGAAAGATCCCCAGGATGAGCACTGGCAGCATTAGGATGAGCAGGATGGGTCAGGGAGCTGGAAAAGTGCTTTAAAATGGGAAGCACAACATAATGAGGGCCGACACAGTGAGAAGGAGAGGACCTGGAGCAGCAGGAAGCTGAACTTCAGAGAGGAGAGGTGGCAGTCAGAGAGGAGACACTGATGTGATGGATCAGTTTGAGGAGTCAGGAAAAGAGCAGGCATGGGCTTGAATGGTATTTGATACCCTGAGGAAATGGCTCCTAGTTGGCCTGGGAAGCTGCTTGTGGGAAGGGAGAACTTGGAAGCAGCTTGGAAAAAAAAGATCCAGATGGGCTTGTGGTGGAAAGCACTGCTCAGCAGGGCTGGAATTGGTCTGACCTGCCCTTGGAAGCGTCTTATCAGCTGTACAACCCAGTACCTTGGTTGGTGTTCTCCTCCCAGCCTCTCCCATTGCAGCTCAGGATAATTTTGAGAAGACATGGGGAAAATTTAAAGGGATGGGAGACCCAGATTTCCAGCCTGCTCTGCTAACGTGGCACTGGGAAATCCCAGTCCAAGGTGAGGCCTGAGGCACCTCTGTTCACAGGACAGGTGTTGCTTTGCATTTGAGAATTAAAAACAACATTTTATGTGTTCACACAAAAAGCTAAAATGGAATCGTGGTCAGCTGAGAAACTGATTCTCAGACTGAACTTTCATGGGACATTTTCATAAACCTTTTCAAGCTCAGTGTTTCGGCTTTCCTTTTTGTACTGGAATGCCTTGCTGTCATTTGGGTGCCTAAGACTTTTTAAAATCACAAGGGTAGTAATTTGTTGAATTTGAAATATATTTGCTGGCTAAAGTCAATGGGGTGGTACAAATGACCCCTTAAAAATCTGGATATGGCATGAAAACCATCCTTAAGAATTTTTCTGAAGCAAGAGACAAAGTTCTTAAATTGAAATAAATTATTTGAAGGTGACATCAAAGATGCAGAAGGGTTTTTTTCTTCTTTTTTTTTTTGTGTGTGTGGCTTGTTAAGGCAGGATCTGAAGGATGAAGAATGCTCTGTGGTTAGGAACAGAGCTGGGCTTGAGGTATGGGATCAGGCTGTCAGCTGGTATTCCTAAAGCTGTTCAGATTTTGCAGCAGCCTGAATGCTGTTTTCCTCTAAGGTGTGAAAATCTGGTCAGAGACATTGCTAGAACTAATTTGGCTTTGCTGAGTGCCATAGGAAATGGAAGAGGGTGGTAGAATCTGGGCACCAGTAAGGATGAGCCATTTCGCTGATTAAATTCTTCTCTGTGGAAAAACATCTTGCAGTCAATGAGGAACAGAAACCTTGGAGCAGTTGTTCCAGTCCCAAAATGTGCTTGTTTTTACAGTCTATAAAAGAGAGCAACAGAGTTTCTCATGTCTGTGGTGACACAGAGCAGTTTGCTGGAGTGTTGAAAGCAGGAAGTAAGATTGGAATCAATGTGGTAGCCATGAATCCAATCTAAATATCCTTCCAAATGCAAGGAGGAGACCACATCACTAGAAAGGAGCAGTGCAGTTCTAGACAATTTGGATATGAACATGCAAAATTTATAAGACTTCCCTAGAAAAAATTGGGTTTTGGCAGCATAGGCAGGGACTGGTGAAATAAATAATCCATCCTGCGTGGCACGTGTGATACTGCAGCGAGTGTGAAACCCATCAAAACTCTTGCACAACACTCCAAAGGGAGCAGATGCTTTTTTGCTGGCAGCGCTGGGCTGTGGGCTTCGTCTCAAGGCAAATAACTACCTTGTTAAATCAGAATGTGTGATACAGCTGCTGAAAAATAAACACCAGCAGGAGGGGAGGAAATTTCAGGGTGGTTTAATGAACAGTGTCAGGGTTAATGGGGGGCAGAACCCAACCCAAATGGAAACCCGAAGCCCAAAGTAGTGGAAGGTGGAGGTGGCTTTTGCCTGGAGACCCTTTTCAACCCTGGAAATCGAGCTCTGTCCACAAAAATTATGTCTGTGGTTTGGCACTGAAGGGAGGAGCAGAGTGAATGGCTTTATTTTCAGGTGTTTCTTTTTTCTTTCTTTCTGCTCAAAAACGAGCCACGAGACAGACAGTGACTCTGAAATCACACAAGGAACACATGCCAGGTCCTGAAGATTTTTGTTCTTCAGTGTGCCCCATTCCCAGTCCTTTATCCCAGGCAGGATTTGGCATCTGCGTGGTGCAGCGGGCGGGGTTTGTGACCCATCTCTCATTTGTGGTGAGATTTCAGCCCTTCAGCTGAAACCTTCCAGCTTAAGGTTTCTCCTGCATCTTATTAATAAACACTTTGACACTTTTAAATCAACAAGACCTTCTGCCCTCATTCCCCTGATGGATTCCTGAGGCAATGAGCATCTCTATCTTTGTGGCCAGAGGGGATTTGCTTTTCCCCCCACCGTGTGTGTACAGACTGGGGGAGGCAGGAAAGCAAACTTCCCTGTTTATGCATCAATGTTTTAATAGCCCAGATTTTGAAATAACAAACTACTTGGACACCAGATGTAAGTGGCTTTTCTAAAATGCCATTTCGCTTTGAAATCTGTCGCTGGGTAATCCGTAGCTTCCTCTCGAGTGCCTGAGGAAGCCCACATATTGCTTCCAGAAGTCTTCAGGACCCATAGAAATGAAATAGCTTGTAAAAAGCTTGGATCTTAACTCTTGTTTATTCATCAGTTTAGGCAGCAGTGCTTTCCTGCCATCTTCAGCTTCTAGTAGCCCTCACTGTGGGGACAATGTGCTGGTCCAGCTTCCCATGCAGCAAAACACATCTCCAGGGTGGGCCTGCCAGCACCAGCATTTTTTTAGTTACTATTTTTATTTTATTTTATTGTAGTTTCATTTGTATTTTTTTTTAAAGGGAGAACAGCAATCTCTTGCCAGGCAATTGAAAACCTGGTGACATATTAAAATAACACTTCATCCTTTTCTTCTTTTTTTTTCTGCAAGCTTCCCATGCTCCATATTTAGATAAGGAGACTCAGTTTTGCTTTTCTAACTATAGATGAAATACTTTTGGAGGCTTGTAATTCTTTCAGCCTGGGTTTTTTGTTTCCTTTGGCTCTCTGTCAAGCGGTTTCTAGATTGTAGATGATATTCTATATTTTTCTGTGCTCATGACTGGTGTTTTTATTTTGCCATAACGTATTCTGAAAGTTAAATAGTTTCATTAGTCAGAACAGAAATGCAGTTCCCAGGACAGTTACGTGTTGTGCCAGAGTTACACTTACAGAATTAGTGTTCCATACCAGCATCTCTGCCTTTTCCACCTAAAAATAAAAAGCATGAAGGAGATCTGCTGCTGGTTAACACAAATTGGACTCAGAACTTTTGTCTCCTCTTCATCCGTTTATTGAAGTGCAAAGTGCTTCCTGCAAATTCCTGACTTTCCATCCACAAATGAAGAGGATTACAGAACAGAGGAGGGATTTACTTGCTTTCTGTGCCCGCATAGAGACACATTCACTTATTTCATGGATGAAAAGGTTCAAACCAAAACACCTCCTGCTTAAGGCCGTCTGTTTCTTGGTTTCCATTTCTCTGTGGCGGTGGCTGTGCCTGGTGGTGGTTTTGTGCTTCCTCTTCTTTTAGTCTGGGAGCTGTTTTGTCCAGATTTCACTTATTTTACCGGACTCAAGTTATGCTGTTAAAGGACAGCAGGTGAACATCTGTGCTGGCCCTGCTGGGGCTGCACCTTGAATCCTGGGGTCTGTTTTGGGCCCTGCACTGCAAGAAGGACATGGAGAGGCTGGAGGGTGTCCAGAGAAGGGAATGGAGCTGGGAAGGGGCTGAGGAAGCTGGGAAGGGGCTGAGCCTGGAGAAAAGGAGGCTCAGGGGGGCCCTTGCAGCTCTGCACAACTCCCTGCCAGGAGGGGACAGCCAGGGGGGTCGGGCTCTGGGAGCAGGGACAGGAGGAGAGGGAACGGCCTCAGGCTGGGCCAGGGGAGGTCAGGGTGGATATTTGGGACAAATTTCTTCATAGAAGGGCAGAGTTGGAATCCCCATTCCTGGGGGGATTTGAAAGGCAGCACTTGGGGACATGGGTTAGTGGTGGCCTTGGCGGTGCTGGGTTAGTGGCTGGACTCAATAATTTCAGAGGTCTTTTCCAACCTAAATGATTCCATGTTTCTCTGAGTCCCTCTGGCTTCTGGCTGGTGATGCTGATCTCTACCTCTCCTCTCCTTTCTGCTGCAATATCTGTGACCTGTTGTTGGATGGAGCCATTTCTTGTGGTGGTGTGCAGCTCTCCATGTCGTGGGAGTTGTGTTTATCCAGGGTTTGAGTCAAATCCATATATAAAAACGTCTGAAGCCCGTTGGGATGCCAAGGGCTTAAAATATTAACCCTAATTAATGGCTCCTTCTCCGGCTGGGTGTAAACAGTGAGTCATGTGCCACTTAGGGGTTTGCATGTTTAGTCCTATTTCTGTGTGCTCGCAGAATGCCTGCCTGCAGATTTGTTTTATCGAGTAAACATGGATCCAGCAGGGCCCCAAGGCTTCATCAAAGGAAAAGTTAGAAAAGACAGGGGCAGAAAAGATATTTTATGTTGCCCAAGGCCGTGCAGTGAGTCACTGGGAGAGCTGGGTTTGGGTGCTGGGTGTTCTGGCTCCCTGCTGGTTGTGCTGCAAGGCATGGTCCTTTGCCTGGCACGTTTAGTTAACCTGCTGTGGCAAATCTGTAGTTAAAGCAGGAGAATCAGGAGTTGGAGTGGTGCTTATGTCATCCTGGGGCCATCAGACGTTATGTAAAAATGGAAGAATGCGCATTTATTAAGTATAGTTATTAAGAGCCCTAAATTCACATGCAGGTTACCAGGATTCCTCAACTTCCTTGGGATGAGTTTGCCAGTGGAAGGGTATGAGGGCACAGAGAGGGTGTTCTGACATGATCCTGGTTACAACACTGCTAGAAGTGCCTGCCTGGCATTGCCAGGGCTCCTCTTGCGACTGCAGAAGGATGTTTTTCCCACTCCATCACGGGATTTTGATAGGTTTTTTTACCAATTTCATTTCAAAACCACGTGTACAATGTAAATAAATAGTTGAGTTTGTTTTGTTTTTTTAATAAAGGAAAATTTAATACTGAGTGTGGCAATGTCTTAAGCTATTTTTGAGAGAGCCCCCCCAAATTTAAAGCTGTGACAACACATATATTCATCATAACCAATTCTTCAAGGCATTATTTTGTAAGGGCACCGATATAGTCACATGCAGTGCTGCCAGTGTGTCAGTTCTGCCCCACACTGTGAAATCAGGAGGAATAGAGGACACGTTTTCCAAAGCTGGGTTTCATAACATGTGCAGGACAAGGGGTTTTTTTGCAATGGACTTTTGTTTCTAGCAAGGGAAAGGTTATCCAGACTTTCCAGAAGGCATGTTGAATCACAGGGGTGACCTGCAGCCAATCCATGCAGCGTCAGTTTGAACTGAAGCCTGGCTAGTGTAGGCACAGCCCTGAAAACTCAGCACAATCAGAATTGTATTAGTCACAGATCATTCCTGTACTTTCTCTCTGCTGCCAGATGCAATTTTGGCTTGGTGACTGTTGTTACAACTCAGGAATTTTGTTTAAATCTTTTAACTTTGTCCACGACCAGTCTTTTTTTCTTTTTTTTCCCCTTCTGTTAATGAAACATAAAAAGTATTCTGTTTTCTTTTGCTTCTCTGTATTGCATTTGCTGAAAAATGTCCTCTTTCTCTGCAAAGTATCTGTGTTTGGTGCACTGGGATACAAACAAAAGCCACTTCTTGTCTTTTTTGGGGGTTTTTTTTTTTTTTTTTTTTTAAAGAAGGAGAAGCAGTGCCAAAAAAAAATGCTGGTTTTGACCAGTGACATCTTGCAAACACGTGCTACGTAAGCTCAATAGCATCTGGTCAGAGGAGGAAGGGCCAGGGTGCTCCCTGTATCCCAGCATTTCCCATCTGGGGCTGTTTGTGTTGCACACAGCGCAGCTGATCGCACCTGCCTGAGTCCCCTGCCCTGGACACGTCCTGGCAGTCAGGGCTGTGCCCCGGGCTGCTGCCGCTGTTTCTCTGCAGTGCTGCTTAAGTGATGGGGAGACTGGGCAGAGCTGTTGGATCCTTCCCAGAACTAAACCACTGGGTTTATCTGTGGCTATGGCTCTGATATGGGCTGTATTTTATCATTATTATTAATTAGTAGGGCATTGCTGGTTGTGATAACCTTCCTCTGAAATGTAACTAGTCATGGAAATGCTTTCTCCTTTCTGTGCTGCCCGTTCTGTTGATCTTCCAGCTCACTCTGCTGAACGGGCAGTTGGTTTAATTATTTTCTTGCTGTGTGAGGACTGAAAGATAAGTTTCCATAAAGCATCTTACCCTGTCTGGGGGCTGGCAATGAATTTTATTGAAACAATCTGCTCATCTGAGTGAAACTTCCCTGGTGGGATTGTAACAAAGCTGGATAAAGGATGCACAAGGCCAGTCTTGTTAAATATTAAAACCATAAGTTCTGTATTTGCAGCAGCATACAGTGGTAAATGATGCCACTATTTTTTTACTTTCTACTTTGCAGGCATTGTCTGTCTCTTAGGATATTTGAAATAAACCGTAGGTGAAAAATACAAAGTGATGGGAATTTGGGTTAGTTTATAATACTGAATTTTTTGTCCCTTTGGATGACTTATTGAATAAGCCTCAATACTGCTGGTAACAAAACTCCTTAAGAGACAGGAACAGGTTTCCAAATTAAACATGCAACATTTCCCCTTTTTGCCAAAGCTTCAAATTCTGAAGTAGGTCAAGCTTGGAGGAAAGCTAGGTTCAAGTTAGCTTTGCCAAGGAAAAGATAAATGCCTCCAGAATTCTGTTTTGATTTTTGGGTTCAGTAACCTAATCCTCCAAATCCTGAAGTTTAAACCTGTATTTATATGTGTCCCAGTTTCATTGATGCTAACAGAAATAGTGACATGATTAAATACATGGTTAAATTACCTGGGGAGGGTCAGGATCATTTAGACAACAGATAAAACAAAAATATTTAAAAACACGTCACATCACTGTAAGTGTAGAGATTGACTTTTAAAAGTGTGAAGAAAGGGAGAAATGGCACTCAATGTGTATTGTACAGGCAGGTGATGAATTAAAGAGAAGTATTTATTTGAAGTATGATCTGTTTCAGAACACCCTTGATTCATTGGCAGGAGTGTGTGCATCCAACCTTCCCTCCCTTTTTTGTTTTTTTAATTGCTGTACAACACAGTGTTTGCTAGATTTTAAGAATGTTTTAGTGGGAATGTCTTCAACTACTTGATATTTAATATGTTTCGAGATAAGATCTTGGAAGGAAAGTATAATGGTATCCTCTACTGTCATAACAGAAAAATCACATCAAGTCTTTAAATCCTGACATCTTCAGAGGAAGACATCACTGTATGTGGGAGGCAGTATAATTGTTTAGAAGAGACACTTCATTAAAAGAAAATAAGATGAAGCATTACCTGGTGTATTGTGAGAATATAAAATGTCTTTAACTGTACACAAGCATGTTTAAAACTCTTGGGCTGTTGCTTTCATGGTTCTTTAGTGTTCACTCTCAAACAATATTGTATTTTTACTTCAGCAGCTGTTGGCTAATTATTTCAAGAAGTGTTGGAAGTGGCTCATTTCTACTATCATCAGATGTTTGCTTTGTACAGCAGAGCATAAATATTCCTTTGGTCTTTTAATTGTTCTTGATTTAATGTGTACCTGTTGTGGAAGAAGTTCTCCAGTGTGAAGAGCCCACACTGCAGTGCAGATGCTCATTTGGATGTTTCTGTACCAACCCACACAAAATACTCAAAGAAAACAGAACAAGCAAAATCCCTGAGGGACAAAAGCCTCTCTCTTTTCCTCTTCTACCCCGTGAATGTTTTCATCCTCCCGTAACATTTGTTCTGCCAGCAGAGCAGCATCTGAACATTTGAATTTTCTTATCTGTCTTTTTTTTTGGTTCTATTTTTATTTGCAGGGTAAATTGCCAGTCCTTCTGCTGGGTCAGTCTGCAGACCTGAGGCCAGGGGAGTTTGTGGTGGCCATTGGAAGTCCCTTTTCCCTGCAGAACACGGTGACCACGGGCATCGTCAGCACCACGCAGCGCGGGGGGAAGGAGCTGGGGCTCCGCAACTCCGACATGGACTACATCCAGACAGATGCCATCATCAACGTGCGTCCCCTCCCAGCTGCTGCCTTCAGCCCTTGCTTTTCTCCAGCAGATCCTCTGAATATCCCTCCTGTGATGCCCTTAGGAGTAGGGGGAATTTCTCCCCGTGTAAATCTGGGTGTCTGCACCGTAGCAGCTCTGGGCTGTTTCTTAGAAACCCCCCAGGGAAACACACCAGGCACAATATCTGCCTTCACTTCAAAATCCCTGCAGTTTGCAAGGGAGGAGGCAATACTCTCTGGCAGATAGACATCTTTTTGAAATCCATCTTGTTTTCTGAAAAAGAAGCCAAGCTTAGTTGAAGGATTTGAGTTTGTTTCTGCATCAAGGCAAAACAATAGTTTTAGTACTTCAAGTCTTGGCCTTAGAAGAAATCTTCACTAAGAGCTCCCAGAGCTGTCTTAAAATCTTTTTAGTTTCTAGTGTGGCACTAAGAAAACAAAAGGAAAAACTTGGCTTTCTTAACTTACTCTGGCAGGAGAAGAAAAACTAAATATTTGCAAAGCTCAGCTAAAATGGGTGATGTTAAAGTGTAGTTTATGGGTTTGGCTGTTTAAGACTGTTCTATTTCATGTATTTATTAGACAATGGAAACAGTACTACAGAAAATATTTCAAAAATTTCTTTTATAGTTTGTTTGCAACAAATTAAGAGGTCATATTAAAACATGTTCTTAACTTGTGTTTATTTTCAGTATGGGAATTCTGGAGGACCCCTAGTAAATCTGGTAAGAGTTTGTCTAAGTTTTCTTAGTGTCAAGCTTATTGTTTTTTAATTAGAAAAAAAACCCACAACAAAAAACCCCAAACAAACAAACAAAAACCCCACCAAAATACCCCACCCAAACCAACAAAAAAGCAAACTCCCCCCACCAGATGTGTGATTTGGAGCTTTCAATATCTGGCTGACTACACAAAATTCACATGGTTCTTACGAATCAGTTGTCTGTGTTTATGTTGGCTAAAGGCTACATTTGGATTTCAATATTTAGGATGTTTATGGTTTGCATAGTTTCAGACAAATGTAATGTTTTTGGTTTTTTTTTGCTCAAGCCTTGCAAAAAGGGAAAAGCACATTTTAAAGCGAGGTGTTTGCCCTTGCTGTTTACCTTGCAGCTGGCAATTCTTTTCTTTTGCACGCTGAAACCCAGCTAAATATTTCTAAAATGTATCTACCCTTCCATTATGAATCACACAAAAAAAATCCACATATTTTCAGGATATTAGGGTTTATTTGCCAATATTGTAGGATGGACTGAAGCAGGCTGCAAAAACTGTGAGAGCTCTCAGGTCTCCTGGGGATACATGGGGTTGAGTCCTCAGGAAGCACAGCACAAACTGAAACTCAGAACTAGTCAGAGTTTCTGCCTCAGAGGAGATTTGGCAAATTCTTTCCTATCCAGTTCACAGCACACATTCAGTCACACTTAATCTTCAGTTAAAAATACCTGGAGCTGGACAGTTTTTATCTGGGATGAACCAGAGAAAGAAACTGCTGAGGTTTCAAAAGAGATGGCATCAGAGATGTTTCATCCAAAGCTCCTGGAGTTAGATTGCCAGGAAAAGATTTGATTTTGGCAAACTGTATTTTTCTTTATGTTGTTATGTAATAGTGGCTCAGGAGCAGTCGGTGCCATGCTTTATGTGGTGCTTGCTGAAATAAAGGCAGGTTAGCTGCAGAATGTGTTGCTCATCTGCTGCAAATGTAAGAATTGCCCAGTTTTGATCTCTTCTGCAGCAAGCTGAATGAGCACATTGATTTTCCAAAATCCCTGAGTAGTGTTTTATCAATAGACTCAAAAAATTACACTTAAAACTTTTAGAAAATTGAAGTCCAGCTACAAAGTGTGAATTGCTTGGAAGGAATGGTCCATTTCTCTTTGGGGTGTTCCGTATTTGCTCATAACGCCTTTTTTTATTTCTCCAGGATGGTGAAGTCATTGGAATTAACACATTAAAAGTTACAGCAGGCATCTCGTTTGCTATCCCATCCGATAAAATAAAGAAGTTCCTAACTGAATCCCACGACAGACAAGCTAAAGGTACTGTACTGCACTACTTTGAAAGGGGAAAACATGAAAATAACCTGGTCTAGTGGGCGGCATCACTGCCCATGGTAGGGGGTTGGAAATAGGTGACCTTTAAGGTCCCTTCCAACCCAAACCATTCTGTGATTCTGTGAAAACACTGATGAACCAAAAAGCCAACAGCCTGCGAGGCTCCTTCGGTCCGGCCAACTGATCAAGACCTGTTTTCCTTTTTGCAGGCAAAGCTGTAACCAAAAAGAAATACATTGGCATACGAATGATGTCCCTAAGTCCCAGGTAAGTGACCGAGGTGGCTGCTCACCTTTCCGAGCGAGGTCCATGCATGCTTTTGGATCCAGCTGACGATGTGCAGCAGCGCCCGGGAGGTTCGGGCCAGCCCCGCGCGTCTCTGCGCGCGCTGGCGACAACCCGCAGCCAGCCCCTGCCACCTTCTCCTCTGCGTCTGCCACCTGGTGGGACTCTCCTCTGGGCTCTCCTCTGAGCTAGTTCTTAAACAACTCCGGCCTTTTTCTTCTCCTTAATGCTTCAGAAGAGAGTAGCTAGTGACTGTGGCTTTGTCCCGGGGTTATATCCGTGTTGTATGTTCTCGTGGCTTGCATCAGCTACGTGCGTACTTCCATTTCTATAAAATTATTTTCATTAAACAATTCACTTAATGTCAAATGAAGCTTTTGTGTGGACTTGCTTATTCATGCTCAGACTATGAGAGACTCAAGAGCAGGTAATGCCATGTCCTCCTGTAAAAATAACCAGAAGTTTTCCCTTGTGTAGGATCCACAGGTAGAACAAGGCATTGAAACACGTCGGGTTGAGGTTTTTTAGGTGTTCAGGATTGCAGGAGGTGATCCAGGCCCTCTAATCTCCTCTGGGGAGACCCCACCTGGAGTTCTGCATGCAGCTCAGGGGCTCCCAGCACAGGAAGGTCATGGACCTGTTGGAGCCAGTCCGGAAGAGGTCCCAAAGATGATCAGAGGGGGTTGAGCACCTCTCCCATGTTGAAAGGCTGAGAGAATTGGGATTGTTCAGCCTGGAAAAGAGAAGCTTTGGGCTTGACCTAATCGTGATCTTCTAGTACCTGAAGGGAGACTGAAAGAAAGATGTAAAGGGACTATTTGCAAAGGATCTGGGGAGACGGGACAAGGGGGAATGGCTTCAAACTGACAGAGAGTGGGTTTAGATGAGATATTAGGTAGAAATTCTTCCCTGTGAGGGTGGGGAGGCCCTGGCACAGGGTGCCCAGAGCAGCTGTGGCTGCCCCTGGATCCCTGGCAGTGCCCAAGGCCAGGTTGGACATTGGGGCTGGAGCAGCCTGGGACAGTGGGAGGTGTCCCTGCCATGGCTGGGGTGGCACTGGGGGGGATTTAAGGTCCCTTCCAGCCCAAACCATTCTGTGATTCTACAATCTGCCAGTTCTAAAGCTTTGAAATGTTTTAACTCTGATTGTCTGTATCTATTGAAATGATTGCCTTTTACCAGAAATAGACATTAAAAAGCTGTATGCATGCAAAAAGTGTAATAATCCCTGAAATAGACATCTAAGGGTTAAAATGAATGCTGAAGTGACATACCAACGTGTGCAGAACACCTCAGCTCGTGGTTATTAATGACTTCAGTAAAGTGCGTGGGGGGGTTTTTTCCTGTCTTGACAAAATATTTTTTTTGCTATTTCTTCATTTTTCAGCAAAGCTAGAGAGCTGAAGGATCGCCATAAAGACTTCCCTGATGTTGTCTCTGGGGCCTATGTCATTGAAGTTATTCCAGAAACACCAGCTGAAGTGTAGGTTGAAGTACTTTTTTCTCAAAACCACTGCCACTGACTTTAGGGGGTAAAGATGGAGACTGCTCCCTGCTCTAACTGGCTTTCTTCATTATGCTAAATTAACAAGGTTAAGACCATCTGATTGCTATTAGGTTGTCTGCTGGAAATGGGTTTGTGGTTTTATTCTGGTCCCTGATGGGCAATACTGTAACTGTATCAGGATATTGCAGGGAAGCCCTGTCAGCCTTCCAGGCCCGCAGGGCAGGGATTCAGGGGGTGTGAAAACTCCCTTTTCATTTTTCTCAGCAGTTGCTTCCAAGGCATCTGTTGCACCAATGCCAGTGCTGAGTAAAGACTTTTGTTCCTGCACACTCTCCACTCCCCCCTGGTCACTCTGCAGGAGAGGGAGCGAGAAGCTTTGGGTCCTCCTTGGAAGAAGTGTCCACCTCAGCCTTGGCCAAACCCTCCAGCTCCCCTGGCACACCTTGGGGCTGAAATCTCCTCTTGGCAGCAGCCACTCTTCCATGTGAAAGCTTTGTCAGCAGTCACATTACTGGAAGAGCTTTTGGGTTTGGACGACTGATTTTTTTTTCTTCCTGTTACTCAGTATTTGCTCAGAAACTGCCCAGCTGGTTGGTACCACGTCTGGCTGAGGCCTGGCAGCTGGGCCGTGGTCACTGGCACTGGTCTGGCTGGCTTTTGCTGGAGACACGTTCCTCTCAGGGTTTGCTTGATAGGAAACCACTCAGTAATCCAGGGTTGGAAATAGGAAACCTTATTAATTTTCTGAAACTTGCAGCCATTTAAGAGAGGAGTAAATCTTTGTGGCAACAAAGAGGCACCAAAGGCACGTAGGCAGAAGGCTGCTTGGGACAGGTACACATCACCTCTTAGGAAGACTGCAAGGATGGCTGGATGGTGTCTTTTGGGGTGTTAGATAAACAGTGATAGCTGTCCAGTGTGCTCTCTCTCTGAACTACTGCAGTGTTTGTAGATGATTCTTTTTGGCAGTGCTCATCAGGCAGAGCACTGGTGAGTGTCTGTAATGTGAAGGAATGTGTAGGAATGATTCGGCTGCTCCAGTGTGGGGTTGGAATTGCTGCCTCGGTGTTCAGGTTCAGTCTGAAGGATGCAGAAAAGCCAATTTAGGAATGTGGGTAATAGCAGAGAGTGGGAGGGGGGCTTTAGAGAGGGAGAAGAAATGTGAGGCAATGCAGCCTTCTGATGTGAAGGCAGACCCAAATCAAGGTGCTCCATCCAAAGGCTGGCCTGGCAGTTAAAATGTTGGCTCTGCCCTCTCACTCCCAGTCCCCTTGCCCAGGGTTTTCCTTTTTCTGCTGGAGCAGAGCTGGAGCGACCTGTCCTGGCTGTGAGTCACGTGGGGAGGCTGCATGAAAAGCCATGGAATGACTCCCTCCATGAACATGTTTGGAGCCATGCCTTCTGCAGGCGAGCAGATTTGTTGCAGACATGGGCCAAGGGCATCCTGCTTGCAGGAGACACTCGTGTCAGGCGCCTTCTGTGGGTGGAAGAGGCCGATGAGTGGTCTGTGGTTTTGTGAAGGATTATGCTTGTGAAGGGTTGAATCATGTCTGATCTGTCTTGGTTGATTTTTCCATAACTTGGAGCCAGATCCTTGTGCAAGACTGGGCAAGATGTTGCGGTCTGTGGCATCCCTCACCAGCCATTTCTTGGTGCTGGCAGCAGCTCCAGCCAGCCTGGGGAGAGACGAGGCCCTGGTTCTGCCCTGTCTTGCCTTGAGTCAGGAAGGTTCAGTTTTTGAGGTCAGAAAAAGGGATTTTGGCTGCTGTGGGCAGCAGAGGAAGGACACACTTGATTTTTGGTGACCGAACTAGATAGCTGCATGTGTTACTCTGCCCAGGTTTAAAACATAAATGGAGGATGAAGTGGCTGGCAGTAAGGTCTGTATGGAGAACAGGGACTGAAATTCCTCATTAGCGTGCAGTGCCACTCACGTTGCCTCTCTGTGTATTCAGGAACAAAAGCTTGGGAAATCTCCCCTCTAAAATTAATCTGCCTTGTTATAATTATTTTAGAAGACAGATATCAACACCTAGGATCTTTACTGCAGAATTAGGTGCTATTTGCAATAGCGAATTCCTTTTAAGACAGTGAAATACGGGATTCATCAAACACGTACATCCATCGGATCCTGAGGTTTCTGCACTTTCTTGCAATCTTCACTGCTTCATAAATTCTGATTGCCTTTCTCATGCCTGCCATGTCCACACAGCTGCTGTTGGGTGGGAAATAGAAATAATGCGGTGACCTTTTATTTATCTATTTATTTTCCCCCTAAAAATAAAACCCCAATTATAGTAACACATTGCTGCTTTGTGTTTTCAGTGGTGGCCTGAAGGACAACGATGTGATTATCAGCATCAATGGACAGTCGATAAGCTCAGCCAGTGATGTCAGTGACATTATTAAAAAGGACAGTACGTTGCACATGGTGGTGCGCAGGGGCAACGAAGATGTTATGTTAACAGTAGTTCCCGAAGAAATCGATCCCTAACCAGAAACATGAGCTGGATTTCATGTTCTCTTTTAACAGCAATGGACTGCTTATATTCTCTCTGTGCTGGTACAGGAAACGTTAGACTTCTGACCAACATTCTGCTTTTTCAGTGGATTAGTATTGGCCAACAGAGTAACTTCTACTAGGTTTAAGGTGCAAAATCAGTGTAATTTCACATACTCCAGATGATAATTTTTTTTCCTTCTGTATTATGTATGCAATGTATTCTTTACTGGCTTTTTACATCCCCCGCTTAACGAATCAACGTTTGCTTCCCTGTGTTGAGTAGATTTCCTGTCATTTCTGCTAAGACTTAAACAAAACAAAACCCACGCGCACAATGTGTGTTGTGGCATTCAGGTATTTATAGGTTAGCTGTGTTTTAACTGGAAATGCCATTGTAAAGGAGTAGTCGGCTCAAAAGAAAACACAATTGGGAAATGAAGTTTGGTTTATAAACACAAAAGGAATCCCAACCCAAATAACCTCCCGAGGATCCCATGCAGGACTTTAATACTATGATATTTTCCTAGTGTTATTAAAAGAATTCAACAGTACTTCTTGTGAGTGACTCCTTTTGCTTCCCCTTGTGGAGTGGTTTTCTTTGAGTGGCACATCTGTCTGGGAGGATGTCCTGGTGGTCTCCTTTTAATCATCGTTTAATCACATGACTTTTTTTTCAGTATGTGCCTTGTATTTGTGCATCTGTTCTCCTCAGCAAGGCTGGGTTGAATTTGTCACTTTGCCTGTGTCTTCCAGATGTTAATGCATTTTCCTTACTGTTTTAATTACAACTTCATCAATGCCTGGAGTCTGTTTGCCCACTGTAGAGGTTGCCACATGGTGGATCACAGATCCCATACCATTCTGGCACAGATATTAGGATGTCTGTAACCGTTTAGCTCTGGCCTTAAGCACTTTAAAACAGGCCTGGTTTATCCAAATCTGGAGTGCTGGTGTGTTTACGGACCTGTTTTTGATTCTGGAATACTGGGCATTCCTCTAACAGGCATTAATCTCTATACATATGTTTATTGATGCCCTTGAAGCTTGGGGGTGGTGAGTGGGTTTGTCTTGCTGTGAAGGAGAACCATCAGCTACACTTAATTACAAGGTAATTACTCACTGGGTAAACAATAGGCTAAGCAGCCTTTTCTTTCCTCTGTCGAAACATGTACTTCAGAGAATAAATCCAAGGGCTGTAGACAAGTGTTGGTGACTGTCATTCCTAAACATGCTCTTTTTTGAAAGGATGTTTCAGTAAAATTCTCCAGCTGGGTAGCTGGCAGTTTGTGATTTTTAAAGAAAGGGCTGTATTCCACCCAAATGCGGCAATAAATCCTCTAGAGCTGGACTCCTGACAGGGCTCCTTCTCCTCCCAGCTGTATTTCATTTCTGTTTGAGTTTATCCCAAATTGAGGAGCCTCTGTTTCCTCAGCTGCCAGTGCCTGCCCTTACTCACCTGGATCACTGTAAATTTACATGGTGTGTAACATTAATTAATTGCAGTGTACCTTTCATTCCAGCATTGACTCCTGGCAGGATGGAATGCCTCATTACCAACTTGTGCCATGGCTGTGGTAAATCACACGTGTGAAAATCTGCCAGAACAATGCAGTGCCAAGCACTGACAGTCTGCAATCCTTTCTGGCCCCAAAGATGCAAAGAATGATCTTGCAGAAGTGTTTCGTGGCATCTTTGCACTGCAAGTTCATCTTGCTGATGTTGATTAATGTTCCAGCTTCCTGCTGAAGTGGTGTTGTGTTTTGCAGTCTGTTTGTTCCCTATGTGGCACAGAGTGGTGACACCTAGCTCTCAGCAAAGATGAGTTTAAAAATCACCTGCCTTCTCTAGTATTCCACCTAATCCAACTAGCAAAAATTAAACTAAAGCTCCAAAGCCAGAAAATTTTGTTTAAAACAGAAGTTATTTTTCATCTGCCTTTTTATTTCAAAACAAGGGCTTGCACAATTTGCAGAGCTGATTGATTCTCTTTGTTCCTATTGCTTGTTGTTGTGGTCTCTTAATATGCAAGCTCATTAATTTTCTTTGTGTGGGCATTAGGAAAGAAGCAAATGAAATTCAGTAAATGGTTTTCCTGGATCACTGGGATTAGTAAAATATTTTACCAGAATTCTAGCCCATCTAGTGGGATGTGAGATGGTCTCGTATTGCAGCCATTCACTTTAAACACGATTTCCTGATTTACCTTTTCTTAATTTATAATTAATTTCTGGGCAGTGGATATCCATAACCACATGAGTATCATATGGAAAATGCATAGAATTTACTTTTCTGGTATCCAACCATGCAGCTGCCCAGATGCTTTCTTACAATCAAAATATTCTCCAAATGATTTTTAAATATTTGAAGTAAGATTACTGATAAGCAGAGATGTGGAAGCAAAGATTTTCTTTAATGCAGTTAATCACCATGTGTTTTTAATGCACTATGGGGTTATAGATCTGGAATGGTTTCTATTCTTTATTGTTTCGGCAGACAGTTCTTTCCAAAATGCAATTGAAAATACTTTGTAGAGAATAGCTTTGGCACAGTTTGTATAAATATCAGTTTCCTGGAAATTTTATGAAGTGTTGGATGCTGTATCAGGTAAATTGGACGTTCTGGCTTGATTTTCAGTATTTTGGAACATCTGAAATGGAAACTGGTGTTGCTGTGTGTGATGCTGAGTAGATGGCTACGTGCGCTACACTTGGAGGTAGTTTCAAAATGCAAGTTCAACTTATTCCATAAGGGAAAAGTCTTGAGCTATAAAAAAATGGCCATGACTAACAATTGTCTGGTTTCTGTGGCTTAGTTGCCAAGAAGTAAAATCCTGTCATTTCATTGCCAGAAGATTTGGGGTTTTTTTCTTTTCTTTTTCCCCTCCTTACCTAGAACTATTTTGTATTCATGTTAAGGTAGCTGAGGATATTTTTAAAACTACATCTTTCCAAACTATGGTGAGAGAGAAGTTAGTAAGGCATGATTAGATTATATACGGGTCTTTTTTGTATGTCAGAAGAGTGCTGCAGAACTAACTGTACTGATTATATATCAAACTGATTAAAACTGCAGCTGCAAATACCCAGGAGAACAAGAAGTGATGAAGGCAGAAGTGGTGCAGTGAGAATTCAGTTCTGTGTGATGGCAGGTCACTGTGTGAGTCCTTTTCAGGCCCCCTCAAACCCCAAACGCTATCTCTTGTGCAAGATGCTGGCAGGGAAGTCAGAGCTGGACACTCTGGCCCCAGGATTTCAGCCAGTTCAGCCTTTTTGTGCCATTCCTCTGTAAATATGCAATAACTTTGATCAGTTAAGGATTGTTTGTTGCATAAAATTACTGCTAAAACCATTGCATATGTAAATTGACTAATAGGGCAGAGAAAGTAAAGAAACATCAATTTAATCTATTTACATCTGCTGGGAAGTTTTCCTCTAATTTTCAGGGTTTTGTTTAGTAGTCATGGTACTGCAGCATGTGTCCCCATAAACTTTCTGAGGAAGTGGGTAATAATTAGCAACTGATTAGAAGAAAAATGAGTCAGAGCTAAAGCATACGACTCAAATTTACTTAATGTGGTAAAGAATTCACTTTAGGAGCTTGGAAATACTGCATAACATGCTGGAGAAGAAAATTAAATATTTTTCTGTTCATTCCTTTTCTGTTCAGTGTTTATGCAGAGACCACAGTGATTTTCAGGAAGTTTGCCATGTGGATATTTGAGGGAGATGGTCTGTAGTACTGCAGCTCAGGGTAATCTTCCTTCCCCCTCTGAAATGGAGCTAATGGTGCAGATCGCCCCTCCACAGAGGAAAACACATTTGTGAGGTGTTATTGATTAAAAAGCTGTGATTCAGGCTGTGTCCATGCAGTGGCTGTAGTATTTGCTGTGTCTGCCTGGAAAACCTCTTTCCCAAAGTCCCTGAAAGCTGAGAGAGAAGCAGCAGCCCTCGGGCCTGACCCCACAGCTGCAGTCCTCCAAGAAAAAAAGGTATTTTTCATGGAATCAGAGTGACTTGAGTTGGAAGGGACCTTAAAGACCATCTAATCCCATAGGCAGGGACACCTTCCGCTGTCCCAGGGTGTTCCAAGCCCCAGTGTCCAACCTGGCCTTGGGCACTGCCAGGGATCCAGGGGCAGCCACAGCTTCTGTGAACTACCTGTTCATGAGCACCTGCGGACAGGTAAGTCCACAAGAGGGCGAATTGAAGCTGAAAACTCATCCCAACATCTGTGGAAGCTGTGTCTGGACGTGTCACTGTGATCTGGGGCACTGTCTGCTGGTGGCTCTGCTGAGGGGGTGACTTGCAGGAGGAGGGGGATGCAGGGGTAAAAAATGATGTCTGTGAAAGTCTGAACTTAGTGTCGGATCAGAAAGAAGTGCTGAAAGCTGTTCTCATAAAAGAGGATTCCAATCCCCCAAAGAACTGGGCAGTTCTGGCAAGAAAAAAGTAGATTTTGTCTGCATCTCATCTCTGGTAAGTTCATGTGTCTGGCAAGGAAGGAGAGTCGACTGTCTGATTTGGAAAACTAGAATGTTTCAGCATGCTGTGACTGTTTTAAAATTCTTTGCGCTTGTAAGAAAAAAAATCAACCCACCAACCTACATATCAACCAGAAACAGGCAAATATAACAGAAAAGGAGCTCTAGCTGCCACTCTCTGGTGCAAAACAAACCTGTAATAAAACCCAACTATAATGAACAGAAGAATAAACGTACATTTCTTCACATCTCAATCAACAACGTTTGACTTGGAGGTCAGGATCCTGAAAGGGAAGCTTCATTTTGAAGAGGAGTTGGCAAAGGATTGCTTCATTTCACCAGTGTGGTTAGTGGGAGATGAATATTTTATTGATGTAACAGAGAAGGGTTTACAACCACGAAAATGTTACATTTCCATAAACAGCTCTGTAAAGGACAATGATATACTGAAGCTATGACACGCATCTTGGTTTTGTTTTGCAGTCTAATAGTTTTGCTTTTCTTTATCCTCAGCTAAAGGGTTTTAATGTTTGTTTGTTTAATGAAAAAGCACTTCCACAGAGAAGGAAGGGCTGTGCAAAAGGAAAAATCTCCACTGGGATCATTCCCAGCCTGTGCAGCGAGTTCCTGTGGGCACTGAGGGACACTGCAAACCTTTTCACTCCTGCAAAGGGCTTGCTCTGCCCAACCTGCTTTATTGCCTGAAGAACAGACCAGTATTTTTCTGTCTTTTCAATTAAAAGCCAAGGGTCCTGTTCAACACTGTCTCTGCCCAGGAGAAAAAGAAACAATAAGAGCAAATCCCAACCCACAGATGTTCATGGTGCCATTTGCTTTGTTACCCAAATACTGGATGCTGCAGCTTCACTCTTGGCACAACACCTCTGAAGACAGAGGAGAATTGTCCTCAGTGATTGTTTTAATCAGAAGATACAGCAGTTCATTGATCTGTAACTAGCATGGAGTGATTTATGTAGGATTATGTTCATTTTTTAGCTGTGGTTTCACTCTGGGAGGGTTTGAAATTGCAGCCTGAAGATTGAATAAGACATCATGTACTTTCTCATCCTCATCACTGAAGTGCTTCAGAGTAGCTTAAACAGAATTGATAGAAGCTTTATTCCTAAAATTAAAAGGGTTGATTATTTAATCTACCTCAATCCAGATGTCATCATATCCAGGTGTCACCACAGGGAAATCTTTACATAAATTGAATATGACTATAACACGCTATTAACCACTTACTTTATGTAATTGTAAATCCTGCTATTTAGAATCAACCATTATTCATTACACTCAAATATGATACCTGCCTGTGCAAACCCCTTGAACTAAAATGACATACACACATTATATTACATTAACATTGTTGTTATTACTAAAACCTGAAACTTTCACTCTTTACTGGAGAAAAATTACAGCAACCTACACTTAACAAAATTCTTAATATTTTGAATGAAAATGCAGTGTTCCGGAAGAGGTTAACTTCCGGATTTTGGGATGCCCACATTAAAATCTGGTCTATGGCAATTCATTTCCCTAAGTCTGTTTTCTTTGCCTGCATTTCTCCGGGGCAACAGGGATTCAGAAGGGTTAATAGAGGATTTCTAAGGTGAGCCCATGTCCAAAAGAAGTGCATTCAGGTTCTCCTAGGGAAGTGGGAACTGCTCAGAAAGCCAATAAGATGGACAGTCAGCGCTGAGCTTACAGGAGTGAGACAGTCTTGTGTTTACTATGACAGAAAATTTTTCTTTTTCTGCTGTTTGAGCCATTCTATGGGAGATCTTGAATGAGAACGTGTAAAAGGTGCCCTGTTGTTTCAGGCGTCACTGAAAATGCAATAATTCAGCAGAATGCTGAAGAGATGGCTGGTGCACTGAGGAGGGTGGCAGGGCTGGGTGTTGATAAGAAACATGGTTTTCTGAGAGGATTTTGCCTCCAAGTTTTGCCTAGCACTTCATTATTGTGATGAGCTTCCTGTATGTATTTTATAAAGTAGAGGTTGCAATTCTTGCAGTCTTGCAATCTGTTTGGGATCTGCTTTAGGGCATTTTCTGTTCATGTATCAGATCCTTGCCAAACCTCAGCCATACCAGGGAAATTGTGCTTCCAGGAGAGTCTGCTTCAGCAAAGAAACAGAATTGTTTTATTTAAAACAATGGCCACAGAAAATGATTTCCAGACACTGGGCAGTGGCTTTGAAGGACAAGGAATGGGAAATGGCACAGAAACCTAAGGCAGAGAAAAGAGCCTTGATGTGATCCCAAACCTCCTGTGGAAGGCCAGTGCAGGAGTGGAGAGCTGGGGCTGTCTCCCCAGGGAGCGTCAGTGCCAGGCTGCAGCTGTGGCTGGGGACTCAGAGCAGGGACCTGCACTCAGCTGTGGCTGCTCAGGCATCCCCTGGGGAGCCCTTGGGTCTCTCTGAGTGGGAGGCTCCCAGGGTACGGCCTCACGTCTGAACATCTGGCATTTGGTGCTGGAAGTCAGTTTTGCCTTCAAATACAACTGCGGAACTCAGTCCTGTGTCTGTGCTGGTTGAGCAGCTGTTCCCCTCACGAAGGACATGTTTGTGCTTTCCTTTTTGTCTTTTAAATGACTCTGGATACAGTCTCTCTCCTTCTTAATGCAAATACCCTTGGCTTTGACATTTTTTAGTCTGGCTGTGGTCTTATTTACTTTGTCAGGGTGGCAGAAGTGTTTGATGCAACTACAGGTCATTTTGGGAAAAGGAGGCAGAACTGCAAAGTTTATAACCAGCAGTGATCAGCCCAGCTGAATTAATGAAACCATTGTCCTAAATTCAGAACCTAAACTAGGTGGGATGGATTGTTTAGGAAGCTGGCCAAACTGTATAGGCAAAAGTATGTGCTAATAATACACAGCACCGTTTCTTTGTGCAGTGGGTGAGAAACCATGCGGGAAAATAGTCAATATTTGTTTGATAGCAGCGTTAGACTCTATTTAATGACAAAACAAAATGGTTTAGCATTTTGGGGGGTGAAGGAACTCATGACAGGTTGTGAGCATTAACACCAACTTTGGGTCCGGAGTTCTTAGTTACAAGTAAATGTAAATTTTCAAGCTCTGCTAGCTGTCAAGTGTTTCTGATTATCTTTAAGTTTATGGTAACGTTTTTATTCTTCAGGGAAACTTCACGGGATTGAGATTTAATGGATCATTCCACTAATTATTTTCCTTTCTTAGTTCAGCAAACAATAAAATCTTCCAGACCCACCCTCCTCCTGCAAATCACAGCAGTGCATTTTTCAGCTTCTGTTGTTTGTTGGGTAACAGAGCAAATTTGTTCAACAAACAAAAGTCAAGATCCAAGGGAGATCTGGGATGGATGGAAGCTGAACTGCCCTTCCCTTATCTCTTGCTGGCATCAGTTGCTACAAACCTTGAAGGTATTTAAATTTGGTTAGTGGGTTTCAGACATTTAGCAATTGTCAAAAAGGTCTGAAATGGTGGCAGATATCAGCAAGTGCCAGATGAGGGTACTTGAGACAGGAAAGCAGAAGATATTTTCTCTGAGCACGGGTGGTTCCCATCTTAAAATGGCTTAAGAGTTATTCTGTTCAGCAAAGAAATGCCCCAGGTCAAATACATCCATCTCATCCCAGAAAATCAACCTAAACACTTGATTACCAGGTGGCCAGGGTGGGAGAGGTCTCTCTGCTTCTAACTGTGGTGCCAGGCACAGAGAATTTCAGGGTAAGGAACAGCTTTCTGCAATTATAATGGTTCTTTGAAAGTGTGGAAACCTCAGTCCCAGTCCCTACTCCAGGTCTCATTATTGTCTCTGTTACAGTAGCTGTTTACGTAGATCTTGGGTATTAAGACATCCTAATGACAAAGATATTCTCAAAATTTATATTTTTCATTAATTTTTTCATTGCTGTTGACCCTTTAGATATCTTCACAGCTGCAGGCCTGAGTGTGTTGATTTAAGGAGTGGTGACTTTATGTTCATACAAAGGAATATCTTGTGCTCCGACATGGTGTGTAAAATATTGGGATATTTGCTACCAGAAAGCAAACAGGGATCAAAGAGTTCCTGTTCTGCACAATGTCCCCTCGCTGTAAGGTAAAAGATTTCTGTTATCTCATACTAATATTGGATAAAGAAATCTTGTTGCATTCAAAGAGGTTGGTGTTCATTAGCTGGGGTGGGTTGGAGCCAGTGGAGGTCTGGGAGAGGGAGGAGTGTTGGGAGCAGATGAGGTGCAACCAACAGGAACACAAAATGAGACAAGGAACAAGCGCCCTTTCATCTGCCTAGCACTTTTCTCAAATAATCCCAAGTCCCCTCACTTCCCCAGCAGTTCAACATCTCTTCCAAGCGTGGGAGAGCAACTCAAAAACAGCAGAACTATTAAATATTAAACGTTTCAGCTGCAATCTTTCACTGACTCAAAGGAACTGTGTCTCAGGCTCTCAGGTTCTTCAAGCTTTAAATAAGAGACTGGCTCAATTTTCTACAGCTTTATTTGAAACATCTTGTTATGACAGGTCCAGAACAGAAATTTTTTACACTTTAGCATTTTTGGTCAAATGAAATTCTTTGCTCAATTCAGCCTGAATTTGAACTGAGCCTTTTTTCTCCTTATTTTCAACTCTACGCCTGGCTGGAGTATGGTTACTGCTCTGGAATGTCACAGATCCTAAGTATCATAAGAACAATGAAATGATTTCCTTATGCAGCTCTTGGCTCTCACGGGGAGCAGTCCCCACCTGCTTTACCTGGATGCTCTCACCCGTAACGTGCCCGGCAGGGGCTGTTTGGACAAACATTCTCTGCCCTCCTGGCAGCTGCTGGTGTGGATCCAAATGCCATTCCTCTTGGGGATGAGGGAGACACGAGGGCAGCAGAGAGGAGTGGGCTGGGAGAGGGACAGCAAGACAAGAGAGAGAGGGTACAAGGGGAATGAAGAGAGGAGACCCCCGCAGCCATGCAGGGGGAATTCGGTGTCCGTGTGTTCGTCTGCAGCCGTGACCTCTCTGTTGGCACCTTGCAATCAAGATCTTCAACTGGTTCTGTCCCAGTCTTCAGCTGGTTCTGTCCCAGCTGTGCACGGGCTCTCAGACGTCCATGGGGAGCACAGGCACAGCTGCGTAACAAGGAGAGCAGCAGGAACACTGCAGGAAAGCTGCAGGGGTGCAAAGGGAATCCCTAGAGGATCAGTGCAAGGGCTGCAGGGCTGAGCCAAGCAGCTGGAGGTGACAGGGACAGAGCAGTGCCAGCAAGCCTTCTACAGGGAAAGTCAATCTGACCCTGTTTTTTCTGCTGGGCAGAGGCACCACTGTAGCCCTGATGTTTCCAGCTTCTCTTCTGCTTCACAGCGTTTCATGGTTTGGGTTTCTTCTCACACTCTGGTCTGTAAACATGGTAAATGTTTATTATAACTTCAAGGTAGTTTTCATTCCTGTTCTTAGAGCTGTGGACAGCTGATGGGACAGTTGTCTTAACTAATGGGATGGGGAGAGGTGTCAACCTTCTCCCTCAATCCCTGGCCTTTGTAGAAATACTATAAAATGGAGTCAGATCTTTTTAAATAAACCAGTTTTAGTTCATGCCTTCTGAAAAGTGTGTGTGTGTGTCTGTGTGTGTGTGTGATGAACAGCATCACACCACTGTACTTAAGGAGCACATTTGTAACTTAATGGCCAGTGAGAGCTGGAACCAAGTGCAGAGAGTTCTATCAAGAGGGAATTGGTATTCCCACGGCCAGGCAGCAAGGCTGTGTCCAGTGTCAGATTTAAGAGTTTAGCCTTCCCCATCCCAAGCAAACATAGCTTAATCATAAATCTTGATTTCCTGATGCAATGAAACCATTCTTGCCTTACAGTTTCCTTTGGTGTCACTTGTGCAAACAAAGCTTTGGATGGAGGTGCAGGGAAAGTGAAGAGATGGGGCGGGTGCACAGGGAGCGGGGAAGCTGTGTGCCATGGGGGCTCTTTCAGCCTGGGATGAGTGATTGGTACCTGCTTTCTGCCCCTTGCCATGCCCTGTTGCAGGGGAGAAGCATCACTGATGTTAGAATTGAAGTTATGGTATCAATTGAATTCGAGGGAGTTAGTGGGAGCTGACTGCTTATAGCAATTAATAAAAAAGTGTGAACAGCTTGCATCCTCCCACCCAAAGGACAAGCATTTCATTGCATAGTTGACTTTTAAAGCAAGCATGGATCCAAACTGAAACTAATGTTTTCACGCATTCTCATCAAATTCCAGCTCTGGTTAAATGAGCTAAGAGTCAAGAAAATCCCCCACTCCATCAGCCATCTGACCTGGTGGTGAGAAAGGTTTTTTTGTGAAAAAAGCAAAAAAAACCCCCAAACAACAACAACAACAACAACAACAAAACCAACAAACCAACAAACAAACCACCAACAGGTCAGTACCAGAGTACTTTGCTGCTGGCTCTTTGAGGTTTTTTTCAGCAATATCAGGATAGTGACCACTGCAAATGAAGCAAATGAAATCAAATAGAGGGGGTGGTTCAACAGGTGCCAGCTGGTGTCTTGACTACTGACCCAGCAGCTCTGGTGCTTTGGTGTGTTCCAGCCACCTCTGTCCCACCTCAGGGCATGGCCTAGTTCTATTTAATCATTAAACTGTATTTAAGAAAGTACAAAATGCCATGCAGGAAAGGAGGATTTGGGGTGGAAAACGTGAGGAACAGCCCTGTGAACACCAAAGTTAGAGGAGATGGAAGAGGTTCTCCTTGTGCCAGACCCGAGATGTCCCCACAACCCACAGATGGCCCTGTGCTGGAGCAAGAGGGCATTTCCTGAAGGAGCTGTGGCCATGGAGAGCTGGTGCTGGATTATCCCGAGGGATAACCTCTTGGTTTATGCTGAAGGACTGCAGCCCAGGGGAAGGGCCCACAATGGAGCATGAGAAAAGGGTGAGGAGGACTGAGCAGCAGTCACAAACTGCCATGGAGTGACCACAGTCGCCCTGTGCCACCCAGCAAGGGGAAAGGTACAGGAGTGGAATGAAGAAGTGACCTTGAGCCTGGCAAAAGAGGGAGTGGGGAAGGTGTTATTTAATTGTGTTTCTCACTATACAAATTTGTTTTAATTGGCAATTAAGTTATTTTTCTATAAGCTGAATCTGTTTTCCATGTGACAATAAGTGATTTCCCTGCCTTCATCTCAACCCGTGAACTTCTTCACCTTATTTTTTCCTCCTGCCCTGTTAAAGAGGAGGAATGAGAAAGGGGCTGGGTGGGTTTCTTGCAGTCAGCCAAAGGCAATCCACCACACTTCCTTTTTAGCTGAGGAACTGGGATGCTGGGCTTCACACAGAGAATGCCAGTCCTGGAGTGGGATGGCCACGCACTGGTGAGTGCCACTGGATCTGTGCGGATCAGCCACCCTGAGCTCAGGGTTGTCTCACATGTTTTCTTTTTGTGTTCAGATAGTATCAATTTTCCTTGACTTTTGAATGGTTTTAGTCTGGTTTTATTTTTCTTTCAAGTCTCTGGGTCTGCAGCAGCTGCCCCAACGTGTTTACCAAGTCACAGACCTTACTTCCTCCGGTCCCTCCAAAAGACCACTTCCTCCACCTGCCTTGCAAAACCATGAGAATAAAAGTCTCCCCATGTTTACAGAGTCAACAAACTGTTTGCATGTCTAACAAATTAAACAAATTAATCCTTTCATTTCCCCCCTATTCTCATGATGGAGTTTGCACCTCCTTTCTCCTTTTGATCTTCTTTTGGCTCTCCTGTGCTGTGTGAGGTTGAGTTTGGTCATTTTCTATCCAGGACTGTTGCATTGAATGGCTCAGGAGGCATGAGAAACCTGTTCTTAAGTTTCTGAGAAGTAATTTGTTTGTCAGCCAGTAATAAATCCAAAACTAACAGCAGGAACAACCAGGATGCCAAATTTTTATCTACTGAAGTTGTTGCACATTCTTGCTAGAAAAGAAAGTGCAGAATTCTGAGTTACACAAATTACCAAGACCTGAGACCCTTTGAAGGTTGATTGAATTTTGAAGAAAACCCTACTTTGAATTGGGGCTTGGACCAGGGGCTCTTCCAGGCTATGTAGTTCTGTGATTCTGAAGTTTTATATACTGTTCAAACATTGCCAAATTTGCTGTGTGAATGTGGGTTCTTTGATGAGGACTTTGATCCACTGAAACTTCATCATGGCCCGAGATACTTTCCCTTAGTAAAAATCCATCGTAAGTTCCATTGGATGCCCTTACTTATCTATTTACTTTAAATCTGTTGTAAATCTACGAGGGACAGCAGTGTCAGGAGTTCTGCCAAGAGCTTCAGAAACTTGGGATGAATTTTCACTTATTTTCTATATTTGCCCCTATCCCCAGACTTAGAGCCCTTGTTCTCTGGGAAGGTTTTGCGCAGTTTAACAGTGATCGGTATATGACCACTGAAGTTTGGCTTGGGTTTGTGTAAGAAGTCAAAAGATTACTTTTGATGAACTTGCAGAGCTTAAACATCCTGGGTCTTGCTGCCCTGGTGAGTTTAGAGCACACTGAGGGATGAACAGGGAGAGAACAGAAAAAAGAGTAGTCTATTCAATTTTACTGCATGTTTTTGTGACATCTACTAGGATAGAGCAGAAAGCCCTTGGATTGTTTCCCACTGTAGTCCTACCCTTCCACATGTTGAGTCACAAAAAGAAAGGCACATTTTGCACCAGCCTGAAAAGCAGCTTTGGCTCAGATACAGCTCAAACCCAAGAAAGGGACAAGTTACACAAGTGATAACAGCAGAACTCCATGGCCAAAGAGGGATGGCATGGACAAATAGCAGCTACTGCAACCACTTTTGATGTCTGCTTTCCCTGGATCAGATGCCAGGTGTTGTCTTTTGGTAGAAGCAGGAAGCTGTAAATATTGGTTTACAAATCAAACATGCGGCGATGGAAGTCACGGAAGTGCGAGCAGTGAGGAACGTGGAATTGAGCTACAGAAACAGGTGATTGGGCTGCTGGTCTGCTCCCTGCGGGGACTCTGCCTATAAATTCTGGTGTCCTCCTGCATCAGGAGCTCCAGGGAGATGGCTGCCACCAGGATCTTGTCTTGGATGGTGGTGATAATTCTTCACATTCAGGTGGATGCAGGTAAAGAGCCCCACTTCCAATCACCTTTGTAACTATATTTCACCTTGGGCTAATGCTGAGATTTAAGAGTAAAAGAGGATTTACCAACGTGGCTCAGTTCTTTTGAAAACCATGAGCAGGCCAAACCTATGGGCTGAACAAATCAATGTTATCAAAACTGCTTAATGAATTTAATTTTTTCCCATCATTTTTCATGAAGAGCCTAGTAAAGGAATTTAAAATGAATATACTGCAAAGCGAATGATAACATTTTCCAATCCTTTATATTGGGATAATGGATTTAAAGACCTATAAGTATTTTCTGGACTAAATACATGTTTATTTTAAAGAGGGTGAGGTATACAAACCATGGGGTTTGTTTTTGATTAGGTACGTTGTTGCATCTAACCCTTTGGTGTTTAATAAAAGAGTGCCTTAGATAAAACGAATATGGCACATATCCCTCTCCCCATTATTATTATTATTATTATATTACAATGGAAATTACTGTAATTTTTTATTGGTCTAATTTCCCATAGGCTAATTCCTGTTAGCAGTGTAATTTAATTTGGTTGCAGAGTCAATGGTCTGCCCAGCTACTTCCATCCCTTCAGGGACCCATACAAATATTGGTGGGCCTGATGGGAGGGGAGATATTTCAAACAGGGTGAAATAGGCTTTTTGTATTCAGAAAACAATTCCTCCTTTCCAGGTGAGACTCCCCTGATTGAGCAGGGTGCCTGCCTGGTGCTGGGAGACACAAGACCTTTCTTTTTAAGCAGCTGCTCTTACATCCTCTATGCAGAGATGGAAAAACATCAAAAGGGTTGCCACAGCTGCTGTCTTTCCACCCCTTCCTCTTTCAGGTGTAAAGTTCTGGAATGAACTTGACTTGAACTAATGAACTAAAAGCAAAAAACTGCTTTCCCTTTCCATGCTCCCCCACACCCCCTCACACACAGCAGAAAGAAATAACATTCAGGACTGTTTCCAGACTCAGGTTTTTAATGCCCCCATTATTTGCTCCCTCCATAAATATTTGAGGTGCAATTAGTGATACTGAAAACCAAGCTGGGAAGTTGATGTTCAGCTGGAAAATATTGTGTTGCTGTTTAACCCTTTCATTACCATCCAGTTAATTTAGATTTAAAGCCTTGTGTGCATGAGGAGCAGCATGGTGGGATGTGTTGGAATGTTTCCTTATATCTGAATAAATGACACTTGTCCCTGTCAAGATCTTCTGCATCCAGAAATCACTTCAAACATATAGACTGCGAGTTTGAGAGCCAATGCCACAGGTCTTATCAAACATGATATTAGTGGGGGTATATTCCCACCTCTCAGGCTGCCCACAGAGCAGGATTCTTACCCCCAGCAGTAGCTGGAGCTAATCCACTCCCTTGCAAATCCACTGACATCCCTTTGCCAGTGCCACCACGGGATCCTGTGCATGCAAACTTCTCATCCTCATTACTTAATTCATGTAATGTTCCTTCAACCTTTTTCTTGTTTTTGTTTCTTGTGTTAACTCCAGCAGATTCTCCAATGAAAACGCCTCTAACATCAGATGACTTTAAAATTATATAAAAATGTACATTGGTTATAGAGTTGGCCCTGCTATATATTCTCTTTTCAGGCTGATGAAAACTCTTCTAGTCCAGTGGTAGCCAACACACCAGAGTAGTCAGTGTCCTTCAGACTGGGGCCCCAGATGCTGAATGTACCCATACAGAATCCACATGGCAGCACATACGTGCTTAAAACACAGCATATAATTGGATATTTGTTTCTCCTCTCATAGAAAGAATGAGAGTCATCACTGCAATGGAGAGCTTAATACAATCACTACTTGGGTTAAACGCTTAACGTAATGAAACCAGGTTAAAAGTGGAGCCTGTATAAATGCTGCCGTTTCTGAGTATCTCTGAAAGCCCAGAGCAAAGTTATGCACAGTTCAAACAGACAAAATTTGGCTGAATACAAGTTTCTAGACTGCTTTTCAATGACCTACGTAGGGGCAGAGCAGGACTCACATGAAATGCCGTTATTAATTGTGGTTGTAAGTTTGGCGCTGCCACCTGATCCAAAAACACCAGGAGAGAGCTCGCCTTTCTCCGAGTGCCAGATCCCTGTCCTGCGGGACACCTCTGATCCCTGAGTGCCACCTGGAGGCCTTCCATCAGCCCTACCAGGGAAAACCCTTCTTTGACGCGGTTACTGAAACCAGCTGCGCGGTGCTGATGGGATCAGGGCTGTTGGAGGTGGAAGGGAATGAGAGGTAGCTTAGATAAGGTGGGAATGTGAGCAGAACCTGGGACAGGGAGCTTTTGGAGCCCCCCCCCCCCCCTTTTTACCTGCAGCTGCGCTCGCTGAAAACAATGAGATGTGCAGCCTCCCTGGTCACTGGCTTCGCTCTGAGGACCCCCCCAGATATTTTATGTCACCTCCATCTGCTGATGTTTTCGTTGGTTTGGTGAAAGGGAAAAAGAGGCAGTTTTTCACAGCCTAGTCTCATACCAGTAATAGAGCCATCAGCTCCTGCTCAGGTCAGGTGAAACCGGCAGACAGAACCAAAGAACTGCTCCAGCTGAAAAAGACCTTTAAGATCATCAGGTTCAATCATTAACCCAGCAGTCTCACACATTTACATGTCTTTTAAATCCCTCCAGAGAGAGTGACTCCACCAGTGACCTGCACAGCCTGTTCTTTCCAGGAAGAGATTTCCCCTTATCTCCTGTCTGATTTGAGGCTATGTCCTATCACTCATTATTTGGGAGAAGGGACTGACTCCCGCCTGGCCACAACCTCCTTTCAGAGGAGCTGTAGGGAGCTATAAGGCTCCCCCTTGAGCCTTCTTTCCTCCTGGCGGAGCCCTACCCCAGCTCCCTGGAGTGGATCCCATCCTGCCCCACAGACTTGTGAATATCCAAGTGGGGTACAGGTCACTGACTGCTTCATCCCTTGGATTATGGGGGTTTCGTTCTGCTCCCCATCCCTGTCTCCCAGTTCAGGGGGCTGGGGTGACCTGGGAAAACTGGTCCCACTTCAAGGCACTCTCTGGGCCAGTTGCAGGTTTTGGTGGGCTCACAGAGTGTTGATGGTTAATGGAAGAAAAAACTGCTGAGATTCATTAAAAGAGACAGAAATCTCCTGGATCTACAGTTCGTTGGCTGCAAATTGCTACAGACTGAAACAGGGTTTGAGGAAGTTTCATGTTAAATTTGCCTTGTTGACCTTCACATATGCTATCTTATTTTTTTCTTGTCTAGGAACAAGGCCCCCAGTAACTACTGACACCACGACTAGTAAGTAGAATTTATCAGATTGTTACTTTATATAATAGTGATAGATTTATGTTTTTGTCATAGTATTTATTTTTAGGAACAAATTAGTATGATTAAAAAGCTCACATTTTCTTTAGGGTAGGGACGGGGATGTACATGAGAAGTAAATTATCTGGGAAGCAGGAATTTGGGGATGTCTCTGTTATACAGCAACCAGCCTCCTAGCTAGAAAGAAAAAGACCTTCTGTCACTTGTGCCTGTCAGTGGGATCTTAACTCACTGGAGGAAGGGTAGAGAGCACTGGCAGCTCCCAAAGGATTTGTCCTAATTCTCTTGCTCTCTGTGTGTTTTCTTCCCGCTTCTTCTCCTCCACAGATTTAATCATAGCTGATGGTGAGTCTGTCTGCCAGGGTTCTTTTCATGACCCTGGGCACAGGGATGGGACTCGCCTGCCCCCGCTGCCCCAACCTCTCCATCCCTCTGTGAGGGAGCTGAGAAGGGGCTGCCAGCCCCGGGCTGTGCTGCAGGTGGATGCAGCCATGCCCAGAGAGGGTGTGGGATGTCATTGCCTGGACTCAGAGCACCGCTGGCTTGACCAAAGGGTTTGTGTCTCTCCAAGAGCTGCAGCTGAGGCTGAGTGGTGGGCCCAACTGGTGTGCAGGCAATGTGGAGATCTACTACTTCGGAGCCTGGGAGAAGGTGTGTGGGTACCTGTGGGACATGCTGGATGCTGAGGTGGCGTGCAGGCAGCTGGGCTGTGGCTACCCTCTCACGACCACACACTACTTCCCCTCGAGCAACCCGCACTCGTACATGATTACTGAGGTGAACTGCTCAGGCTCCGAGAGCTACTTGTGGCACTGCCCCTACAAGTACCAGTACCGTGTCTGCTACCATGGAGATGCTTCTGTCGTGTGCTCAGGTGGGTGTTTGTGTTCTGGTGGCATTTTCCTGAAGAAAATCTGTCTGGAGTGAGGTGGGATGAAGGCTGTCCAGCCCTTGCTCCCTGCTCAGCAGGGCAGCAGCAGGCTGTGGGTCCATGTCCCTGAGGCAGAGGGTGGTGCGGCAGAGGGAGCATCACTGTCATGTTTGCAGGCGGTACCTGGGAAATCTGGGGTTCGGGCATCACTCCTGCACAGAGCAGGGTGTGAGGAGAGGGATGGTTTTTAGTCAGGCCATCCTCCCCATGGGTTCCTCCATAACTTCCCATGAAATTAAATACGTGCTCCAAGGGGAGCCAAGCAGTTCAAGTACCTCACACCCTCTGGTTTTCTCCTTCCAGATTCAGGAATAACAGTGACTCCAACAGCAGGTAACCAGAGATTTCTGTTTATATATGGCTTTTCCATGGGGTTTTCTTTCTCTGGGATGCTCTATGTAGGTTGCACTTACAGACCCTGGCTAACATCCCTGACATTCAGGGAGATGTGGGATTGCTTGGGATCCTTTGGGATTGAGCAGCCACTTTTTCTGTGGGAGAGGCTTGGCCCTGGTTTTCATGGTGCTGCAGTGGGGATGCCCTTGAGCAAGTGCTGGTGCAGCTGGCACTGCAGCCATCTCAGTCCTGCCACGTTACAGTGCTGACTGTGGGCTTTGGCTTTCATTGGGGTTCAACAGGGTTCCATTGGAGGGGGGACTCCCAGCAGGATGATCCTCTTAGGCAAAACACTGCTTGCTCACCGGCTGCTCTCTCCCTGCAGCACCAGCTGTCTCCAGATGGATGCCTACCAGTTCATGGAATACAACAGGTATGTCCAAAGGAACCATGGGGCTGGACAAGCTTCTGCCCTCAGTTACACATCACAGAATCACAGGATGATGAGGTTGGAAGGGATCTCTGGAGTACAGCTGGTCCTACCCCCTTGGCTGAAAGCAGGATCAGCCAGAGCTGGCTTCTCGAGACCATATCCAGAGGGCTCTTGGCTATTTGCCACCTCTGTGGGCAGCCTGTGCCTGTGCTCATCACCCACAGAGAAAAAGTGTCTCCTGATGTTCAGAGGAAACCTCTTGTGTTTCAGTTTGTGTCCACGGTCTCTTGTACCCTCACTGGGCACCCCTGGAAAGAGCCTGGCTTTTGGAGGGTGCTGACTCCCAGCAGGTTGGATCTCTTAGGAAAAATGCTGGGAGTCAACCCTGCTGATTTCTCCCTGCAGCACCGGGTACCTCCAGCACAATTTCCCTTCTGTCACTGACCACATTTAGGTCCAGAGGAGTTAAGGGGTCTGATTATCTCCTTCCCCAGGTGTCCCACTGGACAGCCTACCCCATGGATTCGGGTTACTGTATGAGCTGAGCACAACCCTTGCTGCGGGCTGGGGGGATGCAGGGATGACGTTTTGGGGTGCCTGGAAGGGAGCGTGTCTGTGGGGCTGTGGCAGAACCTCCTAGGTGGGGCCATGCCCTTCTCTGACAGATTCTGGCAATGGGATAAGAGCTCTCTGCCCGTGCCTGGGCTCTGCTCTTTTCCTCAGGGAACTTCTCCTGTGGCGGCTTACTTCAGGGGTTGTCCGGCACCATCCAGAGCCCGGGATACCCCAACCCCTACCCCGACAACTCCTACTGCGTGTGGCACATCCAGCTGCAGGACCCGGCCCGCAGGATCCAGCTCCAGTTCACGGACGTGGAGTGAGTCCAGCCGGGCACTCAGGGGCTTGATTCCCATCGTGAGGCCTTGGCAGCCCCTGCCCCGTTGCTGGGAACGGGGCCATGCTGCAGGGCCCTGCACTGCTGGGCGCACACGGACCCTCCCCTCCCTGCAGGCTGGAAGGCAGCAGCTGCACCTACGACGCCATCGAGGTGTACGACGGAGGGTCCCCCCACAGCTGGCGCCTGGGCCTCGTCTGCAGGAACGACCACCGTGTCTTCAACTCGTCCGGGAACCAGCTGACCGTCCTGTTCCGCAGCGATGGCAGCGTCACCAGGAGAGGCTTCCATGCCTACTACTCGTCATTCCTGGCCTTCAACAGCACTGTGGGTAAGACTGGAGCTGTCCTTCACTCTTTCCCGGGGCAGAAGCTCAAACACAATTGCAAAGAGCTTCTGGCAGCTCTCAACCCCTTGTGGGCACCCAGACACTCTGGCCCCACTTGGAGGCATCCTGGCTCAAGGGCGTTTTTCAGGATAGATGGACGTGAAGCTGCTGCCAGACACTGTTTCTTTGCCTGGTGGGCAGGAATGGGACTCTCTTCACCTCCCCCAGTGCTACCACTGATCTATCATCAGTGTTCCTGGCCTGTGTTGTAGGGAGAGGAGCTGCTCAGTCCTGGCACACTCATTGTTGTACAGGCCAAAGGCTAATTCTTGTTTCCCCAAAATAAAGAGCACTGACGTGCTCAGCCACAGTGCAGTGAACTCCTGGCAGCTGGGGAGCTGTGGAGGAGCAAGGCTGGCTGCTGCTCTGTGTCTGCAGGGCCAGGCTCCCTCTGGATGGCAGCAGCACCATCTGCTTGACCGTCCCCTCCTCCCAGTTTGGTGTCACCAGCAAACAGGCTGAGGGTCCACCCTGTCCTACCCTGCTGACCATTAACAAAGGAGATCAAGGCCCTGCTGATGGGAGCTGTGGCACATGCAGAGCACAAGCTGCACCCCGGGCTGGTGGGTGGAGGGGGAAGGCTTGGAGGTGCAGCCACACAGGGACCTGCCGTGGGTCCAGGTAGTGATTGTGGGTCTGGTGTTTCAGTGTCCCTTCAGGAGCTCTTCTGGGGACCCCCAGAGGGATGTTTCTCTTAGGCAAAATGCTGAGTGTTCACCTGCTGCTCTCTCCCTACAGCTCCCATCACTTCCACTGTGTCATCAGCCTCAGGTAGGTTTGGAGGACTTGAGTAAGTTTATGAATTGGATGTTTATCAGCATTCTTTTTTTTGACACAAAATTATTTGATTTTTTTTTTTCCTCTTCCCTCTGGTCATTAGCAATTGTAATAGGGGGTTCCTCTGTCAAGGAACAGCTGACCTCCAGAATGCCAGCCGCAAAAATTGTGCAATTCTGTGGCAAATATTTGTGTCCTGTTGGTGTAGACACTGCAGATCAGCATTATAAAATTTATTCAGTGTGGTTAACATCTCTGAACCTGCATTCAGACGTATATGAACCAAATGGAGAGGACACTGAAGCTGATAGAAGTCACTATATCTCTATGTTTAGACATAAACTTCACACAGACATACTCCAAACGCAACCCTAAAGGTGCATACATGACTTTTCTTCTTGTATTTTTCTGTGCAGAAGATTATTCTTGTGGTGGCTTGCTTTCCTCTTCATCTGGTACCTTACAGAGTCCATTTTACCCCGGAAATTATCCAAACAATGCCAACTGTGTGTGGGAAATACAAGTAAAGAGCAATTTCCTTGTCATACTTGAATTTCGAGATATTCAGTAAGTAAGAATTTATTACTTGGGAAGATAAAAGTATGGTACTGACAGCTTGGACTTACTAAGCAAAAGCCTACTTGATTTCAAGGCTCTTTATCGAAGCTTTTAGTACATCTGGAGAGGAAAAAGTGTTCATTTTTGCTTATTTAGTCAAAAACGTGGCTGGCATCTACTGAGACAGAAATCGGAGGCTGGAGTTTCTGTTCCAAAGATTTGACAGTCATATCAATCAAATGTATTCTTCTGCTATAGAGAGTTAATCTGAATAAAAAACCAAACCAACAAGCAAACAAAAAACAAAGGACATAAAAACGAAGCGTTAAACTAAATAGTTACGTTGCTTTCCCAGGATGGAAGGTGGCAGATGCCTCTCTGACTACGTGGAAATCTATGATGGGCCCCTGTACACCTCTCCTCTCCTTGGGAAGATTTGTTCTGGTTATTACCCCACGTACAGGTCGTCCTCAAACCTGCTGACCGTCCGCTTCCACAGTAACTCCCGATACACATACAGAGGGTTTCAGGCCTACTATTATTCCACTCCAGCTGATGACAGCACCAGTGAGTTCATCTTTAAAGCAGAAACATGCTTTGTAGCTCTGGTTTTTCAGCCTGAGATGTTTTGATTTCTAAAACTCCGTTCTCATGGAACTTTCTGTAAACAAAAGCAGATGGTTTTTCTAACTCTATCTTGTTTTCATTCTTTCTTTGGAGGTGGAGACAATTTGACGTCTCTCTGTGTTGGTCAATGTGTTTAAATGGGTGTTACTTCTAACACCAATCAGTTTAGCTCTAGAGACCTAGTCTATAAGGAAGTCAAATTTTTAATGAACTCAGTCTTCTGACAGATTCTGGAGTCATGTGGTCTGATTTCCTGTCCTACAGCGACAAGGCTTTTCAATTATTTCCTAATTCACTGATTGTTAATCTTGTTAAGGTTGTTTTAAACGAATGATCTGTGGTGTTTTCATGGAGATTCAAGTCCATGGTTTGGATTCTGAACTCCTGCCGTATCAACTGCTTCTGCAAAAGATAGTGTTTATTTAATCCACTGCTTACAGCCTTTTTTGGTCACTGCACTGAGCTTGTAACGTATTTTCTTTGCCATCCGCTAGCACTGCTGTGTTTGCCAGAGTACATGCACGTGGTTGTGAGCAGATATTTCCTTCAGTCCCACGGCTACTCTGCTTGGAACCTCTCCCTGAACGACCCCTCCTGCACACCCAACATTACATCAAATTATGTGGCATTTGACATCCCATACAATAGCTGTGGCACTGTCAGAGAGGTAGGATGGAACGCTTAAACAAAGTGGGCAAATAATGGGAGGACATGAAAATTCAAACAGAAGAATTTGCTTTGAAAACCAGCACAAATTGAAACCTATCTGGGATCTGCAGGGGCTAGAAGTGTCCTGGTGATTATGGGTTGTCTCCCTCTCTCCTGATGGATAAGGTTTATTTTCATTTGCATTTCCTGCCTCTGCTAACAGAGCATTCCCTTACAGCCCGTTACCAATCTCTGAAGGAGTAAGCTGTGAAAGGATATAAATTCTTGGCATTTTCAAGGCTGAGTGTGATAGTTAAAAAGATTTCAAAGTTTTCACCAAATATGACTAATAATGTTGTAGCCAGATTTCAGCTTAAATAATGTGCTGGACCTGAACCTTCACATGCATTATGTTGTACAGGTTGTATTTAATTCTGTTTTGTCTGCATTAATTGTGAGTAGTTTTCTAGGCCAAAATTGTGGGCACTGAGTATCCCATGAAGATTACAGATTTTTATCTTGAGAACAGACCTTACTAGATTCAGACTCCTCCACATCAGACTTTCTGGAAAATAATGTTTTTACAGTGCGCATTGCTGTAAGGATACAGCGCAGTTTAGACTCTATAATAGGGTACCTGACTATATGAATTAATTTTGCACTTTATCTTATCTGCCAAATAGGGAAACAACAACACAATCAGCTACTCCAATGTTATTAGAGGGTCCTCTTCTGGTACATTAATCACAAGAAATAGTAATCTTCACTTGCATGTGAACTGCAAGATGCTCCAGAACACGTGGGCACAAACGATGTATATCGCCAATGACAATTTTGAAGTCAACGAAACTCAGTATGAGAGATACAACGTAAAGCTCACATTTTATGACTCTTCAAGCTTCATACGGCCAGTGAATAACTCACGCTACTACGTCAGGATCAACCAGAATTTGTATGTGGAAGTTTCCCTGCATAACTCTGATTCATTGCTGAAGTTATTTCTGGACACTTGTATGGCATCTCCCACTCCCCACAATTTTACAACAGGATCCTATGCTATAATCAAAAATGGGTGAGTTCTTATACATTACAATTACAGACACAACTGCCTTCCAACTCCTGTATCTCTTATTAAAGTTTTTTTTTTTTCATTTAATGGAATAGTGTGAATACGGCACACATTAATGACAGCTTCTAACTAATTAATGGACAAGAGCATTCAGGATTTACTAGGAAAATGGGTATGGATTGA
>WBMY01018070.1:0-11519 GCA_013397315.1 Donacobius atricapilla | reverse complement strand
TGTTATTAAAAAGGTAATAGTGACATACCTCAGGTAGGGTTAATTTACCTTCACAGAATTATGCAAACACCAGGTATCAGACACATAACAGGCTGAGGAAAGGCAAAGTGGTTCAATTCTGCCAAAGAAAGGCATTTTGGTTTTCCCACCTGCAGCTTCTTGAACTATTTTCATTATGTTTAAAAATCACTTCTCATGTCGTGTTTTATTGCATGTAAACAACTGGCTGCAGTGTGTATTCATAAGAGGGTTTTTTGTTTGTTTGTTTCTTTTTAGGTGCGTCAAAGACCCTACCTATGTTGACTATTCCTCGCCCAACAGACACACCCTTCGGTTTAAATTCAATGCCTTCCAGTTCATTCAGAGCAATCCAGAGGTTTACCTGCAGTGTGAGCTGGTGGTGTGCAGGGCTTATGACTATTCTTCCAGATGCTACCAAGGCTGTGTTCACAGGTCCAAGAGAGAGGCAGGCTCTGACCAAGAAAGTGTGATTGTTGTTGCTGGCCCCATACAGCTTTGGGAACCTGGTTCTGAGGCTTGGAGTGAACATGGATCTGAATAAAACTGTCTCCTCTGACAGATGGCATCTTTAAATGCCAATTGAATTCTGGAAGAAACTATGCTGCTAGATTGGCAGAAGCTGTAGAATAAATAGTAGGAATGTGCTTCCTGACTGTTGTCTCTTAATCCCACTTCACATCAGTCAACCCCACATAACAAAAATGCTACCTCAGCAGTTCTGGGGAATGACATTTGTGATCTTTAAGCTTGTTTTTTGCTTTCATAATGGTAAAACTGAAATGTTGAAACTGCAGTTTAGGTTCTCTAAACAAGTTCTATTAATATACACCTAAGTCTGGATGTATTAGAGTACAAGAAATCTTAATCTAGAATAATCTAGAATAGTTGACCTAGAATAGTGTTTTCCACCATTTTTTATGTTTTGGACATAACACAATGAGGGATCAAGCATGACCAGGACTTTTCATCCCTCTCAGAGCTGAATTCTTTTGTCATCCAGGAAAATTACTATTTTTTGAAAATGAGTTCAGCTGTTGTTCCATCTGATATTTCCTGTGCATAGTTTAATTTTTGCTGTCAGGTCCTGGCAGTTTGTAGAATCACAGAATATCTTGAGTTGGAAGGGATCCACAAGGATCATCAAGTCCAGCTCCTGTCCCTGCACAGACTCCCCAGCAATCCGCCCTGGGCATCCCTGGGAGTGTTCTCCAAACTCCTGGAGCTCTGGCAGCCTCGGGGCCATGCCCATTCCCTGGGGAGCCTGGGCAGTGCCAGCACCCTCTGGGGAAGAACCTTTCCCTGATCTCCAACCTAAACCTCTCTGACACAACTTCAGGCCATGCCCTTGAGTCCTGTCACTGGCCACCACAGATTGGTGCTGTCCCTCACTTCCCCTCATGAGGAAGCTGCAGACCATAATGAGGTCTGCCCTCAGTCACTGCTTTCACTCGAAGCATAAAATGAAGAAAGTAATTCCATACCAGATTATGTAAACCTTGCTAAACACCTGGTCACGTTGTCTGAGTAATTTGGTGGCTTGAGCAATTTCCTTGCACTCATTTCCAATGAAATTGAGTAATTTAATTGATGATTCAAGATTAAAATCCAAGCCAGACAGGCTTTCCTTGGTGGAGGCTCACTTCATGAAAAGAGGCGGGCTTTACATAATAACTCAATATTGAAGGAAGCCAAAAGAACAGGGAAAGTTTAACAACCCTCAGATTGGTTGCCACCCTGTAATATTAGGCTCGCTTATTTAATCATAGTACGTGAACAATAAATTTTCTCTTCTCAAGATAATATCTTGATTGTGCCAGTGAAAAATACAGCCAGATCTGCTGTGAGATCAGCACAGCACAACAGCTTACACCTGTAACACCTTATTTCTGCCATCCTGAGTGCCATCATGTGGCATGTACGGGGAGCCAGCACTTCTGGGGCACCTCAGATCCTGGGGTCAGTGTTGGGCCCCTCACTGCAAAATGTCATTGAGGTGCTGGAGCGTGTCCAGAGAAGGGCCAAGGAGCTGGGGAAGGGTCTGGACCACATGACTCATAAGGAGTGGGAGCTGGAAATATGTTCAAAACTTCCCAAGGGAAAGAACCTTAGATCAGACTTCAATGCCTCTCACTTATCATGTGCCACTGTGATAGAGTAATTCAGCCACAGCCGGGGGAAATTTTTCAGTGGAAGGCTCCTGAAGGAAGAGAGGGCTGGGAGATAACATGGACTGAGGATTGAACTGGATGAAAGTTTAATGACACATTAGGGTTTAATATTTGTGACTTAAATCAGTGGAGTAGCTAATGGCTTCTAATGACTTTCTGTTATCATGCAACCACAACCTACAAAATTGCAGCAAAACTCCGAGTCTCTATAATTTCCCCCTCTGTTAAATACTGGTGAGTGAAGAGAAAATGTATCAATGGCCCTAAAGAGGTATCTGCACTGTCACATTTGCATTAAGGTCTGAAGTTCTCCTCACCATTCCTTGGCTACGTATAATAAGTCTTCTCCAGGTCTATATAAAATCTTAAGTTTAGGCAAATAGTGTGATCATTATAGCGCTCTCAGTAAATGCAAATGCTGATTATTAATAAATGACATCTCTCACATTTTCATTTTTTAACCACACTTCCCTGAAATGCTCCACCAAATCTTATTTGAAAAGGCTTGTACTAGTATTTATTTCTCTTCCAAGGCTGCTGGTCACTTCAGTAAAAGCCCATGCTATTATTATTCTTAGCTCAAGTTCTTGGTTCAAAATGACACCAATCTTGCTACACTGTAGGGTGGCAGCTACAAGGAGAACAATGGAATCAGTCAATGGTTATTGTCTTTTTCTTTTTGAAGGGATGACTCACCCATCCTTATGACAGGACAGAGTAGATTCATTGTCTTGTATTCATGTGGACCAGAGAACACCAAAGCCAGAGCTGCAGCACAGTGAAATCCTCAAGAAAAGCATATAGGTCAGGGATGAGGATAGGCTATAGCAAGAGATGGGATGTATGAATTTCTAGCTTGCAAACACAATGCAGAATCTTTTCAGAGTACTTTGAACATTTCTGTGGATCTGATCTGTTCTGATTTGTTGAGCTTGAAGTCAGTCTAATGTATCTGAATATTAGTGAAAGCCATAAAAATATTTTTTATATCCTCTCATTTTAAGATGTCTCCACCACCTTTTCCCCTTTATTCTTTCCATTATATTTAGATAAATATAATGATACAAAATTCATCTTCTCTAACAAAGAGATGTTTGCTGAAGTCCTGGCTTAGGCAAGCAAGCCTTGCCAGCTCCTTCCAGCAGTCTGCAAGCCCTTGGGCAGCCAGTTACTGCAGCCAGTGCCTGCCCACTGAATTATGGTGCAACCAACTTCTAGGCTCTGTTCTTTACACAAATTCTTGGTTATTTATGTAACAGCCAACACAGTGTGGAGCCCACGGGGCAGACCTCGTCTCTGTCTTTGGATGGAAGAACAAAACCTGCTGCCTGGCATGGCATGGCCATGCCCCAGTTGTGCCAGGCTCTGCTCTGTGCAGGAGAGTATGGCACAGTCTGGCTTGGTTTTGGGGAGTTTTCCCGTGTGGAGGCTGAGGTATGTTTGCCCTCAATATGCACCGTAAGTGTGAAATTTATAAACTGAGAGCTTCCCTCAAGCAGTGAGTATTTCAGCAAATCTCTTCAGGATGGATTTCAAGTGTGTTGGAGGCCTGATCATGCAGAGCTCAAGGCAAACACTTAACTGCCCCAGTGGTTTACAAAAAATTTTGGAGACTAGTCGTAGTAGAAAAGTTATGCACATAACTTATTTAAACATTCGCTCATTCAAATATTTAATTTTAATGGTTTCTTTTGGCTCACAGCTAAATGTCAATGCATATTTGCCATCATGCAATATTTAATACAGCAATATATGTTTAAAACTGGTTTCATTTACTGTGGCAAAATTAACTAACTTCTCTTCCCTGACTACGAATTTTTATAGAATGCCTTGTAATGTGGAGGTGAGATGTATTTACAGTTGTCATTGCCCACTCATCCAGTAAATACTGGTGCCTTGGATGGTCAGATGTAGAGCATCCCTCACACCATAGAAAGCACATGGGTAGAAATTATCTGCCAGCTAGGTGGGAAAAAATAAAATGTGAAAGGAAATGGCATATACTACACTTTGTTTTCTATCTTGCTGCATGCGTGATTCAGAGAAAATAAAACATGCATCTCAGAAAAATAGATTATGTTGCACTGAGTACTTTACTGCAGATAGGAAGAAATTTCTTTTGTTCATTGGTAATTTTTTCTTTGGTGCAGATTTTAATTATTAAAGCTGCACGTTCCTAAGATAAACAGCTTGATGTTTTTAGATCTTTGATTAGTGCAAGGAAGAATGTAAAAAGTATTAATAAGTTTAAAGATTTGTGATAGGTACAAACAAAAATCTATTTCTACTTTAAATGAAAAATCAAGGCCCACATTTTTTATACAAAAGGTAAATTACTGGGGCCTTGATCAGAGAAAATACAAACCCAGTAAGCCTGATTTTTTCAGTATGGCTCTTTGGGTTTTTGTCTGGTTTTTAATCTTTGAAAGAAAAAAGTCCTAGAAGAGACAGAGCATGGAGCAGCACATGTAGACATCTGATGTCCAGGGACTTTCTGGGAAGGCTGCACAAGCTGGGCTGAGTGAAGAAATTATCAAAACCATTCCCAGTTAGAAACAGAGACTTACATGTTTGGGGATCAAGACTTTTAGTGCAGTTGGCTTCTTTAGGATGAAGAACATTACATAAATTTAATGTGGTTTTTCTTGCCCTTAGGACCACAGGTGTTTCTCTGCACATAAATAACTTGAAACACAAGTACTGTGAGACGTGGTACCACAGTCATATCACAAAAAGGAATTCTTACTGTATTAGCTTTTGAATGTCCTTAAACACTATATACAGAGAAATTTAGTAACAACTTTTCTTATAATCCACTAACATTCCAAAGAAATACAGTTTACTATTTTTAGAATAGTTTATTTCAGCTTTTTCTTTGCATTTTTATGTTTAACCAGAAGGAAAATTAATATAATTTCTTTTCAATTTTGATAATTTCTGGGAGGTATATAGGATGAACAAAAATCCTTGACAAAGATGCAATATTGTGGCCAAATAATTAGTTTCAAATATATTTTCAAGGCTTATGAGTCATTAAAAGGCTTCAGAAATACGTAGTTCTTGTCCAGTTGTGAGAACAAAGGAAGAAATAATGAGGCTGGTTAAAGGCAGACATAGAAACACATTCTTGAAAAGAGCCAGAATGGGTAAAAGCGTTTCGAAGAAATGGTGTATATAAGGCCAGTTTTAGCTTTCTGGAGAAGGACTTTGATGTTTATCAGTTTGTATCAGCTCTAAAGTATCATAAAAGTTGAGCAAGACATTATGAAAGGATTGGTGCTGAGAAGTAATTAATGTGAAACTGCTAAATGACTGATTTCTGTTTCTTGCTTTGAAAAGATCTTTCACACAGATAGAAATGCATATTACTTTCCTCTATACTTCCCTTAGGTTTAGATGTACACCATAAAGCACCCAGCAGCAGCACAACACCTCTGACGGATTCTCTCTTTTGAGCACCAGTGGCCTTTCCTGCACTTAAAGCACTTTTGAGTGTGAAGAGCTGACTTTCCTCAAGCCATTCTCTTTGGCAACTGGCAGCATCATTTCCTTCCAGCTGGTCCTTCTGGCTTAAAGGCAAGGTCAGGGTAAGCAGGTGAACAGATGGGAACACTGAAGAGAGTTGGAAGTCTTGGAGCCAAGGTGCTTTCTGTGTTCAGACCTTCTCTTTCAGCAGCCGTTTGCCACAGACTCCCCCAGACCTGGTGCTTTTTCTCTCAGTAAAACTCAGAAAGGAAACTGTCATTAAATGAACACTAAAGCTAATCACACTTCAAAGAACTAAGGGTGATTTGAATAGAGAAGTATAAAGACGGGCTGGAGGTCAAAAGCCAGGTTTGAGGATCAGCTGTAAAGCAATAGGAAAGAATTCAGCTACAGGATCACTTAAGGCAAGTGCAAATATGGCCCAATAAGAAGCATCCACCAAGGTTATTCTCACACTCTCTGCCAGAAACCCTTCAAATACAGGCAGTTCTGACAGTTGGGGACATTAATTCACGTCATGTCACGTGGGAAGTGCAGGTCTGTTCATACACGGGGTTTTGAGGACATGAGACCCAGGACACCACCCAAATGTCAGACACAGGCACGGGTGGTGTGCAGATTGATTCACTTGCATATGGCTTTTCATAAGATGCCTGATATTTATTTTTGCCTTTTTTTTAGGCTTAAAACCAAACATTTTTCCTTTTGTGGGGACGAAGCAAGGGAGACTAAGAGTAAAAGTCTGACTGCTGGGAGCTCCCCTGGCAGGGTATGGCCCAGCTGGTACAACACAGAATGAATAGGGACAGATATAGGAATGGAAGTGCTGCAGAGCATTCCTGGGCAGATACAGAGAGGCTAATTCTGTTCAAGCTCCCTCCTGCAAGAAATGTATGACAGAAAACCAGTCCAGGGATCTATAGCACACAGAGTGCTATTGTAAGTCTTCTTATTCCTTCGTTAAACTGAAAGAAAATGATTGATCCATGAACTTAGCAGAGCTTTCTACAGTGTTAAAGAGCTCCAGAGACACTAAAAATGACAACTCTGATTGAAAAATTCAACAGTTTGAAACTTTTGAAATTTTTGATAGAAATTACATAGAAAACATTTGGGTTTTAATACAACTATAATAGTATAATTTATTGAACACTTGTTGCAGCAAGCAGCTGACCTCTGAAAAAACAGGCTATTCATTAGTTGAGGGTGATATTCTGAGATAAATGTCTTAAGGTTTCCGGTGTCTCAAAGTTTTTGATTACGGTAAGACAAATTTGATCCCATGTATTTTATCTCACTGATAAGTGGTCAAGAGCCAAGCCAAAGGTTTAGTTTATTCCTGATGTGAGAACAGCAATGGATTGGTGATCTGCTAGCAGGAATGCAGTCTCATAACTCACGTTTTTTGTGGACTTATATGGTACTTTGTCTTGCATAAAACTTCCTGCTGCTCTGATCGCAGTGTGTACAATAGATAAAACAGATAATCTGAGGCACATTTTGTAGATTACATTGGAATTCTAACCTCTACCAATCAAAAGAGTCTGTTATTAAGGCATAGGTCCTCATATAAGTTTAAAAGCACTTACTGGAAGTGCCAGAATTGCACCAGTAAGCTGAAACTGGTGAGACCCGGGAACTAGCCTGACATTTTCATGTGTCCCTGAACTTCACTAGCAGATTTAATTATTGTGGATAAATCGAACCACTGTGCATTTAGTCCTCCTCTATTGTTGAAACTCCTTGATATCATCCATGAATTTTCTGTTCACAGTGTCTCCAAGCAGCTATGGCTGGATAATGTGGAGATCCTCAGGTCCATCCCCTTGCTCAATGCAGGGTTGAAGAAAACAAGCTGCTCAGGACTGTGTCCATTTGGTGTGAATATCTTGAAGAACTGAGGAATCTATAAAATTGCTCAGCAACCTATTCCTCTGCTTGTCTAGTCTCACAGTGGAATTCTCTTTCCTTACGTTAAGTAGAGTTTATTGTACTTCAGTTCATGCCCATTTCTTCTCAACCTGCCACCAGGCATCACTGAGACGAATCTGGCTCATTTTTCAAGAATCTTGAAGCAGGATTAATCTCATGACCCCCTCCCTATGACAGTGTGTGATCACTCCAGGGAGCACATGGTATTGTTTTGCTCTTCTCAGGCACTCAGGAGCAGTAGAGCTGTGAATAGCAATGTTTAGGCTTCCATTTCTTTATTAACACGTGAGCACAATCGGTTGTATTTACCATTGTCCTCCGGTTTGTTTGCTCTTCTCAATAACGGCTTTAACAGCTTCTGGTTCTGTTTCTGGACTCTGGCCTTTTGTCTTTCTTGCCTCTATTCAGGCACTGTGAACCTTTGCAGGAAGAGCACTCCTTATTCCCCTTGTTCTAGACCTAAGCTGTGCTTTTCTACAGAAGGAAGGTTGGAATACACCAGCAGGAATATTGAGTTATGTCCAACTATTGCAGTTTGGTTGTAGCTGATCTCGTAGCCAAAATGAACAGAGACATGCAGCCTGGACAGGGTGTAACGAAAAGAGTATTAGACCAACAACTGGCCTGTTTCTAGCTGACTTCTATTTCTCCTCATCAGGTGAGCAGAAACAGTAGAAATGCAATATAATGACCCCAGCAGACAGGACTGCAGGCTGTCACGCGCCTCAAGGCATCTACAACTCCATTAAGACTTCACACAGTCCAACCAAGGAAACCAGCTCAACAGGACTTTTGATTTCAATTAATCCTTCTTTTCTTTTTATAAACTCTGTGATTCAAGAGATTGAAGAGAGTCCTGCTGAGAGATGCAGCTGAGGACCATAACTGTAGATTGAGGGAAGAGGCTGGTAAAGCAGAGCAAGCTCAACAGAGGCCCACAGGTGAGGTCCACTTAGGGTATGTTACAAAAAATTGGCATGAATTTACTTTTGATTTCTGACTTATTCCCATTTACGATGGGGGGGTTTTTTTGTGTACAAACAGCAGGGAAACAACAGTTTCAAATGGAAAACAAAAATATAAACATGTATGAGACTAGGATTCTCTGTTGAAGAATTTATTAGAAAACCTGCTTTGAATTTGCTGCCTCATCCTGCAATACGTTACAGCCTGCATAATCAAGCAATTACCTATTAGCAATAAAAAAATCAAATTGGGGTGATTGAGGAAAAAACCCCACATATATTCACCAGTCTGGTTCCAAAGGTAACTCTGGGCCTGCACAGGCAGTTAAGATAATTTAAAATAAAGGAATATCATGGTCTTGGCTGGCATAGAGTTACTTTCCTTCCTAGTAGCACAAATTATCAAGGAAATGGAAACTTTACCACTCCTATGTAATCCTTCTGTAAAGATCAGATAATCATAAAAAATATTGCATAATAAATCAGACACAGCATGGGCCAGGCTGACCTTGGGAACCCCAGTCTTTTACCAGTGCAGAGTATAAATTCTAATGCTCAGTTTTGCTGGGATCCCTTGACAAGATGGGTGCCACCAGGGACTTGTTGTGGTTATTCCTCTTAAATGCAGCGCTCCTGGATGCCATCTCACCCAATCTACACGAAATATATTCTTCCCAAAAAGGTAGGAACAAGGGTGTCTTACTTCGCTGCTCTGGGTCTATACATGGCACTCAGGCCAGTTTAATCAACCCTTTGCAAAGATTAGAAGATAGATTGAAATTAGATAACATCGGGTTATCTTATTAAAAATATGAACCAATCCATACCACAATTAAATATTATTTTTGCTGAAGTGAATTTAGTGTGATGAAATTATCATTGTTATGCAGTAGTGTCTTGTAGCTAAGTTTGAACCAAATTTAAAAAGAATTCTGACATGAAATACTGAGAGACTTTGTTTCTATAAATCTGTGGGTTTCAGTATTGAATTATGAGGGATTATAGTTTCTTTGGCTGTAATATATATTTGTGTTATAATACTTCAAATTCCACCTTGTAGATGTACATGGAACCATGCAAAACTTATTTAGCTTTATATAATTTAATGGGAGTGCAAAAGAAATACACAGTTGCTGTGTTGTAGGGTGTCAGGAAGTCCCAGGGGTGTGCATCTTACTAACTTTGGACTTTCAGGCATGTGTAATAAAAACTTGGAGACTGTAACAAACCAGCCTGCATGTGTGCAAATACAAAACAGTGTTGGATTTCCTCAGAAACCAACATACAGTATTACTAAGGACTTTCTAAACACTATCAGTATTTTAAAAAAGCTAGAACAACAAAACCCCAACAAATGAACAAAAAAGGTACAACTCTGACTCCTCTTCCACAGAAGTTATCTGAAATCTTATGCTCTTGCGAGGAATTTCTTCTGACTCAGACACCTCTTTGTTCACTGTTTTCTGCGGCCATAAACAAGAAAACAACAACCATTATATCCCTGGGTATATTGGTAATAGAGTGTGCATTGCTAATTTTCCCCACTGCTTTCAAAAAGACAGTGCAAAATTCTTGAATTATAAAAACAGAAAAATGTAAACTAAATTTTTCACTATAATTTTCAGGTAAACCTGTATATATAAACAACCGAAAGTACTGTGGTATTTCAAATTAGAAGCATAGCTGTAAGGGAGTTCCCCAAATATTCTGTGTTACTCTTGCCTGGTCACCTCTTCCTGTATACTTTGAGTATTTCAATTTATTAGGTTAACAGTATGATTACAATGCTTGGTTTATTGACCTCCCAGCAAATTCTGTCAATTCCTAGCAAATACACACTAAGAATTGCCACCAAAAAATTCAAATATTAGTCAAAAATACAAATTATTCTCTTTAGTCTGACCAAACATTAATCCAAACATCCATGTAGGAAAAAAAGGTTTCTTAATTGGCAGATTTGCCCTCAGTTGTGTCTGTTTAATTCCTGGTTGATTCCAAAAGGAAAGACCATGGTGCTGACACCCCCAAGATCTCCATCTCCCATGTTGCAGGGTGGCACCAATATTCCCAGTCTTGGGAGTAACCTGGCCATGCTCCTTCAACAACCAGGAGCTCACTTGTTATTTCTTCCTTTTTCCCTACAGATGCCACAACCAAATATCTGCCCAGGTTAAAGTTGACCACTATACCAGGTCAGTCTGAATTTCTCCAAGTTCTTCTGGCAGTTCCTCTTGATTGAATAGTTAGTGGAGCAAAGGTTTGTGTTTAGTCTCACCTGAGACAAGAGGAAAACGAAAAAAAAAAGAAGTTTACACACAGCCAAGGCTGTGAGTGGGATACACATGAAAATCAAAGAATGATGCCAAGGCCCNAGGTACCACTGATTTCCCTGCCTGTATAGTGGCACATTTTCAGAAAGTGCAAGTTTTTAGTTAGTCGGTGTTTGCTAAGCACATGTGCAGGATCATGTTTTCAGTTGGTCCCACCATCAAAGCCCATTCTGCTGACACCCCAGACTCTCCTTTGCCCATGTGCCAAGGTGGCAGCAACATGCCCAGCACTGGGACAAAGACAGTCCTGGACATTCATCCAACCGGCCTCACCTGCCTCTTTCTTTTCCTCCCCTACAGCTGCCACAGGCACAACTGTACCCAGCCCAACCATTTCTGAACCTCCAGGTGGGTCTGAATTTCTCCAGGGTTTTCTGGTGACTCTGTTTTGCAGAAACAATTAGTGCCGAAAGTTGATAGTTTAGTCTTCTCCAAGGAAGAGATGAGCCTGGGAAAAGCACAGCTGAATGCAATTGAAAATGTGAGACATCATACACTCAAATTCCTAGAGCATTGCCAAGGCTATGACATGGGAATGTTTCTGCTTGTGGTCCTTGTTGTCTGGACTTCAGATATAGGTCCAGGATGAGTGCGGGATCATGTTTTGGGTTGGTCCC
>WBMY01018068.1:84925-119042 GCA_013397315.1 Donacobius atricapilla | reverse complement strand
TACATATATATATATAAAATTCTATAATTCTTGACTACTTATTGGTCAAGAAATTCAAAACATTTTTAAACTCCCATTAATTCAGAAGAACTTTGTGTTGACCAGGCCACCAGTATGCTTTCTAAATGTTTTCTCTTGAATTGCCATATGGTCTTTACATTCTATGAAGGCCATAACTTCAGACAAATGAAATCTTAGTTTCACATCTCTTTAAGAAAGTATCAATATTATCAGGGCCTCTCTATACCACTGATTATAAGCCTAACTGTGGACACAATGATTTACACCTTTGGCAGTCTTCCCCAGAAAGTACTAAGAAGTATTTCACAGAGAAATACCCTTTTGAGAAGTATTAAATACATATCCAATTAGTAATGCGTACCAGAATAGTATCTGTACTGTTGTCCTGGTTTGGACAACTGTATATTACACATCTTCTCCTCTTAGGCTTTCCTAAGATTCCTTGTTATGCCACAACTTAGAAGAAAGTGTGAACTGAGGAATTTTTCAACTGATTTGCTTCATATTAGTATTTTTTATATGTTTTAATATATTCCAGTTACTCTACAGATGTTGTACAAACTAAAAACATCAAAGGTCTTTGAAAAACAGAAGGTGGGAGAAGGAAAAGCAACAGCTGAGATTGTGGAAGAAGATCCTTTTGCTGTTCAGATGATGTACTGGTGTCCTGAAAGCCGAATTTTCTGTGTGGCGGGAGTTTCTGCATATGTGATTGTTTACAGGTTCAGCAAACATGAAGTAAATACTGAAATTGCAGTAAGTACTCATTTCACTCTCTTATAAGAGAACGTAATTTCTAAATCAAATTGCCTTGCTTCATCTGTGCTCAAGTACTTAAATAAAAATAGCAAGCAGCATAAATTCAGGTTTAGGGACATTCCATTTTAAACCTTTCCAGGGAAATCTTGATCCTACTTCAGTTACTGACAAAAATCTGAGGGTTTGGGAACCTACTCTCCACTTTCTGTTTGCTTTAGTAGTAACATACAGCTTTCAGACATGGTTTGCTTTTAAGACTTTATGATACAGTAATCTCTGGTGTATTTACGTGGTCTAAAATGACTGTCTGCCATATCTTTTTATCAGTTAATGTACATTGTGTACGTGCACAATGCTCTTTTTTAACTCAAGCATTTAATCTCTGTTTTCTGTTCATAAGGAGACTGCAAATGATCAGTGGGTTTAACAAAACAAAAAGAGTTGATCTTTTTCTGGCTTATGCTGACTTTGCTTCCCTAAAGACGGAAACTATATGAAATGCCAGATTATTTGTCACCTTCCCTGATCACAGTTCTTTCATTTTCACACTATTTTAATGCCCTTTAGAATGTTCTGCTGTGGCAAAAACTTGTGTTACTTTTGGTCTGTGGCCACATGCCATTCTGTATGGCTATTCATTACCTGCAGTTCTTCTGTTGTTTTCCACTCTTTTCGCTCCACCCTAGGCAATTTTTAAGGTGCCTGAATGTATCATTTCAGGAAAGGTTTAAAGCTGATGAACAGTAATTTCACATTACTGACCAGCTCATGTATAATGCTGCTAAAATTACTCCATTTCAGTGTTCTTACATTGTTCCACAGCAAGTGCACCTATCTTTTATAATCTATAATTTAATGGGTTTTTTTCCCTGTCCTTCACTTTTCTGGCTGAATTGCATCATTACTGGTATTTTCCAAAGTGTTATAATATGTGAAAATGGACAGTTTCTCAGATTTCATCTGTAATTAATAAGCATTTTTCTCTGCATATTAAATTATAGTGGCATAGTCACAGAATTCCCCTGGGGTTTGTGCATCTCTTTTGTTTCTGCATTTTTGCTGCTTGCATTCAAGTCTTCGCTCTAAATGATGTGAGGGTTTTATAATCAAAAGTATGAAATTCTTTATTGGAATCTGCACCTGACTTTAGGCTGTGTGTTTTTGTCTGTTTTGAGACTGAGCTGGCCATTCTCAGGATTTCTTTGCTGCCTGAGGTACAAAGCCCTTTGTGTCCTCCCTCCCTCATCAGCCATACTGAACTTACCTTGAATTCAATCTACAAATCCCAGCATTTTAAGGACCCCCAGTCTGACTGCCCTGATGTCAGTGTTGTAATGTTTTTCTGTGGTAAATGAGAAGTGTGGGGGCTACTCAAAGGTTGCTTCGTGTAGCAGGGAAGTCTGCAGCTGAATATGCCTTAGGGGCATAGGCTGTGTCTGGAATTTCCTCAACAGAAATGTTATTTGCATCATTTCATATCAGATTCAGGAGGCAAGGAGTGTGCATGAGACAAATCCTGCTTCATATCCAACCTTGGAGTCATTGCCATGCAGTTACATAAAAAGCATTTGCTGCTGTTATTTTTGTTTTCTTATCTGAATCCACTCCATCCTATCTCAAAAGGATCTGTTAATTAAACATGATCACTTGCTCAGTGAGCAGTCTTTCCTCAGTGAAGGCCCTCTTCAAAGCTCTTGAGAAGAAATACAGGAAAAACATTTACACTCATTTGAATGTGGGAAGGGGAATCAATAAGCCTAGTGATGAGATCCCCCAAATATATCTGTATTCTGTGTCAAAATAAATTGGTTCAACATTTCTATAACCCTCCTAAGGTCCAGTCAAAGTAGGGACAAAAACATAAGAAAAATTCACAATTGTGTTTTTAGCCTGAAATTTCACTTATCTCTTCAAATGCACAACTGCTAGAACTTAACAAAATTAATTTTAGTAGAAAAAGGAATACACGCAAAAAAACATTCAAAGAAGAGTGATGCAATTCTAACATGGTAAGCAGAAGGATATACTCTTCAACAATTATTCCAGTCCTGCATAAAGATTAAACAGCATTATAAATTGTTTCAGTCAGCTGCAATTACTTCCAGATTAGATTTTCCTGAACTCAATATTTCACTCATTAGTCTTTGAAGGCAAATGTTGTCTGTAGGTTTCTTTAACTGATTCAGGCCCAGAATAGCCATGGATTTTGAAAGAAGAAAACAAAAGTGAAATTTTGAGAAAGGACTCTCTCCTGGTAGAACAGAATCACTTCTTTCTGAAATCTTGTGTGTTTTAGCACAATGGTTGAGAAACAAGTGATCCTTCAGTACTACTCACCTTTATCTCCCAATTCTCATGAAATTTAGCTATTTTGTTTATCTTCATTCTGGTAGAGATGATGTCTCAGTGAAAGATCACTAAGATGAAGCTTGCAGTGTCTACCTCTGCAATTGCTTTTATTCCTTTCAAAGTAACAGCACAGAAATTACTGCTCAGCTAATAATCCCCAGATCTTGTCTCTTTGAGAGCTGTACCTTGATTTTTATTCTTATCAAAATGAGGATTTCCTTGGACGAGTCATGAGGTAGAAAGAATTGCTCAGTATTTACTTACCTAGATTTGAACTTCCAGTCCAGTTCCTCCCTGGAGTCCTTCAGTAAATATTTCCTGAATTAGTGGATGGGATTGTAGAGTGGTTTGGCCTCTTTTTCCCTTTCTAGAGAGGCCAGAAAGAAAGCAGAAGGTAACTGGTTTGAATTTTGCTTTCTAGATCCACCAAACTCGTGTTCATTCTAAGGAACACAGAGCTGTCTGTGCTGTAATCTCTGATTTCCTGGCCCCCACCTATGGACAAATGAAGCTGCTGTATCAGTACTATTCACACTGTCAGGCTTATCCATCCTGGCTTAAATTTGTCTGTCTCATATACTCTGTTATATGAGTAATCAGGAGGCAAAGTTGGTGATCCCTCTAGTTCCTATCTGACGTTGCTGTTACTCTGTATAAATAACAAATTACAGTATTCTTTGCCTGCAAATTATAATGACAAATGGGGGTAATTAAAAAAAAAAAAAGGGCAGACTGATATTTATTTGAAAGTAACAACAGCTTTCCTTATGAAACGATAACTTAGCTTTTTATTTATTTAAGTCATTAGAGGTACGACTTCAATGCGAAGTAGAAGACATCATTACTCCTGAACCAGAAACAAATCCTTCATTTCCAGATGCCTCCTCCCAGCTTCCTTCTTTAAAGAGCCTTTCAGGCAGTACCAACACTGTAGCATGTGAAGGAACGATGAAGGATAGTATCCCATGTCTTAGGTAAGTTAAGTCTGTGCCATTGTTTAAATATTGATCTTTCTAAAAAGCATTCTTATCTGTCAGTCAATCCATCAGCTACCAAGAAAAAGAGATTGTATGTATGTGACACAAAATGAGAGGAAACTAGAATATGGAACAAACAAAATAATTAAGGCAAAATAAACAACAAGGGAATTTAAAAGGATAGATGAAATTGTGAAGAATATAAACTGTTACAGTAAAGGTTTGACTGTCATTTTCCAGTGTGATCTAGGAGTAAATATTCAAGGAATTTCTGAGGATAGTTCATTAAGAAACTTCCATAAAAACCAGCATGTGCAAAGCTTTCTCTCCTTGATTAATTAATATAACACCATTTTTTTAAAATTAAAGAACTGTATGCATTTTATGGAGTGTAAGGCATGGAAACTGTGTTCATACTTATGAAACAATCTTTAAAATATACAATTATGAAACAGTTGCACTGTGTGGAAGTGTATATTTGTTTAATCTTTAGAAAGAAGCAAATTGTTTTTTGCTAGAATACATTATTACTGTTTTGGAGTGGATTAATATGTTCTTATTAATAAGGCAGACAATTATAGATTTAAATAGTTTAAAACAAGAATTCTGTACAAAACTCTATAAACTGTAATTTCCAGCAATTAGAGTTCATTGCTGACAACAGTTCCTCTCATTTTGGTGAATTCATTTTTATTTTGGTCTAATTATTATTAAAACTCTTAAATGCCTCAATTATTTAAAAAACAGTTAAAGTGAATATTTCCTGATTTTGCAGATAATTTGGGCTGCTTAGTTCCTGAAAATGGCATTGGCAATTAAAAGCAATATTATGATACTGTCCTTGTAAAATTAGCAGTATTTTTTGGCATTCTGTTCATTTGTCCACTTCATTCAGTCAGTTGAACTTCAGACCTCAGTTTCATCATTAATTTGGACTATGAAAATCCATAGAAGAGGCAGAGATCAGTTATTAAAAAAACCCAACTGTGAAATCTATTTATGACATTGATATCAGAAAGAAAGCAATCATGTCATCATTTCACTGGCTAAGATTTTTGCTTAAGAGATTCTTACTTGATTTTGTCTGGGAAAGAGAGGAATTATTGATGTTAGAGGCAGAAAAGTTGTAATGAACCCATAGAGGTTCAGCTTGTCAGTTTTTAGAAGTTTTCTTAAATAGTATCACATTAAGCTAGGCAATAGATTTTTGTGAAATTTTACACAAAGTAACTGCAATCTTATTTTGACTGAGAAGTGATTTTTCAAAGTCAGAGTAATTTTACCAGTAGAACTGCTGGTATGCTCCTACATTTAGATAAAAGTATACTTATGTATGCTATTGTCTTTCTCAGGAAAGACATACAAATATCCACACTTTTCCCCCAAAACCTTAGCTGGGTCCACAGGCCTTGTCTGTCTGAGAACTTCTGATCTAAGCAGAATTATGGTGGTAAAATAAAAGTAGTGCTGAAAACACAGGAAGAAAAAAAAAAAAACAAACCACAAACCAACAGTAAGGACCAGGATGATTCTGTTGACTTTATATGCAAGTCATTCAGGTGGGCAGCAGGACAGAATCTAAAATAGATCAATATTAATATAAAGCTGCAGCCACCTGCACATGGAGGGTGAGTGCACAGCTTGAACGATATTGATAATGCACGTAAAATTTTACATGCATACATAACTAGCTCCATTATGTTTATTTTCATATCTGCTTCGCGACATTGTTACAGCAAATGAATGGCACTCCACACTACATCATTTTTTCTAGCCAGAAGTCGGAGTGACTGAATGTGTTTGTGTCTGTGAATAGCTACTGGGAAGAAAGTAATTGGAGGGACTGAAGTAGTGAAAGCTTGGCACTTTCCTGAAATCAAAAGTAACTGTTACCAAGAGAGGCAGGCAGCCATATGGAATAAATATTGTTCTTGCTTCTTTCAGAAGATTTTGCAGTGAAATAGGCAGCTGTAATAACCTAAGAAACCAATAGATTTGTGATTATGCAGGTAAATACTTTTGATGTAAATGTTGTTATCATAAAGCTGTAGCCAGAATGTCAGTCTTTGTTCCCAGACTCCTATTATCATCCCAAAATTAGGTCAATCAAAGCTTTTGACAGTAGCTTCAAGTAACTCCGAAGTGATAAGGAACTGTGAATATCTTGTGAAAAAAACTAAACCCCAAAACTTTGCAACAGTGAAATTCACTGTGGCCTAACAAGAACATGTCAAGAAAATCACTGAAATGTCTACATTCTTTCTGCTAATATGCCTGCTGTCTGCTTAGGCTTTTATTATAAACACTTCAAATAAAAAGCCATCCAAAACAAGGTGCAGAACTGAATATCTGCATTACTGTTCAAGCAGGATGGTTAGGGAAACAAGGGAAATAGCTCCAAGGTTCTTAAGCTGGAAGATGTCACAGAAACTTGGGAATGACAACCTTAATCATGAAATCTGAAATTATTTTACTCCATTATTATAGTCTTTCACCACCTATAGTTTATTCTATGCTTAGAGAAAATCCCTGTGAAAGAATACCCATTTTTATCAAAGCAGATCCTCAAATTTGCAGTGAAAAATATTTAGAGGGAAAGGTATTTGCTTTTTTCCCCTCAGGTGACGGAATGCAAAAAAAAAAAAATAGAAGGTACTTCAAGGTGTCTAACTTTTTCAGCATGCCATTAAAAACACATTGGAAAAGTACTACCACATTAAAAAACATGTTCTAGAAGATGAGAATTAATTCTGCAGCCATTGTCAGTCTCATGGTAGCTTGTTTAGAGGAAGTATAAATGCATTGCTTTGACAGATACTTGTTGGAGCAGCATGCTTGCCTCTTGTGTTCTCCCACAGCGTCAGTTTTCCATGAGAAAGCTGAAAGGAAATTAGACTAATTCCTAGTTCTTGGATTTCATTTACCTGTTCTGTATTTTTCTAACATTTTTAAGGGCAGGAGCTGAAAGCTGAAAATGGGGTAAAGATGGAAAGACCACCACTATTATGCCTCTTAAAGGCTTATCCACAGACATTAGAAGATGAAGGGCTCCATCACATACTCTGAAGGACTGTTTGTAAAATATTCGGCTTCTGCTTGCTGTGAAGTTTCTTTGAAAATAATACATCTTTACTGTATACAACTCTTGTCTGTAGTTTCAGTTTATCCTGGTCTCAAAGGACCCCTCTCCCTTAGCAGCTTGAGTTCCCAGATGTTCACACCTTTGTTCTCAGCACGAATACTCCTGGGTAATGCAGGGCTTGATTCATTAATGTTATGAACAGCATCGCTTCAGAAATGCTCGTGGATATGTATCATAGGAACAAAGAAAAGGGCAAAGCTTTAGTGCCAACAGAACGGGTCAGAAATTGCAAAACTCTGAGCAGAGTTTGCTGTTGATAGAAAACAATACAAAGCTCTTGCCAACTGTAGTGGGTTGAGCACTTGCTGAACTGCACTGTCACATCTTTCCTACGACAATATCCATGCCAAGTGCCTGATTACTGCTCCAGACAAATACACACATAAGGTCTGAAGAGTACTACAGGGAAAAGAAATATAATAGTGAGTGTGCCAAGCTGCTGTTAAGGAAATGCATTTAGAGGATAGATGAGGAATGGCTTTCTCATAAAGTAGACTGCCCTGTTTTATGCCTGTGTGCAAAGGGGTGCAATACAAGCACTCCCACCAGTAACAGGTACAGTGAAAATGCACTGACTCTTGGGTTTTACCTGTAAATTATTACTACAGTGTGAATGTACTAATGACTAACATGAATACCTCCAAGTATTGCTATTATTGCATAATGTTTTCTTTCAGCTTATCCCACATTGTTGTACCACTCAAAAAAGCACAGAAAGCAGTCATACAGAGCTGTTCAGCCCTTACACGTCCCCTAAAAATGTACACCTTCACTACCTGCTTTGCAAGTCGCTGAACTTACCATAATACAGTAGGAACATGTGTTAATACTTATATCAGATTTGGTGTAGGCACCATTCATTCACATATTAGGTGATAATAGTCCTAGAAATAAATCAGGACTTGTTTGCACTAAATGGACAAATAGATTTGTCAAGTCCATAAGTTTTTAATATGCTTTGGTAAGGACCACTACAGAAAATTGTGTCTACTTCTCTTCTCTTCTCTTGCTTCAGCATTTTTCTGTCATGCTTTACTTCAGAAGAAAAAAAGTTCTAAATACACAGAAATGTCCTTTTTCAAGGTCTCAAAAGAAAGTATTTTAGGTTTTCCCTTCAAGTTGACAATTCACAATGATGCAAAGCAGTTGTTTTTTATGGCCCAATGTTTGTTTGTTCTTATTTTGTACCTCTTCTTCTTCTTAGCGTCAAGGCTCGACCTGTGCGGATGCCTCCTGGCTACCAGGCAGATCTCGTTATCCAGTTGGTGTGGGTGGATGGTGAGCCTCCACAACAGATTACCAGTCTTGCTGTAAACTCTGCTTATGGACTGTAAGTAACTCAGAATTAAAGTTGCATTAATTTATTGTTTATTGCACTAAATCCAATGTTTTCCAACTTAGAGATTTCCCACAGACACCTAAGGTCAAAGCAAAGTGATCCTGTAAATCAGCATTTTTTTTAGGGGAAAAATTATTTGAACTGACACAGAGATTGTAATATGGGATGTTAAACTGCCATTCTTGCCAATATTATTACTAATCCTATTTAAAACACTGAATCTTTTCACATAATTCTTCCCATCCTTTCAAATAAGATCTAATTGCATTTCAAATCTGTAATTTTCAAAGTTATTTTGAAAGGTTCACCAAGGTGAAATGCATTTAATGGAAAATGGTGAAGTGATTAACTGTTAAATACCATTTATCATGACATCATATCTTAGTTGGAAATCGTCTTCTGAGAGCAGCATTTTTATGTCTGTGATAATTTCTCCTTGCACAAGAATCGATGACCTGAAATTGAGAATTGAATAAGGAACATTTAAATACTGTATTCTGGATGGCAATGCAAATGAGTGTGTGTAATTGTTTCCTCAGGTTCAGTTTATTTGCAAATTTTTAATGTTTTCTCTTACTAAGAGTCACCCTGATACATTAAAATGGTTTTCCCATTTTACTGGAATAATATATAACAATAACAATTTCCCAATTGTTACTCCAATAAAACTATTTGCTGTGATGGGTGTTGAGTGCTGACTCCTGCTAATTTTTCAGTAAGTTGCTGGACTCTTTTCAGAGACTCAGCTTAATGCAGAGTTTTACATTTCTGCAAAAATATTGTGTTCTGGGGGCTGTTTTTTCAAGTTTTCAGCCTGAATTTCCATATTGTTTCCTATTAATGAATTCTAGGAGTTTCTCTTCTTTACCATACTTTGATGCATTTGTCACTTGTGCAAATTGTTAGGTTTTGCCTGATTTGCTCTGTTGCACGTCTCAGACCTCAAGTCAGCATCTGAATAATCACACCATTCTCTCACTTGTAAATTACTCTGATAGGTTGTGGTTTTCCTAATGGTCACAGTGGTTTCCTAAACCACTTATTTGACTCAATCAAGTGCTTTAAATTGTTTCATTTGCTAGGAGCAATGATAGTTTACAGGACAGCCTCCTTTAAAACACCATAAGCTAAGTACAAGATTGTTTCAGAAATAAATGTCTTTATGAATAAAGTAGGCTCATAACCTAAATTTAGCTCTCCTACAAAATCTACCCAATAAAGGTCCTTTTCCTTACATTTTTTCTGTAAACTCTCTTCTCTCTTCCTTTCTCTTGTCTCTTAACTTTTTCCTCAGGTCTATAACAAGGCACAGTCCTTTCTTCCATCAGAATTTTTGTTTACTACTTTGTCCCCTGTTATCTATTTTCACAATGTGGAAAAACCTATTCCACTTCAGCATGAAGCCTGAAAACACGTAACTTTTGCCATGCTAATTGTACAGTTATTTGGGTCATCTTTTGCCTGATTTTTCTTCCTATACTAATCAGTTTAACTAGGTCGAAGACATAAACTGGTGTGTGTTCTGGAGAGTCTGTTTCTAGTATTCTTTTAATTGCTGTGATTTCTGGAACTGTTTAACTGCAGCTATGAAACAGGAATAAAGTGAGATGCAAAAAAACCCCTTTATTCCCAGCAAAGATGAAAGACTTCAGACACTGCAAAATTTTTTTTAATATATTTGGTTTACTTTTAACGGTACCAAGGCTACAAATTAAAAGTATTTACATCTTTTTTATTGATGTTGAAATGAATCATCAAAAACTTCTTCCTGTTATGAAAGTAGAAAAGAAAATTTTACAGATTTCTTCAATTACAACTGAAGAACTAGGTTAACCTTGAGGAACAAGGTTAAATACAAATAATAAATTTGTTTTGAAGTAGGCTCTGTTGTATTGAAAGCAGTCACTGAAAATTTATTACTGGCTCATGGGGTAACAGTTTTCAGCTAATCTGCATATTAATTGTCAAGAAATGTGTGATAAGGGTTTTATGACATTTCTGTGAAAGATACCAGCAGAACAGGACATTACCTAACGACTAATTCTGTTCATTGCTCAAAACTGAGAAATGTGGTTTATATTTGATTTCATAAGGACTTGGTTTTTAGCAATATATCTTAAGCCTTGTTAATAAAAATGGCTGTCTAGATCTTTTGACCCATCCTCAGAAGTATTATTAATGAGCTATTTCAGATTCTTTTTTAAACTAATTTGTTTGGGTATAAGAAATGTTAGATCCATACTTGTGTGTGAAATTAGAGGAGTTTAGAAAAATATAGACTAGGAAATGATACATTTTGTTAAATTGCTGACCAGGGGTGTGAATAATCACTAGCTCCTCTTGTGACTCATGTTTTCCAAAATTAATAAATCTTGGGTTAATAATTTTCAAAGTGCAAATGGCTTTTCTTCCCCCGAAAGTATTAATAGATGAGATTGACACTTGCCATTTTTATTCCTTTTTTTTTTCCTCCACCCAGAATGCAGGGACTTATGAACACATACAATCAACCCTCTTTTAATCTTAAACCATTACCCCCATTCCCATGAGCCTTTTTCTCAAGCTCGTCCAGGTCCTTCTGGATGGCACTTGTCCCTCAGGCTCATCTCAGCTTGGTGGCTGCAAATTTACTGAGGGTGCCCTCCATCCCATTGTCTCTCTCACTGGTAAAGACATTAAGCTGTACTGGTCCCAGTATGGGCCCCTGAGGGACACCAATAGGGAAAAAAAGAGTCAATGGGGAAAAATCAGAGTGCATCCATAGTATTTCCATAGATGCTGTACTGCAGTCAGAGTTGAGACAAGGGTGGTAACCAGGGTGTAGTAACAATCAGCAGAATCAAGCCACTAATGCAGATGGTGCCTTAATTTGCTAGTTTGACAGCTGAGGAAAAATAATTTCATTTTTCTTTATATATTACTTATTTATTTGCTATATGGAACCCTCTTTTTTTTATAATAGAAGCAGTGTAAAAAAAAGGTAGGACAGAGGAAAATTTTCTAGCTACTCTGCTTTCCCTCCACCTCATTACTTTTCTTCTGCATTGTTGTTTTTCCACACAAAAATTCCTTTCAGGTATTTTGGAGATACATTAAGAAGAGTCAGGTGGAGGCAAGTGCACAGCCGGCTTTTAGTGTGAATTAAGTGCTTAAATATTTTGCAGTGATTTGAGCTAACCATCTTAATCACTTTTTACATAAAAGGTCAGAACCTGATAGCAAGTGATTCTGAGTATGATTGAACATGGTCTGGATTTTTGAGTTTCTTTGTGGCTGTACCTGCCATCCCTTCTGTGTGGAATTTAAAATTGCAGTCTGATACAGGAGGAGAGAGGACTTGCCCGTAAATCAAACCATCATCAAAATGCATTTGCAGAAGCATTTCAGAGGGGTAGAGACTGTTTTATCAGAAATCTCTGCTGTAGATAAGCTGACAGAGTTGGAAGGAAGTTTTATAAATGCATTTCAGATTTGGGTATCTCCACAATACAGCCTAAACGTATTTCATTTGTCATTTTCATTTAGCTTTAAAAGAATTTTTTTACATGTATTTGTATTTATATTTTAATTTGTATTTTATATAAATGCATAACCATTTTTCAGATCTACATCCCAATTTTTAGGCTTAATTCTTATCATTATTATTAGAATTATATTGTTCAGTGAAGTAATGTTTAGACATTACTGTAGCTCTAGTTTTTCAGCCCGAGATGTTTTGATTTCTAAAACTCCGTTCTTACGGAACTTTCTGTAAGCAAAAGCAGATGGTTTTGCTAACTCTATCTTGTTTTCATTCTTCTTTGGAGGTGGAGACAATTTGATGTCTCTCTGTGTTGGTCAATGTGATTGGACGGGTGTTACTTTTAACATCAATCAGTTTAGCTCCAGTGATCCAGTATATGAAGAGGTCAAATTTTTTAAAATCTCTGGTTTTAGCCTTCTGACAAATTTTAGAGTTTTGTGGTCTGATTTCGTGTCCAACAGCAACATATTGCAATGTGTTTGGTACAGAAAGTTGGTACAAGTTATAAGTCTGCTTTCTGGAAAGTAAATTCAGAAAACAGTTTTTAAAATTCAGGATTATAAATCTGTAAGAAATAAAAAAATGTGAGCTTGAGTAGTTCCTGAAGAAAAAGTTTGTGCACTGTTCATAATAATATTATTATTGTTTTCAGAATTTAATTACATATTACTAACATTTTTGAGGGACGTTTCTCTTTGCAGAGTGGCTTTTGGGAACTGCAATGGTTTGGCTGTTGTGGATTTCATGCAGAAGACAGTCCTGCTGAGCATGGGCACCCTCGACCTCTATGGATCCAGCGATCCATACCAGCGCCAGCCCCGCTCACCTCGCAAGAGCAGGCAGTTTGCTGCAGGTAGGAAGTGAATCATTGTGCTTATCAGCCTGATACGTTTCTTTGGTTTTTTTTGCCTGTGGCTTTTCCTAGTGCTTTTGGAATGCATGACTATTTGCCGGCCAATGGAGTTTCTATAACTTGGCAAAAGAAACTTGACATGCTCTAGGTGTGGGCACTTTCTCAGAAATAAAATGTTTTATGAGGTTTTTTCTTTTTGGGATGGAGGTCAGCAAGTAATTCCCTTAGCTGAGTCTGTAAAACTCAAAACAAGCAGAGCAATAAATTGTTTCTCTGGCAGTCCCTTGAAGTGTAGTTTGTATGCTATTTTCTTTCAGGTTTCAGTAAGTTCATACCAATAAGACTTCAATTTAAGCTTAAATGTACCTTCTGTCAGGTGCCATTCATTTGAATAGGCAGTTGTGTTTAGACATGAGTAACACCTGGGAGGCTTGTTATGTAGGTAACACAAGGAGCTCAAATTAAGCACTTCATTAGTGAACTGAAGTTCTTAATATAAACCTACAACATCTCTTTTAAAATTTGATGCTAAGAGGATCACAGTAAGTCCTAACTGTTATATTGGGTTGTGTATTAGAAATATTAATACTTCAATAGAGCTAAATTTTACCATACTTTTTTGGTTATCTAAACATTTACTTGTATGAGAAAAAGTCAGATTGTCTGTTTCAAGTCTTTCCACTTGACATATTCCATAGTAACATGCAAGAGTCAGACACAATTATGAAATGTGTTTTGCATAGCTGTGAAGTTTTAGAATTAGATTTTAAAATATCTGTGAAAATATGCAGTTTTAAATCTAACCCTAAAATTATAAAAGCAACAGATTATAGTGGGTTTATGCCATCAGCATTTTCATCAGCAAATCCTACACTGAATCATCAAATCCTACTTCTCCATAGAGTTATGGGAAATATTTGTTTTTAATTGGGAATGTGTTTACATTCCAAACAGAAAGTAAAATCTGGAGGAAAATTTATAGCATAAAATACAAGTCTTCAGGCCTACTTCTGTTCCTGAAAGACCATTTATCTCACTTTCTATGCATTTCATCATGGCAAGCTTAGTTCCCATCTGTGCCAAGTGTTAAATATGTAAATTTGCCACAGCTGAGGAGAGAACAGACCAGCAACTTCAAGTTACCTTCAGCTTCTCTGTCTGGTTTCAGCCAGCCCCACAGCAGTTCCTGAAGAAATGTGAGCAGCTAGCCACAAAGAACATGCTGCAGAACTCTGTACAAAAGGTGGAGGATGGCTCACATAGAAAAAGCTGTAATCAGCACTGTTTGACAGAGGGTTTTTCTCTGTCAGTGGCAGTCTGGACTAATCCTTTAAGGCATCAGTCCAGCTATCCAGTGCTGCCAGATGGAGCCCACTGAGGATAAATGACCACTAAGAAGGATTGCACCATCTAGATTGCTCATAGAAGCTGTACATCTAAAAAAAGCCTCAGCTGCTTTCTCACCATCCATCCCACATCCTTTACTTTTTTGATTATTTTTCTTGTTATATCTCCCAATTGGAAGGTAAGCATCTGCTGAAATTTCTTCACCTTGGCTGTTCTAGATGCTGGTTATGGTATCACTTCCTTTCACTTTAGACTGTTTTTTCTCTCTTTCCTCTGCCTGCTGCTGATGCTGGTGTACTGGCATGTTCCAAAGACAACTTTTGCATGCGTGGCCTGTCTAACTTTTATCCAGATTTAACGAAACGGATCCGTACTTCCTATCAGAGTAAGTTCTATAAAGGTTAGGCAAAAAGCTTTGTCATGATTGGGCTATGCCTGACTTAAACCCATGTGTTTGTGCTTTGTAATGTGTTTTTTTAAACACATTCAGCATGCATGCAAACTTACTACATTTTGTGATGTCAACCATGCTTATTTTTGACAATTACCTTTATTATGCAGAAATTCTTTTCTTTAAAAAGAAAGTCAAAGAGAAAACCTCAGTGGTACAAGGGACAGATTGGGCCTTAGAAATTGTTTTTCAACAATGTTGTGTTCTTGGTGACAGTATCTTTCTTTGGTTTTATATTAGTTTCCATGTACATTTACTGATATGAAGCATTTCTTGTTTTGCAATGGCACTATCTGTAGTTACCAATTAATTCTTCCCCTTTTTCAGAAGAACAATGTGGCTTAAAAGAGTACTCATTGGATTGGATGCTGTGAAATTTAAAATTTTAAGTATCTTGGTTTGGTACTTAAATATTTGGCTTTAGGGAACTATCCCATGCCTCTGATCTTTAATGGGGAATGTAAAGTGGGCATAAAAATATGTACATCAAACAAGGCTATGAAAATTCACATTTTTAATATCTTTAAATTATGAGTTATACTGATATGAAATTTAAATATTAGTATTCATCACTGCATTCTGCAGTGAACAAAGCTATAATTAATTTTGCAATAATGCCTGTTCAACAGATGAGCCATACATATCTTAATTAACTGCAGTGCTTATATATGTAATTAGGTCTCTAGGATGCCTCTTTCTAAAGCACTTTTCACAGAACAACAGGATAGGCAATTTTATGTTAAATATTCAGTATAGGTAGGATAAAGGAGTGGCAGTTGTTTTACCATCTCTCATAAATATAAAGTTATGTGGCTATTGAAATACATCTGTACACTTACACAACACGTTCTGTTCCATCCCTCTAGGCTGATTGCTATGACTTTATTTCATAATAGTTCATAAAATGTGAGCTCTTTAGTTAAATGACTAGTCCAGTTACAAATTCAGCAGTCCATAAAAAGACTTGGTGTATGATATCTTGAAGTCTGTTAGTCTGATCTTGCTAACTTCAAGTCTGTAACAGAGAACCTGAGTGACAGACAGCAGTCAAATGTTTGGGGATTTTTTCCCCCTTCTAAAAAGTTAATAAATTCTAAGGGCAAAAGTTAGCACTGTTTCCATTCAGAATTACAAACATAGACCACGGAGTCCTTCATAACTGAAAATATCTTGTTTCTGTCTTCATCCCCATAGTCAGAAAAGTCTGCAAAATCTTCCTATGCAGTATTAGTCTGAGTTTTAGGCAAGATCATTAACAGCTTGATTTCCTTCCTCAAAAATGGTTTGGTTCTTGCTTTTGTCATTTGATACTTATACGGAAGTATGTATTGCATGATCTTAAAGATGCACCAAGCAGTAAGATCAAGAACCGGACTAGAATCTGTCACAGATTGAAAATAACTTGCAAAGTCATTTGCAAGTTCTGCTTTGGTGTATCTCTTATCTGAGATGAATTTTAGGAGGGGTATTAAGTGAGGATTCTGGATTTTGCTTACAAGCTTATCTTCTCTCAAAAGGGATGATGATGGGGAAAGTAAATTATTTTTGGAAATTGTACAGTCAAAGCCAATATTATTATGACAAAAGCAGAAGCAGTTCTGATAACAGAAGCATTAGGTCTAAACTTTTCAGGGTTATATCAATAAAAATGGAAGTTAATGGGAAGAGATACGAGTAGTTGATTCAATTAAGTAATGAACCAGGAAGATAATTTCATGTGGATCAGTATGAGAAAATAAGACTTGTAGACATTAAAGCCAAAGAAGAGATTTTCAATGAGCAAGATACTTAGATTGTTGTTAGTCATTTTGGAGGTTATTTGCAGGAAGAGACAATATAATTTAGTGCCCAGCCTAATTACAAGCATTAAAGTGTGACATTCAAAGATGGAAACAATATTATGAATTATAGTATCCGAGAAGACAATGATGCTGATAGCTCTGTTGATGTAGAAAAGAGGACACTTCAGCGCCAAAAAGAAGTAGAGTTCATCTTGGTGATGTTAAGTTCATATTGGACACTCCTGAGTAGATTTTAGAAAGACAGGGTTACTACTCTAGCTTGGATGGAAGAAATCCAAGTTAAAGATGTGTACTTATGAATCACTAGGGATATATGTATATATATTATTGCCATGTTTATACAAAAGAATCTCTGCAAATACTGGGTCAGAGAAGGAAAGTGTTTATATTTCAGTCTGGGATGTCCTGCAGCTGAACAGGGAAAGGGGAAAAAAAAAAAAAAGAATGAACATGTAAGAGGAAAGAAGCAGTAAGTTGGAGAAGAGAGGCTTTCCAGAGGAAAGATATAATTGACAATGTCAAGGACATCCAATATGCAAAGAACAGTGATGGAATAAATGTTCTGAAATTTAGCCGATAAATCTATAGATAGCTTGATAATGGTTACATATGTGAAGTGGACTTCTCTATTGCACCCAGAGTGGTCTTAGAGCATTAAGGCAGCATATTCTCTGGTTTGGGAGGTGAAAGTGGGAAAGGGAAGCAAGGAGGGAAGAAAAGTAACCAATTCTAGGCATACACAGTGGAAGGGACCGGAACATAATTGTCAGATCAGGGAAGTAATTTGAGGAAAACAGGAAATTAAGATAAGCATGAGTGCAGAGCTGGGGATAACTTTCAGGTGTTGATGACTGGTTCCATTTGCTGTTACATCTGCAGCAGCCTCTCTTTGTAGCAAGATTATATGACAAGCTAAATAAAATAAACTCTCTCTGCTGCACTGCAGAATTATGTGTTTGGTTGGTTATTTGATTGGTTTTCTTCTTTGTTGAAATCAAGTTGTACATGTTGTTCCCCAATTTTGGGTAATATGCATTCAAATATTTAGACAAATACATTTATTGCATGTAGAAGAATAATGTCTGCAGCAGAATATAAAAATATCAAAATTATGTAAAAGGAATTTGCATCTCCTACTAGAAATTCATGCCATCTGTTGGTAGGACAAGAAAATAGTCTTTATGAAGCACCCAAAATACTGTCAAATCCAAAGGGTGTTGATACATTGCAAAATAATTTTCATAATGAAGACTTGACAGTGAGAAGTCCTTGTTCCTCCCTCAGGCCAGTCCCTTGAGAGGGGGTGAGCAGAAGTAACTTTGGTCTGACAGGAAGACACAGAAAAATGTGTGCTATGAGTCATTGAATATCAGTAATTGACATTTTAAGTCACACCTAAGAAACTAATATAAGTTGAATTTAAGGTAACAACTATATTCTGAACTAATTTCCAAAGAATGCATGCATATATATATATATATAGGTATATAAACATAAAGAAAACATAGTATGATAATTCAGTGTGAAGATGCAGGATTAAGATAACTCCAAGCTTACTTATTTTATTGGCTTGTGAATATTTATGATAATTTATTTATAATTCATTTATTAGCAAAGATGTGATGGCTTTGGGTGCTTTAGAGTAAATGATAAGTCTGAATGATTCAAACATACAGATAGAAATTTCAAATATAATTTTAAATTACAGGTTCACTGAAGTTGCTATCTCATACTAGCATGAGTTTTGATCCTTGAATAAAAAGGAAATTAAATTCACTAAACTTAGAAAAGTATCCATAGGATGTGTCCGTAAAAGTGTTTTAATGACATATGTGATATTTTTACATCTTGCACTATTTACATGTTTATGATTTGCTCAAATCAAAACCAATTTCTTTATAATGTCCATGGGTATATCATCTCTCAGGTGGTTGTTCACATTGCCAGTCTCAGGTTTTTGTCTTTATTTTTACTGCTATATTCCTCTTGCTCTAGGTGGGCCTAAAATTTGCTGGGGTGGTGGTTTTGAGGGACTAAAGATAGCTAAAATATCTTGGGGCGCAAACTGCCTACAGAATTCAAAATAGAAAGTGAAAATATTTTTTTAATCTAACTTCAGTAGATGTTGTAGTCTCTTAGACATTGAGGGAAGCTGAGATTCATGGAAATATTTATACATGGTAGATTATTGAAAATATTTAGTTTGGTTTCCTTAAAAAGAAATTGAGAGTAAAAAATGAGCAGTAGTACAAGGAAAAGCTTGAGAGCTCACTTTCTTACTTCAAAGGGAAACATTTAGTGGAATCGAAGGTAACACATAAAAATTGACAAATATGTGTTTATCCTTTTCAGTGAATGATGATTGAGCAATTCATTGCCTTACAACATCTTCAGAATTTAGAATTTAGCAAGATTAAAAGATACTTTGGGTAAATGGGTGTGTAATGAGCAGAACTCGTTATAATATTTCAAAGCAAGAAAGATTTATGGCAGGAGAAAATCTGCCAGTGGAAGTGCTTAAGCAAATCTAAGTGAGATTAAGCCAATGCTCTAGTGCAGGGCATTGCATTTCACTTGGGGATATGTTGCATTTCTTCTTTAAAGGCATCTGTAGGTGGTCATTGCTAGGGGTGGCAGTGGCTTGACAGCAAGTCAAGGTTTGTAGAGAAGTTTACCTGTTCAGCATTCTTAAATACTATAAAAGGAAATGTATCATTAATGTTTAATGCTGCGAATTGTGCCAAACATGAAGAAGTCATGGTCTTCTTGCTGCAGTTGCTCTTGGGTGGTGCAGTTTGGTGGTTTTCCTGTTTAAGTCTGTAGCACCATAATTTATTGAGATTGAATATTGTTTTTATGAACACCATGGTAAAAGAAACCCAAACTATTTAGAAGCAAATTCTGATCTGGGATTTGATATTGTATCCAACAGGTAAACTAATTATACAATGTTTCGAACATCTTAGACAAGGTGTTAAAACTTATGTATCTCCAAAAAAGCATTTACAAAAGAAACAGTATAAGTTCTATTTATCCAAGGCCTCTGAAGCAATGCAAATGTGCTAAAATTGCTCCAGCTGCACCTTGCAAACAGTTCTGCAGGAAAAATCAATTCTGTCCCAAATCTCTAGGTATATACAGAAACTTTGGGTTCAAGTGGAAGTAAAATCTGCTGCACAAGAGAGGCTTCCTAAATTATTGCAGTTCCTGAATATTCTCATAACATCAAAAGTGACTGAACTGGCAATTGATTGATATATAATTTTTTTTCTCATAGATTCTAAGTGAAATCAAAGATTCAAGTATGTTTTTCAAAAGAAAAAATCTTTGGTTTTCAACAATAGTGTCTAGTTTGGCAGATCTTGTTTTTTAAGTCAGGAGTGAGTCTGTTCATAAACAGACTGAATTAATACTGCTGGTTTTCCAAAGGGCTCTCAGCATTGTTCTTGCGCTCCTGCATCTTCATTACTGGTAGGAGCTTTTATGTTCCGCTGGCTGGGGCTCTGGATCCTCTCCAGTTCTTTTAGCAATTCAAAAATACACTGTAAGAAAGTTGTCATTACCTACTTAGGAATTCCACTGGTTTTAATACTAAGAAAGCAGGATTGGTGGCTGAGTGGCAGAATTTTCCAAAAGAAGAGTGTATATGAATTTTAGTGGTGAGGGTCTCTGAGCCTGAGGGTCCAGAAGCAATAAAAATTCTAACATGTAATCTTACAGGAGCCAAGGTGCCTGTTTAAAGCATACTGAAAGGTTCTTGTAGGATGTTTGATTCTCAGGATGCAGCGCAAGCAGAGTGTGTGTAAATCCAGTATCAGTATGGCAGTAATGTACACCCGACTGCGGGCTCTGACCTCAGTGCTGTGGATCCACCTAGCTGGCATATGAATGTCTGGGCAGGGCTGCCTGTCAGGCCCACATAACAAATGGCAGGGAGTGCCAGAGCTCCTATTACGAGGGTGAGCCACAGGCTGTTATGGATACATACAATGGATGCTTTTGAATAGGTGTGGCCATGCCCAGTTCACCCACTCAACAGTTTGCACGTGGTAAAGGATAGAGTGAGCTCAGACCTTCCCTCCCTTCCGTGCCAAAAGGCATATTTGAACTTGAACATTCAACCCGTGCCAAAGATGGATCTTAGTTTGTTCACAGAAACAAGCTCAAGTTTGTGCAGTATAGACTAGGATTGCTTTCCTTGGTGCTGTCTTCCATGTAGGTGGAGTTCCTGACAGATATTTATAAACCATGTATAAAGTATTTTGTCAAAAAATTCAGTGTTACACTCAGCCAGCATTATCAATGTTTCTGTGTCCTTTGAAATGACCTATCTTGTGTGAATTCATGGAAGTTATAATATTGCACAGTTGCGGTAATCTTTTTTTTTTTTCTTCCCCTCTTCTAAGATTTCCTCCCTGCATTATGCAGCAGTTGAAAGCACAGAGTTGTTTCCACATCAGTTTGACAGGGATGAATGAGTTTGAGTCATATCACAGACTTTTACATTTTAAACTATACTTACTTGTTTTCTTTTGTTAGGTACAGTCACTCTTTTCTATCCCGAGGCACTCTGAAAACAAATCTGAGTTAAGAGGTGTGAATTTTTTTTTTTTTAAACCAAGCCTAAATTGCTGCAGTGACAGCCTGATAACTGCACTTATCTGAAATAGATTATTTCCCTCTCATTTCACACCATTCCTTTCTCCAAATTGACTTTAAAGTGCAGGATATCATCAACCAAGAAAGTTGAAGCATGCCCTGTTAGATTGTAACTTAACTCTTTAACTCCATTTTTTCAGGCCTGACTGAACTCAGTGACAGTCCAGTTTCCCTGGAGCTTGAGCGTTGCAAGTCTCCCACTTCAGGTAAAGGTGATTGGCTTCTCTTCCTGCAGTCTGTATAAGCCATTCATGTCATGCATCACTGTGTTTCATTAATCCCTAAGAAGTGAAGTGCACAGTTCCAAAGAGAAGAAATTACTGGAGAAGCTTTTTTTACGTACCACAGTAAAATCCTAAGTCTGTTTCCTTAAGGAAAACTTAAATGTACGTGGTGCATCTTCAGGTGAACAGTGTGAAAACATCTGAAGTAACAGGATCGTACAGGTATATTCCTATAACCTCCTATAAGAAGCTTGTTCCCTGTTTTTTAAAAGGCTTTCTAAGTTTTTTTACAGCAGGGAGTCCTTGTAATTCTATATGTATATATTATGCATATATGTACATGGAGAATTTATTTGAAATCAGCAGTATGGAGATGGTAAATATTAGCCGTTAGAACCCCAGTGCCTAATTTATGGAATTTACGATGAAAGCAGAACCTCAGATAAAAATATTTGCTTATCAGCCAGGGCAGGGATATCTTGGCCACACAAAAATTCATAAATGTTTCCCATTTTAGCCGTAGTCCTCGAGAAGGTTGAATTTGTCTCATTCCTAGAGAACTTTTCAGCAAGTGCCTAGTCTACATTGATCTCTTTAAAGTGAGTTCACTGTCTTAAAGATGGTTGCTAAGAGCTGTTTTCTGGTAGCTGACTTTTAAATGTTATGGAAAATAAGGAGGTGTAGCTGTGATGGATTCGTTTTGCTTGTGGTATGCATATCACACTTCTTTTCCTTGTAGTTTGGTAAGTATTGATAGATATTTTTCCCCCCTAGTTATGGTAACAAATTCCCGCAAGTATGCTATTTAAATTCTCTGTTATTGTTTCACATATTTTATGTCATAATAACAGGATATGTTAATCTTGAATGAAAGCCACTAATTAGTAATTTATAGAAGGATGAAACTAGTAAAAATGTTTCCCTGACCATATCAAGAGCTAAAACAAAACAACTACTTTAAAATATTTATTTCCTTGTACTATTTGCAACCCCGATTCTGTAGCTTTGAGATATCAAAGTGAAATAGTCTATAATAATATTGGTATAAAACTAGGAGCTCAAACCCGTGAGCAGGGCCTCAGAAACTCATGATATAGGCTTTAAAATAAAACATTTGATAGCTCAGTTATAATTAGATTATTGTGTGGCTCACTGGGATTCAACTTTTCACTTTTCTCTTCAGAAATGAGCTAAAACCTTTCCCTTTCTTTTCACTGAAAGCTAAGAGATGACTGACTTGGTAACCATATGTGCACATTCTTAGTTTTATAATGATGAGTGTCTCCTACAACACTTTACTTTTTCTGCAGTTAACTTCAATTTTTCATTCTGCTGGTGCTCAAAAATAGCTTTCTTAGATAAATCTGAGATAATTTGCTCCAAAATTTATTCTGCTTTTTTCTGTTTTGGAGATACTCAGCAAGGAAACCATAGCATATTTATGGGTGTTTCCCATTTTAGCACTTTCATGTTGTTTTCCAAGCTGTATTTATATTCTTAAAATATGAAATCAGGTGCAGTTTTGTAGGAAGTAACTATTATTAGATTTACTTTTTAAAAGAAGAAGCTTCTTTTACTGTGACTGATATTAATTATTTCTATTTAATTATTGTAAAATTTAATTAATATTGCTTCTGCATACCTGCTGTAAAACGGGGCAGAATCCAACCTAGTCACCTGGAATAAGTGACCTCAAAACTGCGCCCTCAAAACTTGGGAGTGGAACTAATGCTATGCTCACCAGCAAAGCCTCACACCTACACCAGCCTTCTCAATGACTAATGTTTCTTGCTCATAGAGCACAGCTGCATACTTATGGATCTGTCAGGCAGGATCCTTCTGCTTCCAGCCTTGCCTTTATCTGTTTAAAGTCCATGGCACACAAGCCCTGCAGTGGAAGTGTGCTGTGCTCCGTAAGAGCCCCATGATCTTTGTGTTTGTAAAACCACTGACCACATTCCTCTGCTGAAAACAGACCAAGACTCGATCCTCCAGAAATTTAGCAAAAACAGAAAGAACACTTGAACTGCTCTGTGAAGTGGTTCAAGTTGCTACCCAATGGAGCAGGGCCTGCTGGGTATGACTACATAAGGTTGCAAAGACACAAAGAACAGAGTTTGACTTGTAACAGTTCATTCTGGTTGCCAGTGCACATCAACATCAGTTCTTCACCCAGCAGGGAAGCTCATGCCAGGTACTGGCCCTGAGTGTGCTCAATACACACACGAAGTGCAAACTGCTGGAAGGCATGAGCCTAGATGGCAAACACTGCACACATGGTGGATGGCACAGGGGTGAGCATCTTCATCCTTAGCTCTGTCAGAAGGGCAATGAGCTGGGGAACAACATTGCTGTGCTCACGTGCGTACTTACAGACTCCCAAGAAAACACCTAGGAAGAATCCCTAGGGCATGCTAATTGCATGTGTAGACATGAGTAGTTCTACATCTGAGAGAGCCATGAGTAGCTTGGTCAGATTTCCATTTGAGTCAGGCTGTAAGAACAGTGTTGGTAAAGGCTTCTTGGAGAACTTGAAAAATCTCCTGCTACCTCATTTCTTGGTCTGATGTTGAACACTGCTTAGACTGTCTGAACTATCTCTGTTTCCATGAAAAATTGGTTTTGCCTGTAACATTCTAGTGCTTGGCAATGTTTTAACCTCTGACTAAATTTCTGCAGAGACACCCTAGGTCAACTCAGAAATTTGGCTTGGTTGTTTCTCTTCTCCCTGCCTCAAAGCAGAATTAGGCGTTTGTGTCTTCTATCATTGATATGAGTGTTGGAGCACTGAGCAAGAAACTCAGGGCTGAAGAGTACTCCTTATTTCACATGCAGGGCTGGTACATAATTCAGAACAAATCCTACTTCTTCATTAAGTAATATTTAACCTGGTTCACAAGACTGTCTTCTCAGATGTTCCTCCTCTGCTACTTACTAAAACATGACTTTGCAGATGATATAATTGAAAAATCAGATTTCCGTTCTGAACGCTGTTCAGAATAGAACATAAAATTAAACCGTTTGATTAAAGGTTTTCTGAAATGCACAGTGCCACACAGAGGTTATCAGCAAGTGAAGAAATAGAAACCTTGCTTTTTAAGTGGTAGGCAGAGGAGAGGAATCATCTTCCATGACCACTGGTGTCTGGTTTAATTAAAGTAGTATTTAAATACTATCGTGATGCATTTCCAACACTATGAAGGAGAAGAAGTTAGTAAAGCCATTTGAAAGATTCTGCTTATTTTTGAATATCTGAGAGTTGGCAATTTCCACTGTAAATGTACTCTGGATATAGTAATATGTATGGAATAACACTGGTAAAAATTTGGAACAGAAGTAGTTTAAAACCCCAAACTCTTACCTATATAAAGCATGTTTCATGAATCCAGAAATGCAGCATGGCATGCCCGGTATTTGGTGGCTTAAAACCAAAAACCTCAGAACATCCTATTCCCACTCCTGCATGCCTTGTTCTTTCAAAATGCATTTTCATTTTTGTCTGTGATTTGGGGATCAAAAGGACTTTGTACTGCTTTCATTCTGCAGTGGCACACAAGAGCTCAGTAGCTGTAAAGCACTTGTCATATAAGTGGTGCTCTATCAAATGCTTAAGTTAATTACTGTGTAATATATTACAAAACAGTACCCATTCCTGTAAATTTTGCCTTTATTTTTATCATCTCATTAGGTAAACTTATTCAGGGGCCCTTAGGGATATAATGTGTAATATATAATTATGAATGTCCATTACTGTTTTAAACATTCATATGGATCTTCATATTGAAGTGCATAGATGCAAATACATTGTGAGCAAAGGAAAATACAACTTTGGTAGGGCATTTGTTGCGTGAGATGCAATTGTACACTTTAGACTCCTTCAAAGACCGAAGAAAATAATTTCTTCAGTCTGTGTATAGGAGAGTGACTTCTCAAATGTTTGTTCTAAAATGAAAATGGATTTTTTTTCTTAAGAAGCCCCTTCATACTGGGGGCTTGCATCCAAAACGCTTTGAAGATTTTGAAGCTTAGAGAAGGCTGTGTAAAGATTCCCACAACTGATTCCCATGAGCTTTGAGACAGGTCTCTAATGGCAAGATCACAAGTTTTTGTATGTACTATGATTTCCAAGTGCTGCTATCCTTATTCATTTCACTGGTAAAATCTGCTGGGATTAGGCCTTTGCCATGCCAAACTCCCACTTTCCTATGTGAAATGTTTTTAAAATAGCTTTCTTTCAAGAAGAATATTATTAAGTTTCTTGACAATCTATCTCTTTCTTAACTTGTGGGTGGCTTCAGAGTAGCTGAGGAGATTTGAGTCCAGTTGAAAATCATATTATCCTGGAAAAAAGCTAGAAAGTAAACGCTTCAAAACATTTTGTATGTCTGTAAAACATAGAACGCAATTTATTTTGAAACCTAGTTACTGATAACACTGCAAAACCATTTCTACTTATTTATATTAAGTTTAAAATAATGTTAACTATAGAAGACAATAATTAGAGATTAGCTTCAGCAGTGTGGATACAAGGTGCGTTTTATCACTATTTCCCATAAGCAAGAGAGGTTTCTGAACAGGTGAATTTATGTTTAAGTTCTTGAGAAGGGACTTGTGTGTAGGGATTAGCAAGGAACAGGGAGCAGTGTGAGCTGCTGGGTTTGGCCCTTGTGCAGCCCCTGGTGCATAGCTCAGGGTTCAAGGGGGCTTTAGCAGTAGCTGTGACTGATATTCCTGAGTGTTAGCCAGGCAGAAGCCCCTTAGTAGAAAAAATGCTGTATGAAGTCACCTTCATTTTGAATAATATGAAAATCTGTGACCACAGTGCTGCTGTAATAGCTGAGTAAAAGGCAGTATTCAATGCCAGAGCTGTGAGTGTACATTTGTTTGTTGGTTGTGCCTTGGTGTTTTCTGTGAAAGACTGAGAGGAACCATATGGGTATGGAGCAGGATGTTGTCAGGTCAAAGACCTGCATGCTCAGCTTAGCTGGCTGCTAGGCTGTACCTAGGAACTCTTCCTAATCCCACAATTGAATAATTTGACTCTTAACACTTGAAGCTCTTTTGGGTAGGGGCTGTCTTGCCTTATGCTGTAGCATCACAATTTCTGCTGGCTGCCTCCAGCATGAATAAACAAATAATGATAGCACAAAACTCTGCTGGCCTCTCGAACCTTTATACTCCATTCTCAAATAAAACTGGTTTTCAAAAGCTCTGTCAGCAAGATAGGCTTATGTGCGTGATCCTTCTTTATAATGAATGTAAAGATAGTAAAACATGGATGATTTAGGTTCTAAAAACAGGTTACATAAACTGATAAGAATGTGGATATTATTAGTAGTTAAAAGTTAGTTTAAAAACATTAATATAGACAGCTTTTATCACAGTAAAGCATGAAAACCTGAAGCTTCTTCTGTTGTTTTTACCCTCAAATATGGGGTCCATTGATGGGGATCTGTGCTGTGTCCTAGTGCATCAATATCCAGCTGTGTGATTGCCACATGAAGGGTGTGCAATTGTCATGTGGCAGCTCCCAAACCAAGCCTGTGTAGACTCCTTCAGAGGAATCAGAAAGTCCAGACTTTGTGTGTGCTGTATGAGCCTGCACACAAAGAGCTGGGAGCTATTGTGGTTCAGACGTGTGTCACCATTTGGGAACAGCTGTGGCATGCACCACAAGACACATAGTTCCTGCTGTACGCAAACACCTGCAACCTAGAAATAGAAGAGGTTAGACTACTGATTTTCAAAGCTCAAAGCTGCATGAAGACAGCACTAATTTAGCTACTCTAAGTCCTAATCTGTTAGTAAAGTGTCCTACAGTTTTTCTTATGAATTGCTTATCCTTTTTCAGAGGGCTGGTTAGGCCAGATGTTGTCCTGCCCCTAAAAGGAGATTATACCACGAATTATGCTTCTTTATAGCAGAGCACTGTTTTTCTGCAGCAGTAGCCTCCCATTCACAGTCTGAAAGAGTATTTGACAGCTGCTCAGATAAATGGAATAGGTTTTTAAAGGCTGTTCTGAAAATCATACTGCCCTTTGTGTGAGTGCCTAAAATGGATGTTGATACCTAACACTTGGTATCCAAATCGGAGAATTTTTATGTAGTCATGTTATGGGTGTTTATTTTTGATCTGTGGCTGATCTGGAGAGACCTCTTTACCATGTCCTGAATTAAAGTTATGGCTAAAGATGGATTACTGGGAGGGCTGTGCCGGTTCTACTCATAGCAAAATATTGCTCAAGAGCCTCATGGGTTCCCCTACTCATCCCTGAAGAGAAAAAGAAAAATATCTAACATGGGTGCTAGCTGATATTTAATTCTGCCACATTGCAGGCTTTGCAAAAGGGTACAACAGAAATTTTTTTTAGGGATTTTGTGACTTAAAAGAGTGAGTGTCTGTTCTGGGCATCCTTCTGACCTAAAGGCTTACTAAATACTAATGACAAAGAATTTGTTCCTTATATTCGTATGTTCCTGTCACTGTTGTACTTACCATGTGGGACCTTCTTTAGAAGTATAATAATAGTGATATAATGGTTAGTTGAAAAATATTTGATTATTCCCTTCTGGTAACAGACAGCATGGGTAAGGGGTAAAAGGCAGAAAACCTTGTGAAAAAAATAATGAATACAAAATGGAATAACCAAATTGGAAATCAAATCTTCTGAATAATTAATAAAAGATTTCTTAAGGCATTCTTCTGATAAATTTAATGCCATTTTGACTGCTACAAGACATGCTTTATTTCAGTTCTCTGGTGTTCATTGTTTGAAAATGTGCTTGTGTGTGAGGAAATGAAAACATTTTTGAACAGAAGCAAAATTACCGGTTTCTTGCATAATTGGAACACAACAAATAATTAAACCTTCACTAAATTGAGTACAGTATTTTGATGACTAGATAACACCACATTATGTCCAGTAGCTGCTGTATTTCGTTTCTGTGGAATCTGTCTTCCTTTCCATAATATTACAACAGTATGTTCCATCCCCATAACCTCTGCAATATGCCCTCTCTTTCAAATGCTATCTTGAGGTATGATGTCATCAGTTCTCATAATTTCATTGCACCCTCTTATTAAACTGGTTTGCAGGTGTTTAAATATTTGTGATATGCTGCATAGCCAGCATTTGCAATATTTGCCTTAATCTCATTTGTGGTTTCTTTTTTTATCATTCCTGTCACCACAAGGTAAGATATTGCAGGCACACAGCCAAAGCTGTGTAAAACATCATTCACTCCTTGACAGCTGGAGTATTTTTTTTCCAGTGCTTCTTTATTCAATTGCATTTATTTTGCTGAATGGTGTAAATGAAAATATTTAAACCATTATTCTGCCTTTATATGCTGATTAAAAGAAAAGTGCTACAAATTTGCAACATGGTTTTAACCAGAAGATGGCATGTTGTTTTCCCTCACTCCTTTTTCTTTCTTACTTATTAACAACTGCCTTTCTCCTTTTTCTGTTGTTTCAGTTAAAGGATCAAGAAAGTTAAGTCTGCCAACAGATCTTAAGACTGATCTTGGTACGGTAGGCGAAAGCCAACAGCTTTAAACTTCCTTACATTCATTGGCAAAACATTCTACCAACTGATTCATGAGATAACACAATAACCTCAGAAGCTTTGTCTGAAAAGGCTTTCTAAAAACCACCTATTAACCCATACAGTTCTGTTGGCAGCTCTCAGCATTTTGCTTGTTTAATATTCATTTATTTCATGTAGACATATATTGCCAGTCATTACACACTGTGTGTGTAATACTTTATTCTGAAAAAGCTCCAGAAGTTTTTCCAAGCTGGTTGTTGGTGAACTCTGCCTATAATACCCAATGCATGCGCTCGTCTATTTTCTGTATTTGGTGTACAAATTGTGCCACAACAGGGATAAGACAATTGAACATCTGTATTTTATGGTGTCTTTGAATGTCTGAGGAGTCAGATTGGAAATCAGTCTTTTGTCTCAGTCTTCTCCTTGAGACTTACATCAGCCAGCTGTTAAATACATAGTTCACTGTCATCTTTTTTCTCAATTCTGCTTTAATATTTCAGTGGAAGTGCATAGTGAGAGCACAGATTTCACCTCAAAAAACCTGAAATGAAAATTCTTATCTTGAATAACCTAAAACTGCGTGGAGCAGATCATGCAACACCATATTCACATAAAGGGTTTTGCTCCTGGTGTTTGGATTGGATGTGTGGTTCACAAAAATTCTTATAATTGTTCTTTAAATATTCTCAGTCTCAAGGAGTTCTTTCTAGTTTTGCTCTCTTGGGAAGTTTCCCTTATAAGATGACAGAAAAAGCCAAGTAGCCATGCCTCATTACTTAGTGTCCTTTTAGGGATTAAAAATTAAAGTTGGATCGTGTCCTTGGATAAGACACCTGAACTTCATTTCTGTCCCTGGGAATCATGTGCGCCTATTAACCAAGGTAGCACTTGTACCACAAGGCAAAAGGCACGGGTATAAATATGTTTCACAGTATAAATGACTGAGGAACTTAGAAAACTGTCAATTGCCCTGGTAAAGATTAGGTAAATAAATGTTGAAAAAAATCATTGGAAAATTCAAACCCAATTGTAAGTGATTCAGTTGAAATAAATTTGAGAAAGTAGATATGGAGGAATACACCTAAACAAAGAGTGGAAAATCATAATGTTCCTAATACTCCAAAAAAGTGAAAGAAGTAGGCAGCTCTAGACCTGTAAAATTAATATTTATTGCTAAAATAATGGGCAGCTATTAAGAGAGAGGGTGAATACTTAGAGTATCAAAAGAGCCATAGGATAGGATTTGAGACTAAGCCATGTTCCAAAGATCAAACTTCTTTTTGTTAGTATTATTAAAAATACATTGTCTTGAAGGACACATAGCATTAAATACTTTTAGATCCTGAAGCATAAGACAGGCAAAAGATAAACTTAATGGACAAAAGACTGGATTTAGAGGATTTTGAAAAAGAAATATACCATTGTAATTAGAATTGGTGAGAGCTTTGTTGTGTAATATGTCGCATATCAGAGAAAAAGCTACCTTAACATCAGCTTTCCTGTAATCATGCTGGGAGCAGGACAATATTATAAGCTTTGCCTATAATATATTGACAAATTGCAGGCAGATTTATATTTTTAAAACCCTAAACACACAAAAAACATCCCCAGAAAACCCCAAGGACTCGGGAGTGGGTAAAAAGCTCCAGAAGTTAATTAGCCTGAAAGGGTAGGAAGCATGATGATCCATTTTAAATATATGACAAATGTAAGGAACTTAGAAGATTAATGGAATGCATAATCCTGCCTGTAGTTTTGATTTCAGAGTAGTCATGTTTCTACCATTACTTTATTTGTTTATATTCATTAGTTTTTAGTAGTATAGAACAAGCTAAGTATAAACTAAAATAAGCCTAAGAAGGTCTAGTTCAACATCTTGCAGGAACTACTGGAATGCCATTGATTCCAAAAGCTTCATAAGCACTGAAATGTGTGATCAAATTGTCCTTCAAGCATCCTCTTTGTTGTTAGTGCTGCAGCAATCAGGTATCCTATGCTCAGATTGCCCAGAAGCTAAGGATGGAGCACATGAAAGCAGCATTCAAGGTGTAAACTGGCAGATACTCTTGGACAATCAACAGCAGAGAGAGGTTTAGAAAGGGAAAAGAAAATGTACTGAAAAACCCCCAAACTTTCAGCTCGCAGTCATGACTGTCTTAGAATGGCAAGATATTCTTGTGAATTATTCTAGCCACTAAAACTGTACTGAATTATAGATTGCTTAGTTTACAACAGGCTGGGAAGAGCCTCTCTTTCTCAGTATAAGGAGTTACATTTAAATGAGAATTCCTGGAAAAAGTGATTACTGCATTTCAGTTACTTCTGCTCCAAAATGTCCTGGCCACGCTGTCAGAGCTCTTGGAGATTATTTATCCACTGTTTGGCTGTTGCCTGAGATTGTCCCCGTAGTCTGAATATTCAGGGGCTAACAGTAGTTTTTGGCCCACACTTCTTGTGAAGATATTCAGGTCATCACTTTGAAATGATAAAATGTTGTCCATGCATCCCATTGGCTCTGGCTCATAGCTTTTTAGAGAGTGCTGATATATCGCCCACTCTCAGCAGCGACTGCAGCTAATTGGGGCATACATTAGCATTTGGCAGCTTACAGTTCTGCTCCCTTCTTATGATCTGCCTCCTGGAATGTCCTTGCTTTCACTTTGCTTTGAATTGTAAATAGTGGAGGTTAAGTAGAAGTTAAATCTATTTCAGGTGGAGGTGTTGCCAGTACTGGAAATTGCTTGGGGAGTAGTTTGCTATCATTTTGGGGAATAATGTGTGATCTGATGACTCAAGGTATTCTTGTTAAACCTCAGCAGGATTTTCATGACCTGAAGGTACTCTGGGACTCCACTTTGGCCTTTATATGATTGATGAAGTTAATCTCAGCTTCTTTTTATTTTGATGTGGTGGTTATTATTTCTCCTTGCTGAAGCACTTGTCACCTGTGGGTGTTGTATCTCCACACAGAAATTAGTGATGTGGCACATGAAGGGATACACAGAGACTTCTTGATAGTTTTAGTGACTGCAGGTCACAGCAACCCAATATTTATTTGAGTTGACCAGAAGGAAGACGTGGCAATGCTGCTGCACAGACCGTACAACTTCTCTATTACCCTTCAGAGGCAGCTCTGAATGATAGTATCTTTATTTTTAAACCTAATAATGTTTCCAAAAGTCTTCTGAACAGATCATCTTCATTTCCTTGCAGTGTTTCACAGAAATGAGTTATGGGGATAATCCTAATTTCATTTAATCAAGTGGAGAGTCTATGATATATCCAGGCACATAGAACTGCTTTGGTACAAGAGCTTGCTAACTTTGCTTCACCAGCCACTTCAAGTGTCACCTTGTATTTTTCTTTTAGAAAATATTTCTGCTCATTTCACTAAAAGCTTTTAAATATTCCAGCTGAGCACATGGAGCCAGACAGAAGCCATAGCAAAAGATGGGGGAGAGTCAGTAACTGCTGACTTTTCTAGGATTACCATGAACAGATGGTTTGACTGTAGGTATTATGCCATCACCTAGACTTTATTAGTGAAAGAACAAAAGGAAATGCAAATATAAATAGACATCTTTTTTTTTCCTTCCTGCTCAGCTGTGATCATGAAAATTTCAATATATTTTCCTATGCTTTCTGCAGATACTTATAAGCAGTGAATGAGTTCTTTGCCAAGTGAAGTTAGTGTCTTCCACTTTATACAGTGGTGAAAATCTAGAAAAATTACCAAATAAGCTCATTTTTTTTAGGGCTTTGAGAAACATATTCTAATGCAGAGGCCCAAAAACTTTAATTCTGAAAGCTGGGTTCATAAAACATAACTGTAAGGATCGGATCAAGGACCTGGGGTTATGGGTTTGTACTTTATTTTGTCCATTTTAGATAAGGTTTGTTGAATCTGTTTGATTTATGTATATGGTAATAGAGTTATAATATGAAAATACCCACCATTTGATGCCTTTGTATTTCACTGAGTGGGAAACGTCACTACCTGGATGTTCCCAAGCCTATAAAACAGTGCCTGAATAAATGAAACCTCATTTCCATTTTAAGAATGAACAGTGGGGCTATAGCAAGTCTCACTTTAATTTTTCAAAGTATTTACAGCAGACATTAGACACTCACAATTTTGAAGCTTTTTATCTGTTTTTGCTTGCCACTGCATTGGACAAACTGGTAGATTTTAGGTGGAACATTCTGTATTGATTTATCTGGATCTGTAGTTCTGTTTACAAAGCTAAAGTATATTTCAGAAATTTTGAAACTATATGAGTTGCTTTCCTCCTTGGTATGACTTTGTAGAAAAGGCAATCTAGACATCCAGCTGTACCAATGATTTTCTTTAATTGAAAATAATTTGTATTTTTGCATGATGAGTATTTAGGGACTGTCCAGTGTATGTCTCTTTCCAGAAGCACAGAGGAAATTTTCTGTCCCCTTCTCAGTCTGAAAGTATCATCTGAGTTGAGGAATCATCTGAACTCTGCCTCTAGGTAGAATCACAGCATAATCAAGGTTGGAGGGGACCTCTAGACCCCCTAGGTCTAGGTTGTCTAGATCCCCATCCTGCGCAAAGCAGCTCAGGCTACACCAAGTAGGTCAGGACCGTGTCCGGTCAAGTCTCCCAGCGCCTGATCTTCAGTCCGGCAAATGCCAAATACAGGGGAAGGATTTCACCCCTCAAGTGGCTGGTTCTGCTCTTGCTGAGTCGGTGGAGGATTTGCCTTTTCTGCTTCAAGTTTGATCACTATGAAGGTGCAAAACATTGTGAGGTGGACTAAAGTATTTCACTTTTACAGAACTGGTTTTAAACTCTTTCAGGTATTTCACATCATGAGGCTTGGATTTTGGTATTCTGTATTGAGGACCCTACTAGACAAAAGTCTGTTAATCTTCTGGTGTATGACAGCACCAGTTCTGTCCTTCCTTAAGTAGGAGAATGTTTATAGTCAATGTAGTGGTTATCACATTCGCCTAATTTTCATTTTAGTGCAATAGGATTAAAAGAAAAGCAAAACAGATTCAATTCAAAAATAGAAACAGATTTATTAACATACAGTAAAGGTAAACAAACAAAAACCAACTACGAAACCCTCTCAAAAAACACCCCCC
>WBMY01018068.1:55838-84627 GCA_013397315.1 Donacobius atricapilla | reverse complement strand
AGAAAAGCTCAGAAACGGGAGCCTGAGTCTTTTCTCCTTTTCCACCCCTCGGTCTTATGGGGTGCGTTTTTAACTCAGCCTGGGCTCGGTGCTGCTCTCCGGGGACCCGGGGGCTGGAGGAGGAGGCCGGGGCCATCTCCCCCTCTCTGCGGCATCCGCCGAGCTCAGATGCTCTAGATCGCCCGGCTATCCGGAGGGCTGGCCCTGATCCCGGCCACGGCTCCCGGGCACTCCCGGGGCCTCCCGGGGCCCTGGGGCCCGGGCCCCCTCCCGGCCTGGCCGTGATGTTACCTCATGGCTGGGGGTCCGTGGAAAGAGCGCGGGTCTCCCAAGATTCCTGTTTTTAAGCGGTGTCCCAGGGGGTGTACACTTTTTACCTGATTGGCCAGCTGAGCTGTTAGTTCCAAAATGGATCAATAATTGGTTTTTCCTACCATTTATGCTAAACCAATACAGTCAAACATTTTTAAAAGAGAACCTATATATCTAATGGATGTATTAGCACTTCTACCAGTCCAAATAACCAGAATTTTAAAAAAGCAACAGGATAATTCAGTTATTTTAGCAGAATACACATGTGCTCTGTGGTTATATTTCACAGCAGAAAGGGGCTGTATTCTAACTTCTAATGCTTCCAGGTAAGAAAAAAAAAAGCAACAACAAACTGATCTACTTGGGAATTTTACAAGCAAGTAGTTAAAAGGAAAGGTAAGTGCCTTAAACCATACAAAAAATACCCTAACTAAAATGGTTATAAGTAATACAGTTAAATTTCATCACAAAGGAAGTTCGGCAGCTGGGAAAACAAAACAAGTGGTAAAGATCATCATACATTTAGGAATTTGTAATAACAAAACGATACACAACTGCTAGGCTCCACTGTAACAGGTACTCACTGTTCCCAAGTTCTTTGGTTTTACATATAGAAGAGTTCCTTACTGAGGACTTCAAAGGTAAGTCATTTTCCACTCCTTACAAGCAGTGTGAATGCATACAGGGTATTCTTCCATTCTGGGGGCTCTGTTCACCTCTCAGGTTGTAACATTTTTCATTTTTAAAACCAGAGAATGAATGCCAGTTTTTTCCATGGTGAAAATGCAAGTGCAATGCTACACTAAGGGCTGCTCAGGACAAGTTGTTGCTATCCAGGTGGTCTTGTGGTCCATCCACTCTGCTTGCATGTTCCAGTGTTGTCTTCTGTGCAGCTCAGGATTTATCACATTTCATGCTTATGTTTCAGAATTCAATCAGGTTTTCTGTCTTATGTTTTCCTGTTTACTGCACAAGGCATAGCAACCATTTATGTCGGATCATTATGTCGGATCTCAGTGCAGAGGCGCACTGAGTGCTGTGTACTTTTTGAGACAGTCCCGTAGCGTGGTGTTTGTTATATGATCACTAGAAATTCAGCAGATGACTCTGAGAAGCAGAGTTAGATCCAAGTAGTCCAAAATTTTCCCATTATTCTATGGGAGCAAAGCCAGATTTGTTTTTAGGTTTGCACTGCCAGGTTTTGGCTTTTCAGATATGGTAACAGAGAGGTGATGTTATACAATAATGTATTCTCAATGTTTTTCATTTGGAGAGCATTTATTTTGTATTTTCATTTCATTTTTTCCTAATTTCAGGAAAAAACCCGGTCATTTTAAAAGAGAATCTGTCAGTGATCTGACAATGCACTTAATGTTTTCAGCCACTCCACAGTATTTTTTTTCTCTGAAAAATACATCTGTTCATCTTGCTTTCAAAAAATATGGTGATTTTAGAACCAAGTGTATGATAGGATTTTGTTACCATAGGCAGAATACCATTATATTATACAGGCATTAGGCAGCATGTTACAATGACAGCATATTATAGTGTTAAAGTGGACCTAGATATTCTACCAGCATGTCATTAGGGAAACTCTTCCTTCCTCTTCAAACTGATGAAGACATGATGTTAAATGTACATTATTTTGGCAGTGCCTCTGTATTAACCTCTTTTGCCAGGGCTTTCACCTTCTCTCCTGCCTAGCTGACAGAACTGAGCCAAGGGAAATTTGTGTTTCTGACTTCTAAAGGAAATTTCTTTTTAATAAATTCCTTTAAATTCTTAAATTGTATGGTATCTGTGTTCTTGCTAATGAATATTTACACCTTTAGACTAATTTTGATTATTTACAGTCAAACCTGAGATTGTTCTTGGAACCATTTGTACAATTTTGAGATTGCTTTCTTTTTCTTAATTCAAATGTGTATCTCTCTGCTGTGTAAAAATAAAAGTTACTCACCACCAAAATCATTATGTAAAATCTAATTTATTATTAATACACAAAAATCCCCAGTGGAAGCAAATGGATTTTTCTTCACTTTAACAGTAAAGGTTATATCCTCAACAGTTGTTGAGAAGATTCTCTGAGACTTATTTTTTCAGGTTTTTTCTGCTCCATATTGAAGCATTTCTCTGATTTTCTTCTGGTTCTTACCTTCTCTTTTATTGATTACTTCCTTACAACTTAAGATGATATTATAATGCTTCTAATTATGGATATTTATATTCCTTTGTCTCAGCCGCTCTCAAAGCATTAGTAGGAAGATTTTGAGCTAGTTTTTGTGTTTGAATTTATCCCTTTGTTAGAACTGAAAGAATTGGTTGCTCATATTCTTTCCTGTTTTTTTGTGTCAAGTGTAAAAAATTGCTAGGCACTAACTGCAAGTGAGTGCTTCTTTCTTTCTTTTCATTACATTTGTCTTTAACAAGTGTTCATCTTTTTACTGGTAAATTTTTGGACTCTTTTGCTTTTTTGCAGAGGTCACCAAGTTGTTTAAAAGTTCTATGTTTGTAGTCAGGCAGGTTGTGTAGGATATACTTGTCGCTGCATGTAAACTAAAATCAGCATGTATATGTAAAATATTCTCCCTGTGCAACATGCCTCAAAGAAATTTGGCTTAATTTGAGGCTGCCCTGCAGGTTTGCTGCTGTCACACTGTGCATCACATCTCTCAGTGGTTTTATCAGTTCACAGTAACTGGTGTTACTTCCTCAGTTCCTCTTGGTCTCATCATCCCGCTCTTATTTTGTGTGATGCTCTTGCCTTACATCTAGCACAGTTCTCTTTGCTTTTTAAAGCAGTTTGTGGGGTGCACAGGGCACTGAATGGTGCTGGTGTTTGGTAACAGGGACAGATAAAGCATTTTTAATTCATATGGGTGAGCGTTTTTAATTCCACGGGCCCAAAGGCAAACAACCACGAACTGCACTGTAGAAGCAGCACATGGAGAACATTACAGAATTTTATGTCATGAACTTCCATATATTTTAATACATCATATAAACAATGATTTACTGCTGCCATATTACACTAATACAGTTAAATTAATTTTAAATATCATAGGCAGTTACCCCTTGGACTAAAGGGGTAACAGTCTATGATAACTTCCAATGGCTTGCATGGGCCCTAAATTTTTAAATTAATGATCAGAATAGCTATAAAGTGAGCCCTGGCCATTTAGTTCACTATCCACAGGGAGTAGACAGGGCTGCTCCCCTGGTATAGTGGGATGGCTCGATGGCTCTTACACAGTTTGGGGACTTTTTCAAGGATAAGCTCCACTAAACCCTGATGCCCAAGGTACATTGCATTAGTGTGGGACTGGCTGAAGGGATCCAGGAGCACTGGAGAGGATAATTCTAACTCCCTTCACCTCACGGGCAGCAGCACCAGTGAGACAGGGGAGGAGGTGGTGGCAAATGCAGTGGTAGGAAAGAGAACAGGTATTTTGGGCAGTTTTTTTCAGCAGCAACTCTTCTTTGCCTCCTCCAGAAGAAGAGTGAGGAGCTGTTGCTCTATTGTCAATAGCACAGAGCAATCTGAGCATTGCTGCTTAAGTACAACATTAATGTCCCTGAGATCAACTAATGCTTCATATCAATTAGTATTTCCAAGCTGAGAAAAGCCCCAGTGACCATGTGACAAAGGCAGTATTCCAGCAAGGACAGAAGTTAAAATGTTGCTTTTTGTTGCCTTACAAATAGCACAAAGCTGGCAAAAAAAGCCGTGTTTTTACAAGCCTCCTGTATGTGTTCTTTGTAGTGGTAGGGAGACATCTGTCATGGCAAAGGAGAGTCAGGTGACTCAGGCCTCAGAGGGGGAGTAAATTATTGCAGTTTTTCTGAAAGGCTGAGGGCTTGAACATTCTCCTTTGGAAAGTACACTGTAGGAAAGTAGTACTCCTTTTTTTCTTGTCACTTTTCTTGCACACTGCATCTTTTTACAGACAATGCAGTAAAGATCCCTTTCTTAAACAGTACATAACCTTTGCTTTAGAATTGTTTTGTATCACAGAGCTTATGGCATTAAAAAATGAGAAGTTAATTTTTAAATACCCACATAGAATTTTCTCATAGATTTGAGAGATCTTTATCTGCTAGATTCTTTTCAGTTTCTCCAGAAAAAAAAACTTGTAGTCTTGTTTCCTATCATTACTTTTTGTACAATGCCTGTGTTTTCACTAAGGCTTGACAACCGGTCTTTCTTCTTGTATACATTCTAAAAAGTTGTATCTACTCGGAGAAACAGTGTTAAAGTACAGACAAGTTTGTAGTTGATCTATAAAATCCCTCTTCTGCTCATTTTTAAAGCGCCCACTAATATTTCACCAACTTCAGTACCTGAAGGGATATCCCTACAGCTTCTAGGATAAGGCCCGATTTTTTTTCCTTCCCAGGATCTGGCTTTGCTTATTCAAAAAAGCATTGTCAAAATCGCTAAAGGGGTTTATGTGCTGAGATCCTAATGGTGATTTTGTGTGGGCCTTGGAAGGTAACTGAGAGTAGCCAGCATAGTTAGAGAAACATCGCAGCATTTCTCTCAAACTGCAGCATAGTGAACAGGGGTTGGGTTGTGTTGTGGCCATCCTGTACAATGCTCAGGGGAGAGGACTCACAAATGTTGTTGATGTTTCTATAGAATATGATTTTTTTTTTTTCACTCTGTTACGTTCCTTACCACTTCCTAGGATTCCCCCTGGAGATAATTAGATATCACGCTGAAACACCTTCCCGCAAAGTGAATTTTGAAGAAAGGAAGCAGCTGGGTGAGGATGTGTCTGTTGCTGAGGTTTAACAGTCAGCCCGTGTCCTTGAACAAAGCCCCTGATCTCAAAGGACTTTCTCCTGAAATATACAAACAGTTCCAGGAAATTTTGGAAAATTTCCTAACAAAAAATGGAATGAGTCATCCACATCAGTTTTATATCTGCTGTTAGCTCAGTTAATAGCCATGTATTAAGGAAAAATGACAAGAAGCATGGAAGTTGTGTCTCCTACAGGGCTATTTTGTTACACAGTACAGATACTAAATTGCCTTCTAATCTATAATCCTGAACAATTTTTTCCACTTTTGTTCATTAAGAGTGAACTATTTTCACATGGGGAGGACATGACTTGCACGTTCAGGGACTATATGTACCACACTATATACTCTATTCAGTATAGGACTGGAATATTGAGTGAATATAGAAAGAGCTTTTCACAATGTACACTGGTGCTGTCATGGCATGGTAACCAAGAAATAAATTTATCTTGCTACAGAAACATTCATCTTTTCCAATACAAATCAAAGAGAGTTGACTGGATATGATCCTTTAATACAGACTCTTAAAGACTAAGATAATTCTCACATACAGATAACCCAACATTTAAAATTAAGGTAGGAACCTCAATATTGTGCGAATTAACTCCAAATTAAGGCAGAAACTACTACCTATAGTGTTGAGCTTTTACAGTTTTGAATTAAATATTCAGTGTGCTTGCATGAATCTGAACTTTTGTTTTGCTTATTACCTGCTGTTTACTTAAAATAACCTGCTGACCAAAAATAATTAGTTATACCTGGATGTATATCCTTTCACATGTTGAAGGTGAAATTGTGTTCAGTAGTTCTCCTCATCTTGTCTTGCCAGGCATGAGAGGAAGAAAAATATCACATGAATACTTTGTGGTCCAGTCCAATTCTGAGCTCTGATCCAAGCCCCAATCAGTGGTGGTTGTTGTTTAAAGACCTGTTGACAAAGAACAGATGAATGTAGTAAAAGTTTGAAGCAGGCATTTTTTGTTTCCCCCCCCATGAGACAGCAACATGCACTGTGCTGATTGACCATGGCCTCATTTGTATAGAGCTGTAGCAGACAAATCAATAGTTCAGCAGTTTCCTTAGAAGTAAAATAAATCGATGATATATAAAGAATAAGAATTAGAATATTATGGGTATTTTTATAATTATGTCAAATAGTGGCCTGTTTCACGCAGCTTTGAGTCAGGCAGGGAAGATGTCTAGCTCTGAATTCTACCCTGTAACAAACTGTACTTGCAGTTCTTATGAGAGCAAAAAGGAAAGAAAACATTCAAATTGACTTGGCATCTCTTAGGAGACCAAACAGCGGAGTGTCAGTGTTACCTCCAGTACCTTGGTAAATGCCTGTGCGCACAGGTCAGCAAAATGCTGTGGGATCCGCAGCTCTAAGAACACCTGCCAGTTCTATGTCCCTTGGGTTTTTTCAAACTGTACCTTAAAGATATGGTGAGTTATTTTTTACATACATGTGATGGATGGGTTGGTAAAACAAATCAGTAGTTATTCACAGAAGATTTGATTTTACCCTTCTCAAGTATCAGACCATACATCTCTCCTCCGTCCTGAATCTTGGGAGCTGATGCTTTACCTAGCATTTGTTGCATTCACTTTCCAGATCATGTGAATGGTCACTGTACAAGCCCAACATCCCAGAGCTGCAGTTCAGGCAAACGACTTTCCAGTGCGGATGTGTCGCGAGCAAACCGCCGAGGGCCCGGCAGGCCCCCCTTCAGGAAAGCCCAGTCTGCAGCCTGCATGGAGATTTCTCTCCCAGTCACCACAGAAGGTGGGTGGCAATGACTCCTTTGCCAGGTATTTGTGAATTTCTCACCGGGTGTGAAAGGGAGTAAGTTCAGCAGGATCCTTGTCTCGGTTATTGCCTCGAGGTAGCGCACACTTTAAACTGTGGTAGGCAATCCACAACACTGTCACCCCAATCCTCTCCTTGTGAGGAGCATCTGTATCCTAACCTGCCCACCTGTAGGCGTGGCTGCATCACAGTTACAGCTGCAACCAGCGCCCCCCAGTTTCCACACCTGTTAATGAAGACAGAGGAAGGGGAATTATGAGACTCAGGTTGTCTTCTTTTGTATTTTAAAATGCAAATTGTTTCAAAGACCTTTGTTATTCGTGGCGCATGGCTAGAGGATTTGATTTTTAAAATTTTTATGGTAACATAAATAGCAATTTTTTTCCTCCACATTAATGACTGATTATGAGCATATCATAACCCTTTTGTATAGCTCTCTTTATGTGCCACACAAACATGGTAAGTAACGCTGTCCTATAACAGCTCCTGATGGAAAATATACCACTGCCACAGTAGTTTCTATTGCTGAAACTATGTTCTATTAGTAGTTTCTATTGTTTTTCTTCATCCTATGTAGTACCAAACTCGTCTGGAATTTTTGTCTGCAGATACTGCTGCAATATCAGCCCTACTTGTACCTGCCAAGGCAGCAGTATTACCTAATCCTTTTATGCTTCTTTTCTTCTTCCCTCCCATCCTACCAGAGTAAATAGGGTCACTGGCAGGCAGAACCCACAGCCCCCTAAGGCCCCACTGACTCTTATGTATAAAACATTTAGTAATACAGTGATACTTCCAATAGCATGATGTTGCTTTTTGCATTCCCGTGTCACGAAAGATTCACTTTATGTTGCTCGTTGCTATTTATAATAGCTATCAAGTTTAATATTAAAGTGTATCTCTTTTAGAGATAGTCATCCAACTTAGTTTCAGGCTTGAGAAATAAATTTAATTAATTGACATTAAAAATTCCTATTTAAAAGTATAACTTAAATAGTATTAAAACTTTCAGTAAAGTCAGTGAAACGACTGTGGCAAGAGCAAGCCAAACAGTCTCCAGAGTCTTTTATATCAGTATGTAATGTGGTGGAGCATGGTTGGAGTTTGTCCTTGGGTGTGTGGATTTGTGTACAAATCACCTTTCAGCAGGTCTGTTGGCTAAAATAATTTTCTGATTATCTGTAGTCTCTCTGTAAAGCAAAGCCTTCTGTCCAGCTTGTCTAAGCTATTTTTCAGTTGGCAGTATTCATTTTCTAAGTTCTAGCTCTACTGCCTGATCTGCCTGGAATAACTGATATTCCACTGCTCTTCATGTGTCTTGAATTTCTAGACACACTGTTTTGTCAAGCGGTTTGATATGTTTCTAAGGTTTTTCTACTAAATAATGGTGGAAGGTGGTATGATGCTTGAAAGATTCTTAGTCTGGGTGAGGGAAAAGGAATAAGAGAAGTTAAAAGGTTTGTGAAAGAACATGCTGAGAATAAGAATTCTGTCTCTAATGTGAAAGTGGCTTTGAACAAAACCTTCTGGTTGAGCTGTTCCAAAATAAAATGAAAGATTCCCCTCTTTCCTAAGAATTCATTGGCTACTTAGGAGCATATGCTGCAACAAACAATAGATGTATTCCCAAGAAATTATTTCCTTTATTGTTATATTCTCATGAGGTGAGTCAAGATGCGTATTTTTATGTCCTTTCTAGAAAGGTAGCATTTCAGGTTAGAATTTGATAGGATCTTATTATTCTATCAGAGTAGAATTTTGATTGGACTTCTTAGAAAAAAAAAAAAAAAGCCTTTGTGTGGGGGTAAATGGTTCTTGCCTTTTTTAAGCCTGTCTCCAAGGCACTGATAATACTTGGTGATATTTTTTTTTAGTAATACTTCCAGTTCCTGATCTTTACAGCCTCTTCTATATGATTTGATTAAAAAGATAATACATTTTGGTAAGTAATCATAAGAGATATATATATATATATTAGAATAATGAATTAATCTTCTCCCCTTGCATTGGATTTCAAACTCTACTTACTCAAATCTGACCTCCTGGTACAATAGGAACTGTATTTCCAGCATTTTCATCAAATCTGTGTTCAACAAACTTTCACACAGTACATTCTCTGACTTTGTTCCAGTGAGCTGATTATCAACTTTTTGCTGACTCTCACCTCTTTACTTCTGCAGAAGGATCCCTAATGTAGGCAAACATTTTTGAAGAATGTCTTTGCAATGATGAATCAATCATAGGAAAGAGATGGCGGGGGGGGAGGGCAGGGTAGTTGTCTTGTTGTTTGCAGGTTGAAATATTGCAAACTGCTCAGATTCATATAGTGCCAATATTTCTGCCCTATTCATAGCAGAATGATTCAAAAGCCAAGTAGCAGTAGCAGAGGAGTGGTGCATCATTACTGTTACTGCCTAAACCTATGTTTTTCCCAGTCTCCTCATCATCCTCTTTAATGCTTTTTGAAATGTTGCATGTTGTCTCAGTATCTTCTGCTTTCATAAATGCACCACTCTTATGGCTGTAGTAAAAAAAATTGTGTAGCTCCTTAGTATTCTGTATTTTATTTTAGCAAAAAATAGAACCTTGCAAATTCTCAATAGCATATTATTATTTATAAGGGAGAGATTTTTTTTAATGTGAAACACTGGAACAGGTTGCCCACAGAAGTGATGGATGCCCCATCCCTGGAAACATTTAAGGTCAGATTGGACAGGGCTCTGAGCAACCTGACCTAATGGAAGCTGTCCCTGTTGTTGTAGGTGGGTTGGAACCAGATGACCTGTAAAGGTTCCTTCCAGCCCAAACTACTCTGTGATTCCATGATCACTGATTCGAAACAATCTTGTTTTCACGTACTTTTGATTAAGCAGTATATTTCTTGACATAATAAAGGATTTTGTAAACAAACCCACATAGACAGAAAATTCCGTTGCTGAGCTTCTAAATTCTAAACTTTAAGTCCCTTTTGAAAATAAGTTTTTGAGATTTCAGGAGTTAGTGATTATATTTCTTTGATAAGGCTTTCTTGCACAGAGTAGCAACTACATTTTTATTATCAAGTTAACATTGTGCTCTTAAACAATAATAAAAAATATACATGAATGCAAATGATTCTTGGCCAATAAAATCCTTACAGAGATTCTGACCCATGATAATATTCTGTAGAATGTGTTTTGTCTCCAAGCTTAGCGGATTTCTTTGAGGGCTGCAGCCATTTGCACTGCTCATGTTTCAGTCTGTTCCAGCTCTGGGTTCTGACTAGCACCCAATTTTTTTCTGCAGGTCTTCACAGAAACACTGAAATAAGGATTAAATTTTTGTTTAGCTTCCTGTGCAAAATGTGTATCTCAACTGGTTAACTTCTGTATTGTGGCACAGACCCAGAATAGTCCATCTCAGCCTAAAAACAAACATCATAGTTTTTAAACCTGCGGAGATCCCAACCTGAGCAAGGACTGCAGTGTAGATGAATAGATCCCAAACTACTGCTTCTTTTCTGCACAGGAAATCAAAATCTGTATTTTGTTTGAATTTTTAATTGCAATTTTAGATTAAAGAAAACCCTGGAATAAAGAAATCAGTGGCATTAAAGAATAAAAATAAAATTGCTGTGGGAGGGAGCTCAGTGTGGTTGTACTTGTATAGCTGGTGGGTACATGGATGTGTGCGCACAGATGCACGTGCTGGCACACATTTCTCTGTGCTTTGTGTGTTATGAGAAGTCTTTCAGATTTGATACTTCTTGTTTATTGGTTGTTGGGGTTTTTTTTCCGAACACTGCTTTTTTAAGCCATTTTGCATTCTCCAAAGGTTTTTCTCTGGCTTGTGCTGGCCGAGTCTGCCATTTTTTTTCTTCTTGTTTGCATCCATACAGAAATCTGGGCATTCTGCATACCTGTGTCCACCTGTGGTTCCATCATACATCATGGGAAGAAAATACAAAGTAGAGCTTTTCCTTTGAAGTGTTGTGTTTGGAAATTCATTTACTTCCAGCAGCAGTGGTAGAAAACTGTCTTCATTTTTTTACTATTATTTTTGTGCCCTATTATGTAGTTTTTAATTAGTCCAGCCTAATCACCTTGCTCTAGAAAGACCATTTACATATTGGTGTTACAAAATTGCCTCTGAACAAGGAATCCTAGCAAGGTTTTGCTGTGCATTGTAATTTTCTTGGAATGGTAAGAACAAAGATTTGTAATTTGCTTTAGCTTTCCCTTAAAACATTTACATTTCTGCACTTAGGTTTTGGATTAACACTTTTGATTATAGGTAGTTAAAATTTGATACAGAGCGCTTGAATTGAAATGTCACTCTGAGCTGGCAAAATGAACCACTCGAGTAGTTATTATTTTTAATAACTTTACCAAAATTCTATGGCTAGTACAACGCAATTTCCATTTTAACTGATCCAGTATACTTTTATACCTCAAGCTTTTCTTTTGTGTCTGTATATGCATAGGATGACTGCAGTTATTCAGGGATAAGTTGTTCTCTCATCTGCATGATTTTGTCCAATTTGTTTTGGAAAATACACAGTATTTGGTATCTACTATATAATTTAAACTTTTTTTTATTCATCAAAAGTATTAGTGAAAATTACCATTTAAAGAAAGCCTTTTAGGTAGCCTGATGGAAACTTCTAGATAAGTCCAGTATGCTGTAGGTGGGGTCTGGAAACATGATACTGAGTAGTTATCGTAGAAAAAGGGCCACTGCTTGAGGAAGCAGACTCACCTGGTGTCATGGTGAGCATTGCAGTGTTTGCTGTGTAATTTATATAAAATTTATATCATTTTTCTCCTGTCAGTTATGGCTGCACTGTTAAGCTGTCTCCAGCAGTGCTGCATCCGTAACACACTGGCATTTTTTGCTCTGGATAAGTAAATGTGGCCATGAAATTTACTACCCATGTGGCAAGGTGGGGGTAGAGGAGAGAGATTTCTGTTTTTATCACTGGCTCTTCTTTTTCTTAAGTGTCCTGGATCTGAAGCTCACGTGTGGATGTGAGGTAGGTAATGATGGCCAAGGGGTTGGTTGGTGTAGTTTTTAAGGCAGTGCTTCCTAGGCCTCCAAGGAAACAGAAAAAGAACCTGGTTGCTTGGTCTAGAAAAATATTGGGAAAAAAAGCACAAAATTAATTCAAATGCATGGCAGGGTACTGCAGAGAGGAAGGGAATAGTCAGCTGTTTGCATCTCTTGAGAAAAGGACAGGACATAAATTACTAAGGCAGAAGTCTGACTTAAGGAAGACAGTTGGGGATTCATTTTGATCACAAGGGTAGTTAACTGCAGAAATTAATTCTCTGAGGAGGTTACTGCTTCCCTGGCAGATTTTCAGAGCAGCTTATGTTCTCCAGCACATTCCCTTTGCCAGTACTCTCCGTGTTGCAGAGTGGATCATTTCTGGTAAACTTCCTTGCCCAAGCAGCCAAGCCAGACTGACGCTTACCTGATCCCCTGGGCATGGCACAGCAGTCCTGGCACCACACTTCACCAGGCCTGAGTGCCATGGCTTGTCACAGCTCGACTTTAATAGCACATGGAAAAGCCCTTACACTGACTGATTGATTGATTTCTCAGGGAGGGGTTGATGGTGTTGATTCATCCTGTGAATCATTTCAATTTTGATAGCATTTGAAGTTACTTTGCCATCAGTGTAATTGCTAGGACCTGTATAACAGGAAAAAACTTACTTGCATATGGTAAACCACAGTTCCCACTAACTGTTCTGTTTGTCACCATATTTCTTGTCTGTGCAGAGGAGCTGATAAAAATGTTGCAGAGCAGACTTGTTCTAGATCTAGAAAGCATGTTTCTTACTTTCCTTGGAGTACATTTTCTGTTAGGTTCTACTAGTATCAACTTGATTTCTTATGAGAATCTGCAAATTTTCCTTGTTTTTAAGGCAAGCAACTCAATCCAAATATTGTTGTTCTTACAGTCACCGAATGTCTAGTTCGTTTTAATTTAAATAATGGTTTGATTCTAGGTGAAACTAATTTCACACTGTACTCTAGGCATGTTGAATTTGAGGGTGAGTTATGCCCTGCACACTCAAATTTAGCTTTTTTTACTTGCTAGCCATCACTTCAGATCAACCCAAAGTGTTTTGCTATATCCATGGTCACTTCCATTGGCCTACCTCTTCCACTCCCAGTACCCCTGGAGGTTCAGGTTTTGCAGATCTCTAAACTTTCACCCCATTGACAGCCTGGGGATGAGGCTGAGGTCCCCAGCAGCATGGGTGACCCAGGTGAGAAAGGTGTAGAGGCGGAGATGTTGCTGTGCCACGGCTTCATCACCTTCCGTGATGCCTTTTGTCTCCACCTTATCCTTGGGTACTTCCATGTATAAAAGTTACACAAGTTATTCTTTCCTGAACTGTCAGTGTTACAAAAGATGCTTCAGCAGAATGGGTAGTTCAGGTTTGGGTTTCAGTTCTAGAGAACTGTGATGTCTTTGATTAAAAAACATATGTCCAAGTTCATAAACGAAGTCCAAATAAAGCTTTTAGTGATGTTAATGTACAGAGAGTTTGCTTGTGTAAGTCAAGGGAAGTGATTCATACAATTAAATTTGGAAGTTTGTTAGATTCTTACTGCAAAGATCTTTTGCATTTTTATAAAAATTATTTCTACTTTTTCAACATGAAGAATAATTTTGGCCTGACAGTTCCCTTCTGTTTTTAAAACTTGCTGAACGAAAACATAAGCCTCAACTTTACTATATTCTGGAAATACCAAAGATCCAGGTCTACTTTCTTGAATCTATTTTCTCTTTCAAGCCTTTATATGCTATCCATTCCATCAGTTTTGTATCAGTGGGAATTCCATGGAACCTTTCAGGTTGCACTGCCTTAATTGTAGCAACTTCAGGGCAATGCATTTCAGAACTTTCTCCGGGGAGGATCAAGCATCCCACAGCTCTGAGCTCCAGGAAAGCACAGACACTGCCACCACAGCTGGAATGCTCTGCAAGCTGTATATCCACAGCATCGTTGTAGGGAAACTTAAATAAGTTGATCTGGTAGGAAATAATTCACAGTAAAATTCCAAATTATTAGCACATTATTTGTACTTAGGACAACTTCTGCTGCTCTCTAGTGAATTGTGTCATGTGGAATGCAGCTTTAGAGTGCTGCTGTTAAAATGTTGGTTTTATAGCCAAGCAAACGTGCAGCTTTTCTAAAAGTGTGTTACTTCCTGCCCCTTTCTCCTCTGTGTTGCTGAAGCATTGCCGTCATGTTTGGTCTCTGTGTGTCTGTGATGTTTCTGTGCACAATTCATACTCTAAGTATATTCCTTTACTGTATATTTCCCTTGACATTCAGAGCATTAAATGCTTTCCTGACTACATGATTTTGAAAGTGATAGATTTCTCTTAAAATATAAGATGATGGTCTTAAACTGGTAAATGTTTCAAATAGTTCCATTGGCCTCTGTTAGGTTTGGTATTTGGGATTAAAACTTTTAGAGTTCTCCAAGTGAGGAGAATATAAACTATTCCACTTTCTTTATTTTTTCCAGAATATATTGATTTCCATGTCAAAAAGGTCAATTTCTGTATATATTTCATAAACAGATCAATTACTCATTACCGTAACACCAGGCAAGAACCTATAAATAGCATCCACACACGGACAATCAATTGCAAAACTCTTCAGTAATGAATGTAAATATCTGCTATAAAAATGTTGATCTTTGTCACTGGTAGGTTTGGGCTTTTTCATTCCTCTTAACAAGTGGTACTTCTGTTTTCCTGATTCCTAACTTCATAAAGAAAATTGCTTTATGTTAGTCCTAATTCCACTGTTTTATAAAAATCTAGTAACAATTTCCTGGAAGATGTGATATGTGAGGATGTATTCCCCTTACAAAGCTTTTGGTGCAGCTGAGAATAGACAAGTCAGAACATTCCCCTGAGCACAGCATACCTGTGGGGTTTTTTTAATTCTATGGGAAAGTGAGGAAATTCTGGTTTTATTTCTGCTAAGCAAAAGGAAGTTAAAAATAAAAATCTCTGCAATCTCCGTTCTGTACAGGTGGCAGTTGAAACACATGGAATCATTTACTCAAACAATCTTTTGAATTCTCAGAAAACCCTTAAAGCCCAAATTAAATCTTCCCCTAGACACCAGTGCACTGCAGCAGGACACTCTGTCAGGCTAGGAAGGGGCTGGGACAACACCTCAGGACTGCTTTTGTATAAATGTCATGATGATGTTGGGCTCAGTCATTCCTGTCTTTTTGCAGTGCATGTGCCTTTATGGCAGTGGGTTGCATTCCCAGTGCTCCAGCACTTCCATGGAATCCTCACACAACAAGTGGCACTGCACTGCTCACACACAGATGAACACAGGGAAGACTCAAAAGCACTGCCTTCCTTTTTAACCTGCATGTGCACTGAAGTGTCCTGGGTATTTTTCCATGAGATGGGAAGCAACTTAGAGTGGTTTTGGTTGCTTTAAAGTTATAAAGCTTCTGTCTGTACGCTGCTGGCTCATCCCCCGAATTTAACAACCAGTCCAGTGTCACCAAGGAAGTTGGTTCCTGAGTTTCCATCTGCAGCTCATTAACCCAAACTGTGCCTAGGATGGGGCTAAATGAAAACATTTTGAAGTAAGCAGGCTACTCTTAGGACAGCAGTGGTGTTTATTTTGTCTGGCCTTGACCCATGGAATGCAGCTTTTTGAAATGCACTGACTGCAGGTAGTAATGCTTTAGTGCAGAGCCGTTATTCATCCAACAGCAGCATCTCCCAAGTTACAGTCACTACTTAGCTCTCAGGGGCCACTGGATCCCTCTGATGGTGCTCTCTGCTGCCAGCTGCAGAAACAGCCTGGAGACCTGTATAGGAGAAAAGAAAAGCCAAGAAATCTGGGTGTGCGAGAGGAAGAGGGAAAAGGATGTGGTAGTCTGAGGGGCTATGTGGGACCTAATGCATCCTGGGAGTTGGATATGTGCCTCTCAGAGAAAAGGGAATACTGGGTTTCCTCAAAGCAGGAAGCAATCTAGAGACAGGAGCACGTTGATTAGACAGTGCCACGTAGCAGGATGTTCTCCAGAGGAGGAGAAGATGGAAGCTTCTGAGGAGCTTTTCACGGGTGAATGTCCTGTCCCCTGGCTGAAGCACGGAGTCCAGATCAACTTCAACCTACATTACAAGGACGTGGTCCTAGTTCAGACTCCTGCAGAAAGATGTAGTGACATTCTTGCTGCACTCGTCATGCAGAGTGAGAAAAGGAAAAGAGAACAGAAAACCTGGAATATGATGGTTGGGTTCAGGAGTGCTACAGGCTGGCAAGTCAACTTTGAGAAGATGGGATGTCATTTTAAGACACAGAAATCACACTGGAAAAGGATTTGATGAGTTTTTTAAACTTCCCAAGGACAGTGCTTTTGTATTTCTCCAGGATACAGTGGCATGCTTTCTAGATGAAGAATTTGGGGTCGAATCTCTTGGAGAAAAGAGTTCCAGGGAGCAAGACTTAACTAAATTTTATCTTGAAATCTAGGAAGAGAAGAGATTTCTGCATTGCTTTAGAGCCAGCCAGTAAAGTCACATAGCAGTTGCAGACTTTGCTGTTCAGATATGTTTAATGACATCAACTTTTGATATATGTCTTGCTGATCTTTGGAATTTCAGTTTGAGTAGTGTATTTAATAGAAGATGGCACAGTATGTTCCCAAAAGTGTCCTAAAGATTATATCTGTTAGTGTCAGTTTTGCAGAGATGTATTAGTTAACTGTACTGCACAGGAGTGAGGAACATTTCTTGTTAATTTAGGGAGGGAGAAAGCTTGATGACACATGCAAATGGCACATCATATATTTAAAGTTCTGTGTATGTCGCCTACACGAACTGCATTTGTCCTTTCAACATCTTTCTTAGCTTAAGCACCACCATATTTGAATTTTATGTGACTGTGATATTAATACACCTGTTAAAGAGAAGATTAATTACATAATAGCATTTTATTAAGGATTAGGTACCCTTTGGGAGAAAAAAAAATATATATATATATATGGAGAGAAAGAGAGAGAGAGCCCTGATGATTTCTGCCTTGAAATTCCTGTCTTCCTTTCTTTACCTGGCAGCTATCAGTGCTCAGGAAGGAGCTGGGCCAACTCATTCTCTGCAGGAGGAGTAAAAAGTGCTTGGGGTTATGGGAGACACTAATTCTCAAGGTATTGGCAGCTGTGTCCGTAGATGTGCCAACAATCCCAGTTTATGCAGCTACATGGACAGTGCTGAGACAGAACTAGAGAGCTGCAGCAGTGCCTACATGAAAGTGGATGTGGGGTGATGGCAGTGCTTGGAAGTTCAAGTAGACATAAGCTTCTCTTCATGAGAGTAGAACTGAAGCGCCAGGAGCAGTTGTCCTGTGAAACTCCTCTTTGACAAGTTACAGATGCCCTCAAAGGACAGAAGATGGCCCAAGTGTGAAAGAGTTGCAGGAGAATCTGCCCCAACCCTGTGTGCCAACACTTAAGGCAGAAGCATGTGCAGAAATACTTGGTGTGGTTCCAGCAGTGCTTCGCCCTGGTTCTCTCCAGTCCTCCCCAGGGAGCTGCAGTGTAGGGATGACTTTGAACTGAGGCATCTGGGCAGGGGAATGCAATGCTGCAGTTTGTTGTCTGAGGAAGAGATTCACTGGCAAAGCTGCTGCTCCATTGGACCACAGGAACCATATATATACAGTGTGAGGATTAGCTCAGTTTAAGCTGGAGTACATAAGTAATTTTCTAATTTTATTCTTCAACCATGGCAGAAACTATGCCTCTTTTTAGACGCTTCAGTTGGCTCTGAAGAGATGATTCTCTTCTGAGCTATAAAAAGGACAATTTCATGCCATATACAGATCAGCTTCATAATGATATATTCAGGAGCAAGACCTTTATCACAGATCCAGTACCCTCAACTATATCTCCACCTCCAGTTATTATTGTTGCATAAGAGCATGTGGGGTTTCCAATGATCTGATCCCATTCTTAACTGTAGGTTGGTAAAGAGCAGCACTGGTTGTTTTGCAAGGACTGTGCAGCAGCCAGCCCTACTCCCATCTTCCCTCTGGCTCCTTGACTCTTCAGGAACTTTTTAGCCCTCTGTACTTTATAGCCTCTGATGCTCCTGCTAATGCCAGGAGCTCCCTCGCACAGCTTCGTGCTTCCTGCCTGGCACTAGGCAAAGCAAAGCAGGGCTCCTTAGCCTGTTCATTGTTACCTCTCTCTGAAAAGCTCAAAGAGAGTCTCTGTACCTGGGCACTTGAGTGGGGAGAGCACAGCTCAGTCTCCAGCTGGCTCTCGACGCTGCCTGCTAAAGCTTCAGCAGTGCCAGCTTACTCTGCAGTTGTTGCCAAGGGCACAGAGCAGGTTTCTCACTTCACCCCCTGAAAAGCCAGAATGGATTTGTACCCTGAGATATTTTGTGGAGACTGGGTTCTGCTCAGCAATGGGTGTCTTTTCCCCAGGGAGCAGTTATTAATACCTTCACAATAAATGATGGCTGTGAATGCAGTGCTAGAGCATCCTAGGGATGGCAACAAGAGCAGAGCAGGGGACATGTGCTCTGAAGCTGGTAATGACATCTCCCTTCATGTCCTGCAGCAATGAGATACATGGATTAATTCGAAATGCATTGGTAACATATGGGTCTAAAATTATTTTGTGCTATTTAGAACAAGTCCTTTGAGCCAAGGCTGTTGTAAATTCTAATTAGTCCATGCTAATCTCCATAATAGGCAGCTATTTCTAATGCAGATCTAACTGATGATGTCTGACAGCATTTTCCACACTTATTTATACACTGGCAGCAAGCTGGTATCATGCTAGGGTCGGAATGTTTGCTCAGGTTAAGAAAACTTTATTTTCTGCACTCTGCAGGGAGTTTGTATTTGCTGCAGGCTTGTGCCTGGTCCCGGAGCAGTAATTTATGCCTGTTTGCTTGTATTTATTTGTGCAGAAAATAGGGAAAACTCCTTCAGCCGATCTCGAAGCTCCAGCGTGTCCAGTATCGACAGGGACTCAAAGGAGGCGATCACAGCTTTGTACTTCATGGAGTCCTTTGCCCGAAAGAACGACTCTGCTGTTTCCTCTTGTCTCTGGGTTGGAACAGGCCTCGGAATGGTCATAATCCTGTCCCTTAATCTGCCTGCTAGTGACGATTTACGGCAGTCAGAGCCAGTCATGGTGTCACCAAGTGGTGAGAGTGCAACTTTTCTCCTGCTTTTAATCTGTCTTGGTACAATGGGGCAATAACTGCATGGTTTTGTGTAGCCTTTTGGGCAGAAATGTCTCAAAAAATCAAGCAGTGGTCACTCACTGAGTGGAGGGCACACAGGTAAGGATGCTCATAGGGAACTAACAGCTTCATGGACTGAGACACTTTGCTTGTGTTAGTTCCAAAGGCTGCCTTGTGTAACAGGCAAAGTTACATGTTTCTTGTGAGGACAGGGAAATTAGCAGAGTTCCTTCATATTGTGAGATTACAGTCCTGTTTACAATTCTGTCTGGGATTCTGCAAACAGTTTGGCTGTCTTAGTATCAGAAAGCTGCAGAGAAGCAGAAGGGAGTTCAGAAAGGAAACAAAAATGTTGGCAGGTTTCTGTACCAGGAGAGATCCTTGGCTGAATGAGTGACAGATGGTGTAGCAGAGAGAACAGAGGGCTGAGAGGTCAGGTCTGAGGAGAGGCAGCATGTGCTTAAAAAATGGACAAAAAAACGGAGAATGCACAAAAGTAGAGGTTTCCCACCCCAGTTTGTTTAGAAAAACAATGCTGGAAGGTCACCAGACTTGGAGCAATTTTACTGCTTGGGAATAAATATTCTACTAGCATAATGTAGAGATAAACAACAGGCCACCTTTAACAGCATGTATTATATCCATCATTATAGATATCAGCTGCCTGAGACCTTTCCAGTACTGGCAGGCTGTTTGTTCACCTTCTCATGTGGTCAGAAAGAACGAGCAAGCATGCCTTGTCACCTTGGCTGGATCAATGTGTGTGCTGTGTTGACAAAAGCTGAGTGTCAGCTGTGCTGTGCTGACAACCAGTCTGGTTGTGGTGCCAGTGCCAGTGAGAGGAAATTCTGTTCTGCAGGCACCGTCCTGACGCTGAAGGGAGCCGTGCTGACCTTCGCGTGCTTGGACTGCATGGGGACATTGACACATCGGCCCTATGAAGTATGGAGGGATCCACACAGCGCTGATGACGGTGACAAAACAAGGAAAAGGAAACTTGTCATGCATTCCCCTTCCTCCTCCCAGGATATGGGTGATCATCAATTTGCAGTCATTTGTTCAGAAAAACAAGCCAAAGTCTTCTCATTGCCTTCCCAAACATGTCTTTATGTCCACAACATCACCGAAACGTCCTTTTTATTGAGAGCAGATGTGGTCACCCTCTGTAACAGCGTCTGTCTGGCGTGCTTTTGTGCTAATGGGCACATCATGACACTGAGGTACTTATCTAACTAATCTTGTGGCAAAACTAAGCAAAGAGGTGGCACAGTGCTGTCATATTCCACTTGTGTTTGCTCCAGAGTGCCTGGTGCTCCACATTAATTCCCTGTTGGGTGCGTTTAATCCCCTGCCTTGACACAGCCATGTCTGATCCTTGGGCTGTCTCCACATGGGGAGTTAAGGCAGGCAGGTGCACAGTAAAGCAAGCTCCTGATCTTTTCAAGTAGTCCCTTACCTGTGACAGTTGATGGCTGGTGATTTTTAACTATAATATAAGAAAGCCCTGTTAATTTTGTTCAGTTATGATGGGTCAGGTATAGAGAAGTATAGAACTCAGCCATAGAAAGTGTTCTGTTTATCCTTTGGGAAGTACCAACTCCCATTCTTGGCGCTCCTGAAAATTTTCTGTTCAGAGCACTTGGTTTCCCTTCCTTGTCCCCTCCCCCAGGGAGCTGACTGTGCCGTAGCCCTGTACCTTCACCTTGCTGCTCCCTCTTTACCTGGTCAGGCCATTTAAATCTGGGAAAGTACTGTCCAAAACAACAAACCATGGGAAGCCGGAGGACAGCAAACGCGATGCTGGAGCCTTTGTCCACAGGGTGGAAGCAGGGCCCCACCAGGCCCTTTCCTACAGATGTCCTTGCAGGCCTTGCCCTGCAAATGACCCAGCCATGTGGCACAAGCCATCCCGTGCCACATGCACATCCCATATCCAGACAGTGGCAGAAACCTTAGGGCCATGGCAGCAAGGCAGCTGAAACTTCTCCGTGCAAGCAAACAAAATACGATGGGAATACAGCATTGTTATGGCAGAATTCTTCATCTTAGAGCTATACTTTAACTGTTGCAGTTATGAAGAGCAAAAAGTGAAATTTTCGTTTGAAACACAGGCACAGAGCAGGTGTGCCATGTGAGGCAGCTGGTGACTAACCTGGGAATCTGCTTCTCCTCAGTTTGCCCAGCCTTCGCCCGCTGCTGGACATCAACTATTTGCCTGTCACAGACATGAGGATAGCACGGACCTTTTGTTTCACTAATGAAGGGCAGGCTTTGTACCTGAGCTCTCCCACAGAGATCCAGCGCCTGACGTACAGCCAGGAGATGTGTGACAACCTGCAGGTAGGGCTCCCACCTCACTCTGCTGCCTCTGTGTGGGAGGGATGGTGGCCTCACTCATCAGGGGTAAATTGGCTCTGATAAGGACAGTGCTGCAGGGGCGGGACAGATCTGTTCCTCTCTGCTTGCCCTGACTGAATGGTGCCAAAGCAACAGAGAGAGGTCAGCAGCTCTGTTGTTCTTTGGGCTTTTTCATGCCTCTGCACCTGTGCAAAAAGTCTTTACAGTGTTAGAGATGGGTTGGTTTCGTTTGGTTATTTTACAATGAAAATGCAAATGAAAATGTCATTTACTGCAGAGAAGGGATTGTGAGAGGTTACAGGGGGAAGCATGAGTAATGAAAGTTTTTTTTAAAAAAAAAAAGAGGGAGAATAAATTCTGGGTTATATAATTAGCAGTGAACCAGAATGGAAGTATAGAAGAAATGGTCCTGCCAGCACTCATTATGCCCTAGGGAATAACGTGCTGAGCTGCTCAACTCACATCACAGCACTGCCTGTCTCAAGTCTGAAAAGGCACTCTGAGGAGCGAGCATTGCACACCAGCTTTTGTGCACAGGAGAGATTATTTTGCAAGGACCCAATTTAAAAATGATCTAAAGGTTAGACCTATGCGTCTTAGACTATGGACCTACAGCAAGAGGCTGTTACCAGCTCTTAGATTATTTTTTATTTACATTTCTTTTTCGATTTTTAATTTAGATTTATTTAGTTAGATTTTTCTTACCTGCCTTAACAGCATCATGCAACTACCAAGCAAAGGGAAACACAGCCCTTGCTTCTCTGTACTGCTGGACGATGGCTGCTTTTATCTTGGCTTTTATGCAAAACAAAAAAAAAAAAGTTTGCATGGTCATTATGTGTGTATAGAAAGCAGATGACCCAGTATCACCTGCTAACTGGGAAAACAAAGCTGGGCTGCGTGAGAGCTCCACTTAGGCTCCAAGGGCTGCAGTAATCTTTCTCCGCCGAGCAGGTGACAGTGCAGAGGAGCCATGGCTGTGAATCACAGCACTGTCCTCGCACTCAGTCCCCAGGAGCCAGCACTGTCTGCAGCACAGCAGCTGGATCTGCTGAGGCTTGGCTGAGCAAACACAGAGCTGAGCAACAGGGCAGAAGCTGTTCCCAGTGCACACAGCCCCCTGCTTTCAAACACTAAAGGGACTGCACATTTTTCCTATCAGTTTTTTTCCAGAGACCTGGCTTTTCCTGGTACTGCTGCAAATAAATCTCAGCCTGACATTTGTTTGGAGTGACTGCTCCAAGATGTGGCACCAGAGCAGTGCCCTCAGCAGATGGGCTTTTTTAGCACTGCTGATGGCACACTAATGGGGAGGGGGAAGGTTGTAGGAAGGTAATGAATTTTGTTTGAAAAGATCAACTAAATGACAACCTACCAAACTCGGAATTGCTGGCAAGCATGGAACTCAGGTGTGCTATAAAAAGAAAGCAGAGTGACTGCCCAGCCTGGCTGGGCAATCACTAAAGCAAAATATGTAATACACAACAAATCCTTTATGCAATTATAGTGTCACCTCTGCTGTTTCTAAGCAAAATGCAACCTTATCACTGGTATTTTCATTCTGTATTAACTGCAGTTTTTTTCCTCCGGTAACAAACAAGGGACTGGACAGTGACAAACCAAGTCCCTTTGAAAGCATGAGTGAGTGTAGTTAGCCCAAGCATTTGTCAGAATACACAAATATTACCTACACCATACGGTTCACACAAGAGAGTATTTTAAAACTAGTTGATTAGATCCAGTGCATATGGCTTGTTAATGAAAATCAAGAAAACACCTAGAGCTGCTTTCCCCTCACTAACTTTTTACATGGACTTTTTTCTGGCTTTACTAGGACATGCTTGGGGATTTGTTTACTCCTGTGGAAACACCAGAAGCCCAAAACAGAGGCTTTCTCAAAGGACTTTTTGGAGGAAGCGGACAAGCTTTTGACAGAGAGGAGCTTTGTGAGTAATTTATTGTCTGAGGGCTTCTTTGGCAGAAATTCTTTCTTGAGATCCCCTGCCCTTGTCGTCTAGGAATGGAGCAGTACACAGGATTTAGATGATTGATGAAAAGAGAAAGTTGACTAGTGGAGGAAGGAGAGGGCCCTTCTTTGCCATTCCAAAACTCCTTTACCTTGGCAGCTCCTTTTGATCAGCTGAGTGGGGGGCACATGACTGCACTGCAGATGTGACGGTGACAGAGCAAAGCCTTCCACGTGTGCCACGTGCCCCTTGAATGATGTCGCTGCTGCAGGGCTGCAGCTCAGAATTAAGGAGCCAGGCCAGGAGCTCATCCCTGTCTGTCTGCCCATTTCTCCTTTGCAGTTGGCGAGGCCACAGCAGGAAAAGCCTCTCGCAGCCTCGCCCAGCACATCCCTGGATCCGGTGGGATTGAAGGCGTGAGAGGGGCCGCGGGCGGGGTCATTGGGGACCTGACTCGTGCGCGCATTGCCCTGGACGAGAGGGGACAGAAGCTGGGCGAGCTGGATGAGAGGACTGCCAGCATGATGGCCAGTGCAGAGGCCTTTTCCAAACATGCACACGAGGTAGGAGCCCTGGCACCCACACCCTGGAACTGGGAACTGCCAACCCTGCGGCCCGGCCTGTGCTTCCCTTTGGGAAAGCCAAGTGCCCTTCTCTCCCTTCACCGAGTCATGATGTTGGAGGTGTGCTCATGTCAACTGGCACGGCATTGTTCCTGCTCCCAAACTATCAGAATGCCAAAAATAAACTGCCGCTGCACACCCCTTCCTTTCATGTTTCCAGAAATGAGCATCCATTGTTAGCCTCTGAATTTAGAACATGGCACTTCTCATCTTGCCTTTCTCACTAATTCGTTATGATTTGGTTTTTTAAGCTACTTAATGCAGCACATCCATGCAGTAGGGCAGAAAACAGGTAGGTGGATGAGTGTATAGGAACCTTTACAGATCTTACTGGGAACAGGAGAACATTACTAGTACAGCCCTGTGGTACTGTTATGTAGAATAGGCCTTGCCAGGAATAGGAATAGCTTCTGTGCTTGGAGCTGGAAATGGAAAGCTTTTCCATCCCACGCTGTTAAGACTAGGAAAAATAAAGTGATTTTTCTTGAAGATAAAACAACATTACAGCATACTTCCCAAAATGCACGTTTTTCATTTAATGTGTATCACATCTCTGGACAAGACCTTTACATTTTTATTGGCTTTTGTAAGTGTGAGGCAGAAAGAACGTGCCCTGAAATGCAAGCAGTTTATATAGTCAGGGCATATCTACTATGTTCCATAGATAAGTGTCTTTTTATTCCTATAGAAAGCAAGTTCCTTTAATTTTTGAAGAAGAAAAGTAGTTAAAGCACCTCAGGAAAATTTTTCTAAAAACAGCAATAGCAGGTAATGCTTTTTTAATGTAATAACTATGAAATTAAATATGGGATCTCAGTGGACTCAGGACCTGCTGACATTGGTAGTGAAGTATTGCATTGTTCTGCATTTATTAATTCTGAGGTTTGACACTTAATGGACCTGGGTCATGTGTGGTCTCTCTAATGCAGGGCAGTGTTTGATTGCCATTTGTTTGGTTTTTTTCCCCATGTCTGTAGGTGATGCTCAAATACAAGGACAAAAAGTGGTACCAGTTTTAGACTTTCAAAGAAGCTGCTTGTGGCTTTATTAAGAACACTGTTCAGGGAAGCAGCCTTTATTCCCAAATCTACCAGTCACTGGCCAGAGACAGATTTTTCTCCTAGAAGATGTTTTCCTGTTACTATTATTGGATTCATCACAGTGGACATCAAGGAGAAATTTTACAGACCGTGGGACAGGAGCTGGAATCATGAGGGTCTTTCCAACAGCTGACTCATGGAGTGGCCAATTTTTTCCCAAAAGGAACTCAACCATCACTGTGGCATGTAGTTTTTCAGAAGCTGTAGGTATGAACTGTGGGGAGTGCGTCTAGTTAAAAATATTCTGTACAAACTCGAATGTTAATGCACTTATAAAACTTTGCATGACTAATTGCCAACTTAAAAAAAAAAAAAAGAGAAAAAGGAAGCATGTTGTGACCGAAGAAAAATGGGATTTATTTCTATTCTGAGAAAAAAAAAAAAGAAAAAAACATGTTAAATGACAGAAGTCTTTATTTTTTAAAAGTGACATTATAAAAGGCCAGTACATTTCAAGCATGTTTGCTATTGTTCTCCACATAAAAATGAGTTGAGCTGCATTTTCTTATCTGCTACTTATTTCCCTTGAAAAGCCTTGCTCCAAAGCAGTGCTCTTTAACTCCTACCAGAAAATTAAATAAATTTAAAATCCCATCTCCAAAATTTAACGATTTTACAGGTAGCTGGACAGGCACTATCTGAAAAGGTCATTAAGATGTGCATAGATGGTTTATTTGCAATTCAGAGTACATGACACATCATCTTAATCTATACTTTTTATAACATGCTCTAGATTCATCTGTTGTCCTTGAAGGGGAGCCGTGACACTTTTCATCCCCATGGAGTTTGTATCACTTGGTTGCCTTATTTCCCAGTAGCAGGAATAGAAAACCAGCTTTGGAAAGCATTTCTTCAAGTTAGGAAAGACAAGATGGGAAACCACAGTCCTGTCAAACGCTGCTCACAGTGCTGCTTAGCAGCTTGCAGAGCAGCTTAAGTGCTCTGCTAAAATTATGAGAGGGGACCTGCACAGAAACCCCCCCAAAACCTGTGAGAGAAAGATTAGAGCCAGGAACACTACACAGTGGGCCAGGGAGGAGCATGGAAAACCACTGTCAACATACATACGGAACACAGATATAAAGTGACACCATGGGTGAGTGGCAATTTGTATTCTGCTCACACTGCTACAAGTAATTTGCTTCTGCTTCGAAGTGGCTTGTTCGGTTTTTGTGGTGAGTGCTGCAGAAAACTCTGCAACCTGCAGCCACAGAAGAGAACAGTAAGCTGGATTTATTGCCTATCCTGACGGAATGCTCCACCCTTTCCTACAAGACTTACTGCTACACAGGTCAACTCTTAGGTTAGAAATTTTTCCAAGATTGGCTTGGAAACAAGGCACTTGAAGGCTTGTTTTCATGTGTCTGGACATAGTTTCAAATTAGAAAGTGAGGAAAAACTGGAAAAATAGCCTTTAAAATTTTTCTACTAAAGTAGTATAACATTTTCTGTCCCTTCAAGGAATCCTGGTGGACACTGATGGAGACAGGCTCCATCCCACTCCCACCTAGACCTTAACTTCACTGGGGTTTTTATGAACATCACAGTGTTCAGATGATCCCTCTCAAAGATGTCTTTTCCATCTCCTTCCTTTACCTACAATAAAATACAGCCCAGGAAATTGTACCATCCAGAAGTCTGGCCTCACAATTGGCCCACTGCACAAGTTAAAGGGTTGGAAGAGATTTGAGGTGTTAAATTTTAAATTCCCATTGTAGCAGAACAGAATTTCATGATTTACAGGATTTTTACGTTTTGCTGTCGGCAAAAATCAAAATGATGGCCCTGACAGGTCTAGCTCAACTGGGAATGAGACTCCACAAATTCCTCTGGCACAGGAGAAACTGCTCTATGTTGCCAGAACTGTAGAAACTTGCAGGGAAAAGGGTCAAAGCCTGAGCAGTACCTGGGTTTCTGCTGAGAGCCAAGGAATTGGAGTTGTCCATGACCCAAGAGGATTTCTCTGTGTGTAAGGATATGCCAAATGTGCCACTCCAATGCCAATAGCAACTGAGTTGGGGAATTCCTTCCGGGGCTGGGTCACAGAAGTAACCACTTGTGCCTGTGAGGGAGCACGGCTCTAACCAGGCATTGAGAATGAGAAATAGAGGAGAACATGAGAGCAATTTGATCCTCAGTTTAAACCTGTATTCACTGGGCCCGTGCTTTGGCCTATAGTCCAAACCCACCAGTCTCCGGGCAACAAAATCATTTGGGGCAGCATTCAAACTGTCCAGCAGCCAGCTTGTTTTCCATTCTGCCCTGGTGTGTGGCAGTCAGAAGTAGCCCCATAGGCTGATTGGAATAGTGGGATCTTTGAAGAAAATTTAAGAGCAACTTCTAACTGCTGATCACTGCAGCTCACCCAGAGAGAAAAGTGTCCTCATCAAGTCTTTCACACAAGGCCCAGCTGACTCTGGCTGCCAACAGTCTCTAGTTTAACACCAGGATGAAAAAAAAAAACACCTGCCAGTAGAGTTCCATTTGCATTTTTATGCAACAGAGAAATGAGAATTTAGCAGCCCTAAAACTTACAATTTTTAATATTAGACTTCTAAGCAATTTTTCTCTAGTGGCCCCCCTCAGGTCACAGCTTTCCACTCTTACATATTTTACATATTTCCAGACAGTTACCAATTACTATTTCTGTTAAGTTCACCACTTGTGACTATAATTATCAATTTTCTTGTAGTATGTAGAGATCTAAAAACTTGTATATGTTTGTATATAGAACATTCTATATATATAATATATATATGTAATGTATATGTTGTATAAGTTTGTTAGTGCACACTGTTAAATGCTTTCTATCAAGATTTACCATGTATGTGGAAAAAACCCATCACTTAAAAAGTTCAAAGAGGGAGGAAAAACTCTTGCCTGGGTGATTTATTGTGAAATGAGGGGGAGTGTGGGATTTTTGCGAGACTTGCCCTGAATGCTGCTCAAGGCTGTCAGTGACAGGCATGAAGCTGCAGCATTCCCAGCAAGGAGCACAGCATCTGACTCTGAGAAAGACTGTAGGACTGTGACTGGCTGGAGGAAAACCAAGGACATTGGCTGTCACTGGATGTTGAAATCTTTCTGTGCTTTCACCTTTCCCACTCAGACAGCACCACCTCAAGCGAAATCCCAAGCTTAGATGTATCTTCAGCCTCGCAATCCTCAGCTACACCAGGCCAGATTGGCTGGAAATATTAGTTCAGTTTAAAATGCTGTTTGTTCATTTAGATACTTTGTTCTCTCACATTTTTCTCTTCAGGAGTTCTGTCACAATCACATCCAAGACCAGTTATACAGAACTTCCAACAGCACACACACCTTTGGGTTTGACCAGATGTTTGTAATCTTATGTCTAGTGCTGTAGATAGACAGAGAAAATGCATTAAATTAGATTATTTATAAGTCTGCAGAGTTGGCAAGTCTTCAATGAAGTACAAGCTACTTTATTTATTAATAAAAAAAATTAAATCCATTCCTAGAGCTTTAACTTCAGTTGCAAATCTTGAATTAAAATACATGACAATTGAAATTTTGAGAATCAGATTTTGTTTTCTATAATTACCGGGGGG
>WBMY01018068.1:0-55819 GCA_013397315.1 Donacobius atricapilla | reverse complement strand
GGGGGGGGGGAGGAGCTTTCAGAGGAGCTTTCAATTTTTTTACAGTTCTACAATTCAACTATCTACATCAATTTGTCATTCCCCACAGTACCAGGATTGTTACAAAAATGTGTAACAAAAATACTCTATTTACTACGTGTATTGTATAAAATTATCACATAAACCCTCCTCTAAAACAGTTTATACTCCTTTTCCAAAATCCCTTTCACACTACAGTGCGTGCATAATGCAAGTGGGCATGGAAACCCTTTTTTTTTTTCAATAGAAACCACTTCAGAGCTGTACCCAACCTCAGGCCTCCTTCATATAGAAATTGCTTGTGTTGTAGCACAGGCAATGCCCCAGTTTTTGGATAATTATGCCCCTCAAATAGCCTGGGCCCTGCCCCATCCATCCTTTCCCATAGCCCAAAGGTGAATTCAAGCACAGAATGGTTTTTTGCCTTGGAAGGGTCTGGCAAGAGCACACTCTCTCTCATGAAGGAACTCATGTGTGTGGACATTCACAGTCGACTTTTCCTCTTAGGTGTATAAGCAATAGTCACATAAATGAATGTTTCCATTCATGTGTTTTGTTTTGTGATTAAATCAACAAATCAAACGTTGTACTTTTTAAAATAGCAGCAAATATTCAGATTCAGTGTCAAGGAAATGTGGGCTGAATATGTGTGTGGTTTGTTAACGAGTCATTACCTGTCTCTCAGAACGAAGGCTGATCTGGGGTGAACCACACACTCCTGTGCTTACCATGTCCTGTTTCCACAGGTATCCTAAATCAGTATCACAAAGCTAAGGCATCTTAAAGTGAGGCTGTTTCGAGCCCCTATTAATAACAACAACAAAAAAAAACCAAAAAACCCACAACCCAGAGGGAAAGAAAATAAAGAATTGATACTAGTTGGTGTAATCGCTTTTTTTTCCCAATTTCTATTCCTAGATTCTTTATAGTATTTCAAAGGTGCATTGTTTGTGTAAAGCCTTTGGTTGGAGTTTACATCTCTCATTCAGGAATAATAAAAAATTGCAGTCGTGGCTGTTGCTGGGGTGGGGATGGTCACCTCCCTTCCTCCAGCAGCTCCTGCCATGTCCCAGCTGATGTTGCCATCCACTGCAGGGAGCTCACGTGGAGCTCCTGACTGCCAGACCAGCCCCCGGGGAATGTCACGAGCCTTGGACCTGGGCTACCAGCCAGCCAAGAGCCCCTTCCCCTCACTCCCGCTGCAGGGTGAGCGTAGCCACCCCAGGCTGAGCTCTCAGAGGGGCAGGAGTGAGCTCAGTGTAAGGGGTCTTACCAGCAGCACGTCCGAATTGCTCTGCCAGGAGAAGCCCAAAATGTCAGCCAAAGGTGCTGAGCTCCCATCTTCTCCTTGTCAGCTGTGTACAACTCTCTGGATGCAAGCAGCATGGGAGAAAGGCAAAAGGACCAAACCAGATCAGATCACGAGTGCCATTATTTGTCACCTGCCAGTCATGACTTCCAGTAGCCAGGGAGAAAAGGAAAGCTGCAGCAGAAAGACCAAGGCAAAACAAGCTTGCGGTCTGCACATGAGGAAAGGATTAAGAGGCTGTAGCAAACACCAAAGTTGTGAGTTCCTGCTACCAAGGCTGGGCAAGTTCTGCCCCATGCCAGAAGGCAGCTGAATGCAAATTCGATACATTTTGTGCAGAAAGCAGATGGGAACCAACCAGAGCAGGGCTGCTTGGCAGCCCCAGGGGACAGGCTCTCCCTGTGAGGAGCTGGGTCCCGCAGGTTCCCATCATGTGAAGACAAGGCACTCCCGGTGACCACAGCTGTTTGCCAGGACTGCATCCCAAGCGGATTTCTTTTGGCAGGCAGACACATCCCTGCTGGGGCAGGAGCCAGGCAAGGGCAGTGCAGGGCACATGCAGGGCTGCCGTAGGAATTCTGTGTGCACCAAGGGACAAGGCTGTCACCAGCTGTAAGGAGCAGAACTCTGACCCCTTCCGCAGCATTCGTCTGTCCTTGTGCTGGGCTGTGCCAGCTGACAGGAGGCTGGAATGGGCTGTGGAGAGAGAAACACACAAGCAAGCTGAGGAACAAACACTACCAGATGCATCCCATCCTGACTGCACAGAGACTGAGACTGACCTGCATGCTGGTTATCAGGTCCTGAGTTAATGAAATGCCCTCAGTCAATCAGAGGTCGGGGGAAGGAGCCCACAGGCAAAACCAGATAAGTAATGTGAGCAGCCAGGCTCCTTCTTACCACCTTCAGAAAACAACATAAACTCTATTATGCAGTTCTGGACAGTGCTTTTGCTTACCTGACTTAGCCCTCTTCTGCTTCCACTGCTCAGTCTCACTAAGAGTTAAAATCTAGTCAGAATTGAGGAATGTAAATAGCAGCAATCAGAAAACAGCTCAGAGCCAGTCCTAGTAACACGACTCAAACACCACAGTGGCTACCTCTTATCTTCTCATTTGCTCCAAATTACTGCTTAATTAAAAAGAACCCATCGAGTTTGTTAGTCAAAACAAGTTTGGGTACATGTTAATCCCCTTACTGATTAGCATCACCCCCTTCTAGAGAGCTTGCTGAGGCACACGTGTGAGATTCCTCCTTTGAAAATTCTGAAGGCAGTGTGTGGGAGGGAAATACTGTAACGTGCCAAAGAACAAGCAGCCCAAATGACAGCAGCCCCAGTGAGGCCTGGAATAGGGTACAGGTGTGTCACTGCGGGACACCCGGGACAGGAAATCATTAGGCCATGTGAATTGCTAACGAGTCCAAGCCAGCATCTTCACAGGCAGAGCACACAAATGGTCAGGCACCAGGGTGCCGAGGCTCAGATCTGTTAGTAATAAAAGCTTTAATAAAGTAAGAAAAAAGACAATGCTGTGGGTAAAGAGCTCAGCCATCAGGTGACAGATGTTGTAGAAAGCCATGGCATACAGTAGGCAGGAAGAAAACAAAAAATCTCAATGTAAGGTGGAATACAGAACAGGAGAGAAGGCCAAGACAGTGCTGAGAGGGGCAGCCAAGGCAGCCTCATCTGGGGCCCTGGCTCAGTACCACGTGTCTGTTTTGCTGCACAACAGGCAGGTGGAGGATCAGAGTCTGCGCTGCAGCCTTTTGTTAGGAGGCCCCATTAACATCTTTGAACACTCCCTGTGTTCTCCAGCCCTACGAGCCGGCTACTTCTGATGTCAGGATAATGGCCCTGCCAAAAGCGCCGCATTTGAAGTTAACAATCTCGAGCCTCCTCTCAGGCGGCTGAAAGCCAAGTGTGCATCCTCTCAGATCAGGCTGAAAAAGCAACTTCAAAAGTACACTGCTTAAAAAGGACCCAGCAGAAGTTCAGAAATGAAAGGATAATTAGGGGCTTGAAAACTTCTCACAGGAGGCAAGCATGGAAAGATGGAGATTGATTACACTAAGGAGAAACTGCAGAAAAAAGACATGATACAATAATTAGAGACGTAAGGAAGATGACGGGAGGCACTTGTCCTCCCTTTCTTGTAAGATACAAGGGCTAGACAATTAAATGACAGAATTCAAGGTCAGGCATTGTGTGAAGTTAACAAAAGCAGCTGAACTTGTGTAACCATCACAACTGTCTGGAAGGGAAATGAAAACATGTCATGTGAGATTTAGCCAGACCAGAAGGTATTAGTGGGTAGAGTAATGCCAAATAGTGGCAGATTAATTCCCTGCAAGCTCCTTCCTGGCCCCTTCTTTTGAAGGATCTGATCCCAGCTCAGCTTGACAAGCCCAAACTCCCAGGAAAACTTTCTGCCTGATCATAGGATCAGACCCAAAGACACTGAGGGAAAGAATGGGGAAATCTGAGCAGGTTTTAGTGGGGCTGCCAACAGGTGTGAGGCTTCCTTAGGAAAATGATGTCTAGATGAAGAGACAGAGGCCACCAGCACACTGTCACAACTCCTCTCAAACACACCAGACCTCAAACACCAGCAAGGCTGCCATGTCAGCTGAGATCATTTTCATCTTCACAAAAATATGCATTGCCATGAAGTTTTTAACCAATTCACAGAGCTTCATTCTTTAAAATGTTTCTGCTAGTGATTTTGTATTAACTTTAGGAGGCTCCAAGCAATATCCCTCTTGAGGCCAGTTTGCCAGGTAGTAGTAGGATGAATTACAGCAGTCAGTCCCCAAAATGCTTTCCTAAAAGTCAGAGGCCAACCAAGACCAGGTTCTACTCATTGTGAGTGCTGCACAGCTGCTCAGGGAGAAATCCAGCCAACTGTAAAGCCATTTCAGCACCTGAGTGTCATCAGCAGAATCCAGTATAAGATAATTCTGGCAGAGGCCTGCAAAATTCTACATCAAGTGCAATCACAATGACTTATTTTTGCCTAAGACAATTATATACAGGCACTGCCAAATTATGTTTGCACCTTGTTTTAATAACGTAATCCAGCTCACTTCATACATAATAAATTCATTAGGCTTTGGGGGGTTGTACAAGCTCAAGCACACTTTAACAAAATTCATTTAAATATCCTCTTTTAACAATTAATAATTTCACAGTTCTGAAAACACGCTTTAGTGCTCTGAATGAGCTCTGGAGGGTTCGGCTTGGTGAGTTCATACCAGCTTCCCCCACATGTTTCAGAGGGCAGCTTGGTACCCTGCCAGTAGAAACACAGCACAGGAGGATCACACTGCCAGCAGGTGATCACAGGCTCATCCTGCCCAGTCCATGGTGCCTTTTGCCTCCCCACACACGGGAAAGTCACACAGCGTTGTCACAGCTCCAGGTCCTGCAGGTCTCCCCAGCTGGGTCCAATTTTCACTTTAACATTCAGTTTCACTGAGAGTTTGATGGCGTTTTCCATCTCATGTTTCACAATCTGAGCGACCTAGGAGAAAACATCAGGCATCAGACAAACACAGCTTCAGTGCTCTGGGTTTCTGTCAATAGCTGGGGCAGATAGACACCTGGAATCCTATCCTGCATTTATTTGCACTGACTTACCACTACCTGGAATGCAGCCAAATCCTGATTAGTGTTCATGAATGGAGAAACTGTATAAAGCCAGTGAGATTTTATGCAGCACAGGGCTGTGACTGGTTCAGCAGTGTTTAAGACTGCTCAAAAAAGGGGCCAAAGTTAACTTTCTCTTGAACACTTGAGAGTCCTGAAGAGTCTCATCTTTCACTCAGCTGCATAACTCTTAAGTGTTTCATGGAGTCTGTTCTGAAAACTTCAATGTACTGAAAGCAAGACACAAAACAAATTTGCCAGAAGCAAAGAACAGTGGCTCTTCCATGTTGTGCCAGCTTGAAAAGCACTCTCTGAAACAGAAATAAACCTCTGGGAAAGCAGCTCACATTCCATGCGGGTGCTACAAATACTGCCCAGGTTCCCCCTCACTGGTTAGGAGTTAAAGCAACTCCTGCCCTCTAGTAAACAGATGAGGTAATTGTTCTCTGCTCCCCAAAAGTATTCCTAAGAAAACACTCATTTCAATATGCAGTTAGGAGACTAGAAATTATTTCTTTCTGCAGCTGCTTGGATTACAAGAGATTGGATTTTTTTTCTCCTGACTGTAAAAACCTGCCCCGGACAACGATACTCCCTTTCCTGCCCCAAGACCTGCAGAACCCAGTCTGTTCTGGATTGCTTATTTGAATGAATCTTTCAATCCACACCCATCCCATGAACCTTTCCACAGCAGAGTGAAAAGAGGTTTTGAAATTATGGTGATTCCTCAGCTCAGCTAGAAGCCACCCTGGCAGCAGAGGAACTGTTCAAAGCTGTCTGACCCTTCCATGTGTTTTCATAATTTCCTCACAGGTGGCCACCACAGAAATCCCTCCACAGTTTTTCCAGGGAATGGAGGAGGGGATTTGAGGAGATGAGAGTACAAGACTTTACAGCAGCATGAAGAACTAGGGGAAGATCTGTCTTCCAAACTTCTATGCCCTTACATACTGCATTTCAAAATGATCTTGATAACCTAGAAAAATGCCTTGAAATTGGATGTAATTCAGCACAGAGTGCAGCACAGAGAAAGAAGCAGGGTAGAGAATTAGGACAGAAATAATCTACTGTTCAAAAATAGGATGAAAAATAACTGCCTGGGCAGGAAAAAAATGGGGTTATCAGAGATTAAAAACTGAATAGGGCCTGAGCAAGGCACACTGCTGTGAGAAAACAAGGAAATGAAATTCTGGAACATAGAAAATGTTGCTTGCATGACACACAAATCAATTTTCCACTCTATTCAAACCACTCCAGCCTTGATCAAGTTTGGGGCCCAGCAGATCAAAAGAAACATGAACCATACAGAAGCAGATTCTCTGAGAATAGGTCACAAGTCCAGCACATGGCACCAGCGAAGATGATCTGATTAGGGCTGCTGCACCTAGAACCAGGGACAGCAGCTGTGCTGCAGGGGAGACAGGAAAACCTGCTGGTTTAAGCAACTGCCCAGAAAAATCTATGGAGAAATACATCTGAAGGAAGTTAGAAAAGCTGGTAATAATTCCTCTTGAAGTTGAGGTAGTTAATGAAATAAAAAGAATACAATAAATAATAAGCAAATCCATTTGCTTGTCTCCAGTTCTCCTGGGAACACTATGATAAACTGGAGTCAGTATCTAAAGATGTTAAAGCCTATACTCAGGGGATTTTAGTCTTCTACAGGAAGAATATTAGGAGCCTTTTCATCTCAAAAACAGCCTGCCTAGATTGAAGCAGCAGATGTCTGAATAAAGCTGGCAAAATGAGAAAAAGCTCAAGCTGAGATTCAAGATAAAAATATCAAACCTTTTGTTTTTATTTACATGAACGTATCTCTATTATTAACAAATATACTCACTTACATTCATCATATTTTTATTAGTACATATTTATTAATATATACATGCATGCTTGGGCCAGTCAAGACTGCTGAAAGCTCTGTCAGACAAGTAGTTACTGCTTGCCATCAGGAGATGACCTATTGTCATTGGCCACGTGCCTGTGCAGAAGTGGAAGAAAGGCACCCCAAGATATGGAAGCATGGCCTGGGAGCCTCCCTGTGTTCGTGCTCAGGACCTGGGAAACACTGAGCTGCTGACAGCCAGCTCAAACACTGCCCCTGAGAGCTGGCACAGAGCACAGCCACAACTATTACAATACATGTTCTGAGCCAGGCACCAGAGCATAAGCAGGGAGGCAAAAATACCTCCAGATGAAGAAACACTTCCCCCTACACCTGTCTACAATACTAAGCCACTTCACTCATCAAGCCTCGCAGAGAAGTTGCATGAACCGCTGTTACAAGCAACAAAGCACATGCTGAAAATGAACTTCAGCCATGGGGATGGCTTGAATCCAAAAATCAAGGGATTGAGCATGAAAACTTTTTTTTTTTCATCCAATTGAACATTGTTTTCACAGACCTTTCAGCACCCAGGGAGGGGGGAATCCAGGGAAGAGAACATGAGCTCCTGGAAGGAAGGCTTGTTTGAAATACAGTAATGCAATAGAGCTGAAAGAGGAACTGCTGGGCTGTACCTGGATGACATCATCTTCTGCAACCTCATAGAGGAGCTCATCGTGCAGCTGGAGGATGAAGAAGCCTCCTCTGATGGGCTGTAACATCCCTGCATTTCTCCTCCTTGACAGCCTTACTACACAGGTGAAGAGCAGAGTTTGTTAGGCATCATCATACAGAAGTGTGGGTTTTGTATCAAAAACCTTTGCACATTCCTAATGCTGAGAAAAAGAACATGAGGACCTTGAAAATTATAAAGCCCATGACTACAGACAAAACCACAAATCATGGCTATTCTATAAATATTTGTACAGCTACTGAGGGAAAAAAATGTTAATGAAAAGTATTTTAGATATACACATTCCAGCCTTATAATATAAAGATATGAATCAGAACAGAAGCAAGAGACAGTTATGTCTCCTGAACCATCTGTTTTGAAAGTAAATTTTAAACAAAATCGTGCAAAGTTTAATCAGAAGCTGGTTTACATCATTCTCTCTGGCAATGAATTAGGATTCTACTTTTCTTCCAGAAACATTTTAATGGTTAGTTTAAGAAAGCAGTCAGCCTCCTCCAAAATGCAGTTTCTGAAACTGTAGCTCCTGACTAGAACTGAGGAAGGGAAAAAAGAGCAGTTATTGAATAAACAAGTAAGCAGCTGACAAAACCAAGATCCTGGTGGGCCTTCCCTGACAAAAAACAAAACAAACCCTTCCATGGTAAAAGCTGTCAGTGTTTTAAAATAAACAAACACAACCTCATGCACGGAGACTCAAAAGTTATTTATTTCTCAGGTTAGCTAACAGGAGGACTTCAGTTCACAGAAAAGATTTCAAGCCATCATCAGTTCCTCACACAAGCCTCACACTGATGCAGCAATGTTGAAGCAGCCACATGATGCAGGATGCTCCTCTGATGGCACAGGCATTTCCAACTTACAGAAAAAGAATTCCTTCCCGTTCTTGAAACACTCAGTATCAGAGCAGGGGAAAATTGTCACAAATGCATCTACTCACCCCCCTACAATTACACTGGCCAAAGGTCAGTAGCTTCTGCTCCTAGGAGGGGTGGGAAGCTCTGCCAAGCATGTGCCTTCTACTCATAGCTGACCTCTGAATCTGGTCTCTCCAAAATAAACTGCCGGACACATTTTTAGAGGTTTGACAATTAAGTATTTCATTTCCAAATCAGACTCTTCATATTAAGACAGCTTCATGTTTCAATTGAAGCATAAGAACTATCAAAGAAATACAGCTCTCCATTTCTTAAGTAGTCTTTCTAAAATACACTTGATGAACAAAACACCATCTACATTAAGCTAAAAAAAGTCTTTGTGGCATTCCTCTAGGAGTAAGCACTCCAGCACAGCTTTGCTATCTGCAGCCAGAAAAAACTTATGCTGATAAGTGCTTCATATAATACTCCTGTGAAGTCTCCGTACATCAAATTCCAGCCAACAAATTCCAGACTTAATTCTAACCAAAAAATGTATTTTTAGAACCAGAAGTCGTCCCACTCAATTTTTACACTGCCTCTGAAGCCCAAGTGTCTGCTCAGTTCCTCCTGCCCACTTCTGAACAACTCTGTGGTGGCATCACAAACCACATCACACATGAACTCTCACTGCCAACCCTTGCAAGATCTCCTCTGAGGTAATTGGAGTCTCTGTTCTGCTCACATTTGCTTTAGTTTGTTGAGCAGACATTCTTCCTCCCTCCTGATGACTTTTTTGCCCCTTAAACACAGACTTATCTCTGTCAGGAAATAAAACTTCTCCTACCTCTAAGGCCCAAAACACTAACTTTTTTCAGTTTTGTTTGTTTGGTTGGTTTTTCTTTAATTAATATTAATAACACTGAAAATTTTGCTCCAGTGTGCAAAGAAGAGGTAATCATACCAGTCTTATCTCTTGGGAAGGAGCTCTCCAGATGTCCGTGGGACTTGATCACAGAGGAGAAAGCTTCTAGGCGTCTCTGAATATTCACAGTGGCTGTTTTGACAATATCTGCAGCAGATCCCTGAACAGTTGTATTCACAGCCTGGCGCTCTGCCTGAATAGAGATAGTTGTTCTCAAAACTCACCCCCAAAAAAATCAAATCCAACATGTCACATGTACTTAATTAAAAGTAATAAATACATGGCCAAATATGCACAGAGTAAAACTTCCAAATAAAGAGTTTGTTCTATCTGCCTGAAAGAAAGACACATTATAGACTAGCTTCAGACACAAAATTTCTACAGTCACCTGAGAAAATTCCACAAATTTTAAATGAATGAATATCAAGGGTAATAACCTGCAAGAGTCACAATCCTCAAGAAGGAGAAGCATATAAGCATGGTAAGAGTTTCAAGAGCAGTGGAAAAATCTCAGTTAATCTAAGCACCACAAGGCGCTTCTGCCTATCTTCAAAGCCATAAGAGATGGACAACTGAAGGTAACTGGACATCATGGACTAACAATCTGGTCTGCCACACTAAATCCTGATTGCCAGAGCATTACAGCTGTACAAAAATACACCAGACCACCATTTTTTTCCAACACAAGCAACTTCTCTACTAATCCCCTCCTCAGACAAGAAAACTGTATTCAAAGTTTCTTCTTTCTTTGTTTAGAGCTGAAACATGTGCAACAAATTACAAGCATGCTGAAATGAAAATGAAGATAATTCATTAACTGGTCTTTAATATGATTTTAAAGACTAAATCAAATTTGAATAGAAGATGTATCTACAAAGCTTCCTGCTGAAGCATTTTTCAGATCAAATTGCCCATTATTTTCAAAGGTTTTTTTTGAAAGCCTCCTTGTTTCCCTGTCAACTATTTGGAGGATGAATTCCCCCACTTCCTCCCTCTTCTACTCTAATCTTTAATTCCACACAACCTCATCCAGCTTCCTACTGAGAAGTATAATGCTTCCTCCCCACAGAAACACCTCCCTCGGGAGTCAACTTACTCTTAGTGAAATAGCCTATGGCAGACGTGTCCAAAATTACTTTGAAAAACAAACATGCAAATTCAAAGGTGTATACTAAGTAAATATTCATCTAAGAAGTTAAAGCAATTTTCCTTTCAGGGAAAATAAGTAAAGGAACGAATACCCAAAAAGATAGGTCTTAAATACCCTTTCTTGTTCAAGCGCTGACAGCATGTAACATAACCAAGACTGCTGAGTGGGAGCAACTCAGCCTGAAGAGTTAAAGTGTGCTCCTATGTGGAGGCTTTTTAAAATCATGTCCATTGATTTCAATAAATTACTCACTCCAGCTCCAACGTGGGAGTTCTGAAGTGAGGTTAGCACAGTGATGACAGCTGCACACCCAGTCACAGAAGACTTACGTCAAACAGGCCATGACAAAAGCTCTGTTATTCAGAATGACTGAGGGAGCAATGAACTAAGCAAGAAGTGGAAGGTCATGACTAAGATGGCTCACAAACCTTGTAAAACTGCAGGCATGGCCACACAAAGAAATCTGGTATTTTAAAAATAAAACTAAAAAAAAGATTCAAAATGGCACAGCATTCAACATACATGAGCTTTACTGTAGGGGTTTGGATCTTTGATAGCTGGCAGGTACCGCCGTCTCCCCAGGATGGTCTGCACAAACCCATCCCTTCTGCAGCTCTGCACTGTCTCCCTCAAGAATTTCTGAACCCCTGTGAAAGGAGAGAGAAAGTTTTCTGTCATACAGCTGATGTTCTGTACTGACTTCTCAGTGGGGTCACTGAAAGCAGTCTGGGGCAGCCAAGCAGCACAGAGGAAATCCTTTAAATTTCTCAGACCCCATCAGTGGACAAAGGCACACGATCACTCATTCAGCTCTGCTGCAAAACCTATTAAGACTTTTGAGGTGGAAAAGAGTGCACAGTGTCAGGATGTCTGGCTGTGCACGAGGAGGTGGGAAGTCCATCCTGCACAGCACCCAGGCACAGAGGGTCATACGTGTGTTATTGGTAATGGAGAGGTCAGAACCTGGGCCAGCACTGGAAAGACAAGTAGTAGGGAGGGAGTAAATTGAAAGCAGAAGCCAGCCCTTGATGCCTCAGGCTGCCTGACTTCAGGCTGTGTCCCTTCAGATTCCAGGATGAAAAAAATCACCCACGTGCACTTTGCAAGGGAAGAAGCAAATCCGCCAAGAGTGTTAAAATAAAACTTAGGTCAAAGAAAGGTGAGAGAGGGAAGAGTGAACCTGTACTGCAAGTTCAAGTAACAACTGTACTTAAGTGGGAAAAATTAACATCAGACAGTTTCTTTCCATGTTTACAAAATATAAAATGTAAAAGGAGCTATTCAAAATCAAGACTGACAGTGTAAGTCAATTTATTAGGTATGTCATTTAGCAGTCAGCCTGACAACACATAGCAAGTAAAAATCCATGAGAAGTGAAGTTACAATATAAGGTACACTGCAGTTTGTATGCACACACATGTACCGAGAGAGAGGAGGCAGGAAGTCATTCCTAATGCTCATGAAGGAGAGATTATTCAGAAATTAATGAAGACTAAACAGAATCTTTGCAGAAAACCATTTCTCTGCATCTGTCTCCTAAAGAAACAAACCCTAAATCTTCAGAACATAATTTTACAGCTCATTTTCAAGTCCTATGATTAGAGCTAGCTGCCTATTGTCCGATTTGCTCTCCATTCTTTTTTTGATTGCAGCTTTATTCTCTCTACAGCTTTCCTAAATATTAACATGCTTCTTAAAAACACAACCAGGTCTTTTTACAAAACATAGGAGAGCTAGTCTCCCATACAAAACATGCTACTCTGAGCAGCCAGATAAAAATTAAAGGATAATATGTAAAACAGTTTAAAACTCCATGAAAGCAGAGGAAAGAAATGGTTGTATTTAAAAATGATAAGAAGCATAGTCTAAAGTTGTCACAGCATATCATTTGAATCTGTGTGTTTTAATAAGGGAAAGCATATTTCTCATTCAGAAACTTAAGAGCTTTAAAATGACTCCTCAGGGTTTATTAATTAATTAAAATAACAAAAAAAATATTGTAGTAAGTAAAGAACAAAGTCTTAAAGGTGAATAAAACCAAGAGTAGAGTAAAACATTACAGAGTATCACACTGCTGCATTCATGCACTGAGCATTTTCAAAATGAAAAGCATTTTCAAGAAATATGAGTAGTGGGTTGAGACAAATTTAGGATTTGAAGAGACATGGAGAGAAGGGATTAAAAACAACCACCACCACCACCCCCCAGCTCCCAAACAGCTATATCCAAACCTGTGTATCTTGATTTGAAGGATTCAATGTAACTGGCAGCTTCATTTTCATCAATCCCCATCTGCTCGCCTAAAGATTTTGCTCCTATTCCATAGATGATTCCATAGCAAATCTGTCAGAAGAAAGGGTGAAGAATTGCAACCGTTTGGTCAGTCAATGCAGAGAAAGCAGAGCCAAAAGAAAATGTGATTCACTGGAGGACAAGTGTGTGGGAACAAGGGCAAGTATTCAAGAAGAGAGGTCCCCTCTGAGTCCAAGCCATTCGTGCTGCTTTCCTCCACCCTCATCCCCCAAAACCCCAACAGCTCCAGTTGCAACGTACTGAGAGTTGGAGGATGGACAAAACAACTACTGAACAACCATGGCTGAACTCAAACAGAAAAACATACTACAATGTGTTGAACACTGAACTTTTCTGCCCAGAAAGCTGCTATTGAATTTTTTTCCTAAAATTACCTGCTTAGCTTGTTGCCTGGTCCTGTCTCCAATAGCTTTGGGATCAATCATTTTCCATTCTGCTGCGATGCTCTTAAAGACATCGGTACCACCATTCAAGGCTTGGATGAGGCGACAGTCGCAAGACAAATGAGCAAGGATCCTCAGTTCCAGCTGAGAGTAATCAGCAGCCAAGATTAAGCCACCTGAAGTCAAGAAATTATCAGAAAGCATTATTTCATAAATGACTCCATTAGTCCATCCAACTTGCCAGCAAGAAGGACTGAATCCATCTTTCATCTTCTGCTCTGAGAGTTTTTCACAGCAATTTCTATCAAGACAAATTCTTGCCTGTTCCCCCAGTCCTCAGGCCTGCCTGCTTTACATCTAATCACATTTAGAATCCATCAAAACCATATAAACAAGTGTCTCTCTGTCCAGGTGTCTAAGACAGAGCAGGCAATGTGAGAACTGACATTTGGATAGAAAGAACACTAGGTAGAGTGCAATTTTTGTATTAAGAGCTGCCTTAGCTACCTTTTTAAAAGACAGGTATTCTTAAAGAGGAAATGAAAGTGTGACCATGTGAACAATATCATTTGAATACTTTGCCCAACTGAAACTCTCTATTACAGTTGTGTGAATAATTTTGAAGGCATGCTAACTACTGCACTAGTTTTCCAACTAGGCTGCTCAGACTCATATATACTGTTATGAATTCTTAAACCTTCATTATATCTAGGATTTTTTGCTAACCCTATACTTAACAATTCCAGAGCAGGACCCAGGCATTACCTGAGAAAGGAACAAAAGCATGCCTCATGCTAACAGAAAATGGTATTCCTCTTTCTTTGGATCTGTTTGCAGCTTGAACCTTTAGCCCATTAGGCAAAATACTGGAATGTTTTCTGCATCTGTGGAGAAAAAAAATGACTGCCCTTCACATATTTCTAAAATAGTAAGAGATGCGTAATCATTTTTACCACAACGAATCAGTGAAAACAAGTGAGACACTGGCCTCTCTTCCATTTTTCTGGACAATCCATATCCAAATGTGACCATGTAGGAACTGCACAGAGACCTCATAAACACCTGAAATGGATTTATTGATTCTGAAAAGAGTTAGGGATAAATCTTCCTAGTACATTCAGGATTCAGTTCAGAAATTGGATAATTCTGCTCTAAAACGGGAAAGATGAATGGCCCCAGATTTGCGATGAGCTTATTCCAGAAATGCAACAGAGTCACAGGAATCCTAAAAATTCAACACTCCACCTTGAGTGCCAAGTTTCCCAACATCATTCTCCTCTGCAGAATGCATACACCAGCCCAGAGGCAGAAAAATCCCCCTCTTCAACATCACCTTATTACTGCACATGCACACACATTCACAAGTAAGCCGGTAAAAACAGAGCAGGAGCCGCAGAAGAGGCGCTTGTAACACACTGCACGTTTCCTCCCTAAAGACTGAGGGAAAAATTGCCCCATGGCTGCTCGATTTTCTTTTCTGAGAGGCCGGAAGTTTACAGTGTCACCCACATGCTCTGCATCCTCTCAGGGCTTGCTTAGGTCTCCTGCCTCACCAAGGCATTTGTAGCTGCAGATGGAATTGTATCTGTGAGCACATCCACTGAACAGTGCACAGCTCTGACACCATTCACATCACATCCTACCTTCAGTACCAGTCTACCAGACAGCCCAATGGGCTCTTCACTGAAAGGCAAAAAGCCTTTATAAGTCCTTGATGTCTGGATCAGGGATCTGAGCAAACTCTTTATCAAAATGAAAAGGTATCTCAGAGATCAAGACTAGTTTCAGCAGAGAAAAAACGTCACGCTCTCCCTTGTGCAGTTCCTTTTCTTCTTAAATACTGGCTTTTCAGAAATGGTAGGGATCAATGAGACGTAAGCACAAAAATCACAGAAATAAATTTTCAAAAGAAATAAAGGTGAGGGACAATTGCATGTCTGGCTACTGCAGAAAATCACACTGTTCAGCATAGGTTCTCAGTTTAGTTAAATGTGTAAGGGCTTTATACCATGACCTAATTTAGCTACACTGCTTTGGTCAGAACCTTCTTACAACAGGAGGAAAGAGTAGCAATAGTAGTGAGTAAGATAATAGACAGTTTCGACCAAAGTCTGGAAGGCTGATCAGACTTGGCTGGATGGCAATTTCCTTTGTGCCAGCAGTCATTTATGGACCTTTAGGATTGCCCATCTTCCTAACACAGTGGCTGCTTAACTAAGGAAAAGTCAGCCTGAGAAACAGACCTCTCAGTGTCTGGCAGGCACTCCAGTCCTTTGATGGGCTCTTCCTACAGGGAAGACTCTCAAGAAACCAGCACACTCCCCAGCCATCCTGAAAAGCTGCTGCAAGCCTGAGCACTGCCATAGCTTTATCTCAGAATGACATTCCCGCCTCCATGGCTATGCCTGGTTCTTCTGAGGAGAGATGGACAAGATCCTTCTGCTCCTGAGTTCTCTTCTCATTACTTTTCCAAGGCACTAGGGTGTTAAACACATGGAAGAAGAACCAAAAACCTTCTCAAATTTCTCACATCTTGCTGCGGGGAAAAAAGCTTAGAAAAGCCAGTCAGGTGACACAGTTGAGACAAGAACCTGAATGGAAAGAGAAACTGAAAGGGCAGAAAAAGCACCTGGTGGTGCTTCCTACCTTGAGGTAGGAAGCCTCAAAGCTCACAAGGTAGATGCTAAAAGATTGACCTTGGTGTTTCACTAGACTTCCACACAACTGTTTAGGCATTGGCATGTAATGCTGTCAAAGTAGAATTGTAGAATCATAGAAAACAGGATATTTGGTTAAGAGACATCAAATTTGGAAAATCTTCCTCTGCTACCTGGTAGTTTCTGCAGGTCACAATCACAAATGAAATTATTAACAAAGAATGTAAAATATGTTCACCCCTGTTCCCTTACAAAGGGAGCTGCACAGCATAAAACAAATTCATTTTCTTCTGCTTCTTCCACAATATTCTATCCTCTTCCAGAGTAGTTTTTAGCAAGTCAAACCAGATCCTAACTTCAGTTTAGTTATTTTCACACTCAGGCTTTCCATCCAACAGCTGGGAATGTAACGCTAATCTCACTGAAGGGTTTCATAAAGAACGTCAAAAAAAAAGCAAATAGCTACATGAGACCACATGCTGCTAGTATTATTACGCCTTTCATGTATCACTGATTTTTAGGTATTTATTCCCCTGTATGATGAACACTGAATAACAAGTCACACTGACATGACGGCAGCCACAGATGAAGTGAGAAAAGAGAAATTTGACAATCCGACCACATTAAGATTAGGCAGAAGCTTTTTCAGGTTCCTCCTACCTGCCCCCCAAAGTAGCACGAGAATTAACATTTCCACGGCCTTGGGAGGGTGGGCTTTCTTCAACCACAGTTGGCATCTCAATCTCAAAATCTCTTGGCACATTCTGGATATTTGGCTCTATAAAGGTTACTCGACCTGAAAGGAAGACAGGGCAGAACTAAGGAAGGGTCCAAAAGAAATCTCTCTAACTCAATACAGCTGCACTCCAAAATATACTGCATCTTCAAAATACAATGGGCAGGAGAATGAGAGGACACAACCACGGAAAAAAAATTTTAAAAGGGTAAGTAATTTGTGTTTAAAGGGCTTGTGATGGCTCCACGTTTCTGTATCACTAATAAGAAATTCCCAAATCTAGAACCTGTTCTGGAGTCAGAGATTTACATGGTAATACGTGCAAGAAATGAATAATACTGCACAGTGAACACAAAAGCTATTTTAAACGCCTTTTTTTTTTGAGGCAGATATATGTCAAATAGATATACCAGTATCCTTGTTTGGTTGAAGCAGAGCACAGGCTTGATCTGCTATCTTTTTCTCTTAGAAAAGCTACACACATACAAAAAGACAAAAAGCCAGTAAGAACTGAGGCATTGGCACACATTTGTTCATTTGTTCACCTGTAGCTGTGTGAGTCTGCGAAATTGGATATATCCTTTCCATTCCCAGTGCAGAATTCAGTCGCTTCTCCCTCTGTAGTGGAAATACCACTTTAGTAATGGCGTTGTTGATCCTTCTCCACTCCAATATCAGCCCTGGCAATGGGTGAAGTGTCTTTAATTTCTCCAAAACATCCTTGTGGGAAGAAAAGGGCACAACTAATGAACAGCTTTTAAAACTTTATAAATAAAGTTTTTGCAGTTCTGCAGGAAAAAGTGACTCCTTCACCCACAGTGAGCTTCCAGTGTCACTGCCTTCAAATTAAATCGATTTTATTTATACTCTCCACTTATACCACCTACACCTGGGTAATCAAAGCACCACCTGACATAGCTGCAGTTTTATTACCCACGAGAAGACAATCACTTCTCTTTGGACTTCTGCACCCTCATCATCACTCTTAATCTGCACCAACTAGTAAACCACCTGAAATGATGAAGTAAAGCATCACTTGCCATAGGTCCCCTACGTTGTCTCCTCTTGTCCAGCGTTAATACTTCTCCTCCATCTTCTTGCATATTTTTCTCCCTGCTCTCTCCTATCTGTACACTAGGAACACCAAGTGAAGCCCTTGACCACACTCCTTGAAAGAAAAAGCTGATCACTAGCAATCAAATCCTTTCAGTTTAATCAGAAATATGAAGGGAATAACAAGAATTTCAAAAGACAGTGGCATGCAAACATTTCTCAAAATAACATTTTGTTTTTGTGTGCCGCAGGCAGCTGCAGCCTCATCCCTCCACATCACAAAAGGATGAAATCCTCCCTTTGCTTCTTGCTCCCTGCTCTGCCACCACCACTGCACCCAATGTCTTCTCTGTCACTTGAGTTCCAGAAATCAATACTTGTCTTCCAAGTACAGACGACACTAAACAAGGGGAAACTAAGAAAACAACACAGATTAATGAGTCCTGAAAACAGGAACATATATATCTGCTAATTTCACTTGTCTGGCAAGAGCACCCATTAGCCTGCAGCAACTGATATTAATGCGGGTCCACAATATTTATCAACTGGCAAGAATGTCAATAGCCTTCACATTATACAAGCTTCTGATATACAAAATTTGATAAGTCATCAGATTAGCCATTGTGAAGACAATTTCTTTGAAGCAGATTTGATAATAGCAGGAAGAGAAAATATTGTATTTAGTCGACATGGTATTTAAGTATCTTTCAAGCTGATGTGGAAAAACTCTTCTGCTATTGGCTTTACAAAATTATTGTGCTATTTTGGTCATACACGTGATTTGGGGAATCAGATTCTCCCTGATTTACTCTTATTGAAGCCTGCTATTTATAGGCATGTCCTCACTGCTCTCAAGCTATAGGATAGTAGGAGTTACTAACTCTGCTAACAGCAAAGGTAGAACCCAGTTTGAATTTCCAGTGGTAATTGGAGGAGCAAAAGGCAATTAAAATTTACTTTCAGACTAGAAACAGATTTTACTGTACCTTGGTTGTACTGAACTGATTGCTTAACCTGACCCTATTTCCTTTAGCAGTTGCTCTTCTGGTGTAACCCAGGGTTTTCTTATTCCCTTGGACTTTCACATCTCCATTTTGTGGCAACTTCAGCTCTAAGAACAAGACCTGAAAGAGGCCAGCATTTCAAATCAGTTTCTGCATGCTACACCCAGGGGGAAACAAAAGCAACTGAGCACTTAAACAGCTTGTTCCAGCCAAAGGATAGTACAAATGCTTCAGGTAATTAAAAAGCTGATTAAAGATTCCAGCTAACAAAGTCATTCCTCCTCATTTTAATTAACTACGAAATGCAATTTAAAATCTCATTTTCTGAACACTCTAAGTTTAAGTTCAGAGGTATGTTTTTAGAAAAGGTAATTAACTCCATCCAGTAAGTGAGGTTATTACTGACAGTCAACCGTAATAAAATGTAATGTTTAGATGACTGAAAGTGGGAAGAACATTGGTGAAAAAAAAGTGTTAGCTGGGAGTAGGCTTCAGAACAATATGAATGGCACAGAAAGAGGTGGTCACAAATATCTTTTAGAAAATAGCTAGAATATTAGTTTTTCTAACAAATTGCCAAAAACCAGAAAATTAACTATATGCTCATTTGGTGACAGAATACAGCTCTTAATTTTTCACTTTATGTTTCTATGTAGAGTTATACACTACTTAGCAGCTGTTGTCTTTGATTTCACAGCTGGCAGAAGGGAACAGAAAGCTTTTCTCCTGGCCATTTATGTAGCACAGAAGTTTTACTGACACAAAACTAGAAGGGCAAAGTTCCATTAATTTATACAAGACAGTTTACATGACTATAAATTTCCACATGAGATACAAGCTTCCATAGTTCAGGAAACAGCATTTCAGACAAAACTGCCCCTTCTCCATGAAGCATAGTGAAACTGAAGTTGAGTATTATTTCAGGAGTTCTAACTTAGACTACTGTTACTGAGGAAGACTTCTACATTTGCAACAAAGAAGAATGTTGTTTGTAACAAAGAAGAATGTTGTTTGTAACAAAGAAGAAATTCTGTGGAATTTCTTTCACTGATAGCTGCTTGTAGATTTCGACTACTTCCATATGAAGTACAGCCCCTCAGCAAGAAAATAGTAAATGGAGAAAAAAAAGAAGAGGGGGAGTAAACCATGCACAGCAATTTCAATCTATTTCAATTATTCCACGTTATGTACATTGAAAAACATAACTGAAATTCTTCAGGAATGAAAGCGTTGCTGTTTTACACAGAAATCTGTTTCTCAGACTTTAAAAAAATATCAGTTCTTAAAAGCAGACGTTAGTTGATTCAAAACTTTTAAAGCAGTTTTTCCTCCTTGCTCATGCCTGTACAGGGGCAAGGGTAACAATGCAGCTTTTTCAGTAAAACTCCTCTTAGACTCAAGGCTACATGACACCAAATCACATCTCGTGTGCGGGACACTGGCACTGCAAAAAAGCTCCTCCATTCCTGTACCACTCATCCAAAATACTTCAAAAGTCATTTAACTGGCAGATCATCTCATGCACCCTGAGAGGCCAAGGTCCTGTACAAACCAAACGCTTATTTTCACTTGATTTGTATTTCCAACATACATATTTCCTCTTCTACGTTCTTTATCTCTGCTAAAGTTGGCAGAAACCAGACTGACCAGTAACAAGCAGGAGAGACACAGCCTCTTGCAGGCAGCAAACTCATAATGAGTGTAAGGATAAATGAACTCTAAGCAGAGTTGGGTTTGCATTTTGTCTTTTCTTCACACCATCTTCCCATGAAGAATTTTTTTTCTTACTTTAGCCAAAGCCTCTTGATGATAACTTCTGGGGAAGTTCTCCCCGTCCCACCCCAACCCTCACATACCTCCGCAATGTCATGAGGGCTGGTCAAGGAGAAGCTGTGCCCTGCCAGCTGATATGCCTTGCTCTCAATCTGGCTCAGTTTAGCCTGCATGACCTGCTTCTGGGTTTCATAGGCTGCTGTGCTGAAACCAATGCCATTCAGCTCCAGCAGAGCCAAGCAATAATGGGTGGGCATCTCCACTTTAGAAAATACATCTGCAGTAAGTACAAACACAAGAAAATCTTTTATAAAACAGACCAACTGCAGATAAACACATTCATTAAAAAAAAAAAAAGGGGAATGCTCAGTTTTGAAAATACTGAAATGTTCTGACGCACTGAAATCCTTTACCATAGATTTCATTTAAATACCTTTGTTTCTGGAATAATAAATGTTTCATAATAAGAGTGTTCCAGAACTTCCTATCACAAAAGTATTCAAGAAAGCAGCTTTTTTCAATTTTTATTTTCTGAAAAAATACATCTCTCTGTATATCAACATTTATAAACTGCAGACGTGCTTAATGTAAGGTTTTCTAACTTGATACACTTTAATTCCACTAGCCATGTCTTTTTAAAATGTTCTAAGGTTCAACTGTAACAGTCATAAACAATGTGGTAAACTTGCAATAAAATACTTCAGTGGGATTGGACCACAATCCTTGGCTCTGGATATAATTTAGAGGAAACTATCATAATGACCACCAATAGGTATATTTTGGGTTTTTTTTTTTGATGGCTTGTTTTAAAACAGCACAAGCACTCTGCAATTATTAGTGGAAACATATAGGATCATTCATTATGGAATCAGAAAAGTTTCATGGAGGCAATGCATACATGACAAATCATGCAATACGGACAGGCCAAAGAGCAAGAAATCTCCTTCAGAAAACATTTGAGGGTTTCAGGAATTACTTGACAAGGAAATGAAAAAACTTTTGAAAATGCTCATGAGAAATCATAGACAGACCCACAAGTCCCTCAGAATGGCCAAGGGTACTCACCTGGGATGTACAAATCTGCTTGATTTAGAGACTTAGAATAGACTCTGCTACAGCCTTAACCACTGGAACTGGTGGAGATTTGGGATATAAGAATCATATTTTAATTTTTTTTTTCAGAATATATATGCTTCCAAGGGAATGTCCCTCTTTTCTTTTAACAAATGAACATTTTGACAGAATATATTTAGATAAGACCTTCCAAACCGCCTCTCTTCTGCACTGATCATTAAGCCTGTGGTAGCACAGTTGTATTTACCCTCCATCTTTGCCCCCAAGCAGAGGAGGTCTCTTCACCTGTCAGATTTTCCTTCTGTAATTCCTTGTGGAGTTGGTCCATGACATTGAAGATAAGCACAGACTCTATGGCTGCTCTGTACCGCGCAGACTGGTCTCTGCTGGCGCTCAGCCCCAGGCTCTGCACCCCTTGGCCAGTGCCCACTCCTTCCAGGAGGGGCAGCTCACTGGGTAGAAAGTTGGTCACCATGCTGTGAAGGGTATGTTCTTTGGAGCCAGAATCCAGCAGCCAACATGCAACCTTAAAAAGGGAGACATCCATGAGACTTTTTTTAACCTTTTAGTCATAATACAATGCAAATATTTAACCAGGAGTTAATTCAAGTTGTAGTGGATATTATTTTTCTTCATTTGGCAGGCAAACTGCAGTAATTTGTTACATCATTTCAGTAAAAATCTTTAGGAGGGCCTAAGTCACTGAAGAGCTTAATTCTTGAGTGAGAATGAAAAGTCAGTTCCTTCTACTACTTCTGTACTTCTGAAAATTTTATCCTCTGTCAAATAAACACATCTTGAGGTGTCTTTTCACTTATTAAAACTTAAGTCAAAGGGAATAAATATGAAAGTCAGGATCAAATCATTTTTAATCTGAAAAATGACTTTGTAGAGATCAGAACTTGGTATTAGCCAAGCTGAGCTCTCCTATCTTTTGCAGGACAGGACTAATGCAAAGAATTCTGCATGGGATATTTTTCTCCTGGTAGAGCTTCTCCTGCTCTGTCTTCAAAGCAGATTCATTTATATGTGTATTTCAATTTTTTGTGTCAAAGCAGGATGAAGCACAGATTTCTACAGTGCCTCTGCCATGCAAGCAGAAGTAAAAAACCACATGTATATATATGAGGTTGGGGATGGTGTATGTTATTCATTGTATCACTAAAATGAACCAACATGAGTATGACTATTACATGGAACAGGGAAGAGAAAGATGCTTTTACTGCTCTTCAATTTCATCCTAAAACTACATCTTGGTATGAAAAAATTTGTTTGTCCTTGTGTTGAAGACCTTAGCTCCTTTCCTGCAGAGCTGAATATAGCCATGAAGCTCTTCAGCCCGTATGCAAAACAAGCTTTAAAAATCAACAGGATTTTCTGTGCACCCAGAGCTTATTGTAACACGGACAACAAGGTGCTTTTACCGCAAGCTAGTGTTTCATGTGAGCTACAACTGGTACCCAAAACTTTTGAAATTCCATGTAAATTTTGTTTTGTTTTGAGAAAATAGGGGTAGAAAAGTGGTCTGTATGCATAGCGGGTAAATCTTTTGCTTACAAAGTCTTCAGCACTGAGAAGAAATAACTTGACCAGAAGCACTTGTGACATTTCAGCCCCAGGCTTCTTACAACAACGAAACAGAAGTTAAGTCCTGTCCACTGGGACTGGGGAGAGATTTATCTTCATTTCCCCTGCCAAGTAAGGTATGAAATAATAATGTGCTAACCTCTGAAACTTTTTGTTTGTTTCTCTTGCAGACACCATGAACATCCATAGCAAAGCAAATGTCCTCAAAACACTGTTCTAGACTGCCCGCTGAAAGAAAATTTCACTAAACCTCCTGACAGATTGATACCTAAATAACAGAAGTACCAGAAGGTACTCCTGTCTTTCCACTGTTATGTTTAAACTAGCAGTTTCACCAAGTGAAACTTCTTAATCCTACAAACCTTTGGGTCTTCAAAATTTCCTTCCAAGGAGATGCCACAAGCCATCAGCAGAGTTTTGTAGTGCTGAATGAAGTTATACATGATAAGTGAACGCTCCTTCTTGGGCTTCTTCTGCAGGTACAGCTGCAGATGGTTCAGTCTCTCTGTCACAGATAGGCTTTGGTCCAAAGGCGGTGGTGCTAAACTCAGATTGATTTCTAAGGCAGGAAATACAAGCAAAAATCATCTTGTAACCCATTACATGGTAAAAAGGGCAAGAGAAAATTCTTGAATGCAACCACCTAAAGCACAAAAGCTACAGCTGAACTATGCACAAACAACACATCTATATAGCACTATTACATATTTATTCAAACCAGACAAGGCTCCCAAAAGCACTATGCTGTGTCCATACTAACAAACAAAGGATAGCCAGGAATCAAACCCTAGTCACAAGGTCACTTAGCACAGATTGGGCTATGGTCAGCATTTGAGTGCTAGATTTGTTCTGGAGAGCAAAAATTGAAAGAAATTGAAAGAAAAAAGCAAGTTAGATAAAGAGAACCTGGGAGTGAGCAAATGTTTTAGCCATATGCATGCTTACAGTCCAGTGTCAGAGCCAATAACCTGCCCCTATTACACAGTACCGCAGATGTATCCACAGCAACCTGTCCGAGGGTCTTTAACACCTAAGACTGCTAAATTACTCCACCACGCAACTGAGCCGGGGTCAGGACAATCACAGAACTTCCAAGAACCTTATCTGCTGAAGGAACGGTTTTGAGATGCAGTCAAATAACCCAGCAGAGCCTGTCTGCTCACTTACCAGTCTGGTCTTGGATCTGCTGCAAAGAGATATAGTAGGCATCTTTTCCACCCCAACACACTGCCAGTCCAACTACCAAGATGTCTTCATGCCCTTGGACAGGAAATCCATCATCTTTAACTTGCATCCGCTGAGGAGAACTCACTAAATAAATAGTTTTAAAGTTACTGTTATAAAACGGCATCCATAAATACAGAAGAGTTGGGATCCTGAAAATGCAATTACATACAGTTGAGCCTAAAATTGAATATTATCAAGTCTCAGTAAAGCAAAGGAGCTGAGTGTTAGTAGAGGATGGAGAGTTGGTGTCAAGCATTTCCTTGACAGGTCTTTGGTGATAGTAATGAAGTGCTGGCAACTTGTTAGTATGTGAGAGCATCTGAGTATTCCTCTGTGACTGCCTCTGAACCAAGGTTACATATTTTCAAATATTTTCAAAATGTAAACTTGGTTCAGTATAAGCACCTGTGAAATTCAGATCTGTCTCTGGGTTGTTGCAATATTGTTGGTTTTTTTTTTTCCTTGCAGAAGTGTTCATATGCTGCAGTTTGCTGCTGCTTTATAAACATATTCTTCCTTTAAAATTACAAGATTAAGCAGTTAGATTCTTTGCTACCACATTGCCATAACAACAACAACAACAATATTTCTTAACTATCAAAATAGATTTTTGACAGGCAAATGTGAAATGGTTTTTAGAGTGGAAGGAAGGAATACACTTCTATCTCAACTCTTGCAGAGGTTGTTAGAAAAGGCCAGAATTTGGAAGGGATGCTTTATGGGTGGTTTAATCTGAAAAGGAGGAAAATCTGATTTACATTGAGGGTGACAGAACACTGGAGCAGATTGCCCAGAGAAGTTGTGGAATCTTCTTCCCTAGAGATATTCAAAAGCTGCCTGCATGTGATCCTGTGTACTCTACATGAACCAGCAGGGGGACTGAACTAGATAATCCCCAGAGGATCCTTCCAAACCCAAACATTCCATGATTACGTTATATCAGTGATTTTCCTCCTTTTTTGCATATCCTTTCCTTCTCTAGGCCTGCTGTAAGCTGAAGACACCACATGCTGTTCACAAAATAATGTGCAGGAACGGGAAACTGACCTTTTTTGAATTTGCCACCAATCGTTGATTTGGGAGACAAAAGGCACTTTGTTCTTTCACATGCTACTGAGATGGAGAATCTGCTTTGCTCCTTCCATTCTGCAACAAAAGTCTGGAAAAGTGCCTTGTTGCTTGCTACATCAATAATAGTGAAACTTTCAGCACTTAGGGGAACAAATGGAAAAACATCCTGAGATAGCTGCAGTGAAAAGCCTTGGTCTATAGTGGAATGATCTTTTATCTCATCTGTCTCATTTGGGTCTAGACACCCAAGATTGACCTGGAATGTTTTTACCTGCTGCTCTACATTGCCCTCACTGTTCCACTGTAGCTGAATCATCTGCCCTTCATTCTTGCAGGTGACTTGCCCCTTTCTTGCAGATTTCACAGGGAGAGAAACAGAACTTTTTGGAAAAAACTCTTTGGGAGGTGTTGGAGGGATAAACCCATTATTACTATCTGGTGCAGGACAGGATGTTCTGTTGCTTCCCTTGAGCTGAAGTGTTATGCCATCTGTTTTCTGAAGATCTGAATTTTCCATTTTGTTTCCTTTAACCTTGAAAGAGCTTTTTAAATCCTGGCAAGCGGGCAAAGCCTCTGGCTCACAACAGTCAGATTCAAAAACTGGATCTGGCTCTTGAGTAGCAATAGGAGTAACTAACTCTCCTTTCGAACTGGAACTTGCTGAAACTGGTTCAGTGCCTGAGAGAGTAGGCCATTTGTCCAACACATCCCACAATCCTGGGCTTAGCTCAAACGAGCATCCAGCCCATACCACTGGAGAGGGGTTCTTCTCTGAAGCGGGGTGGCCTCTCTGGAGCTTTTCACCTTGATCTCCTACTAAATCCTTTGGTCTGGGGTCATTGTTACAAATGACTGAGTTTCTTAATCCTGACTGACCTTGAAATGTAGAAGGAATGTCTTTCAGAAAAGATGGGGAGTTTCCATGGTCTAGAACTTCTGCTATTACATCGGAGGATGCTAGAGACACATTGTTACACTGTGCAGGATTCTCATGTTCTTTCTGATTGTCACTGTCATCAAATTTATTCTCAACAGGCCTTGGATTCTGCAAAACACCATCTGGAGGAAGCAAAGCCACTGGGTCCTTTCCATCAGCTTCTATGATGTGAACAGCTGAAAGGTCACTGACACTACTGAAGCTATCATCAAACAGCAAGCTATCACTCATATTTAGGCTTGTTTCAGGGACAGGCTGGCATTCTACTTGTACAATGTGTTCCCTACCAAAATGGGAGGTTGTTTTATTCAGGTCTTTGGACACACTCTCCCCTTTCACTGAATTTTGGGTCTGGTAATCTTGTAGAAAACTGTGTAGCTGTGAGTCAGTCACTGAGAAATCACTTTCTTTAAGGCAAGGTGCAGGTTCTATTTTCTTCACTACAGGCTGTAAATTAAGGCCTCCAGACTCCAAAACTTTATTACTACAGTCCTGAGTTGTGTTTTTTGTCATGTTATTTGTTGTGATAAGACCTGGGAAGCTCAGTTTCCTAATTGTTGCAGCCAGCCTTTTATCAGTATCATTCTCAGTCCATAAACTGCTTCGTTTTTCTGATATTTCCTGATGTGGTATTGCTGCCAGCTCTGAACCTTGTATCCCCTGCTGTCCTGTGATTCCAGCTGCTCCCTCCTGTTTTATTATCATCTCAGTTTGAGTATCCAACTGGATGCTGTCTTCAAAGTCTCTAGAGTCAGAAAACAGATGAGAGGCTGGATCATTTTGAACACCATCTGCATTGAAAACACCTCTGGATTTTACTAAAGACTCTTTCAGAAAATCTTTAGGATGACTGTTGCCATTCTGCAGTGTTCCAGCTTGTAACAATATTAGCTTTTCACTTCCATTTTTGCCAGAATTCTGAATCTGAATATTGCTGGTTTTCTCCTCACCAGGACAAAAATGCTCATCAATCCTCGCCCCAGCACAGCTCGCATCTGTTCGGGTTTTATTCCTTTTATTCTGCTCACCATCAGTTTTGTCAGTTCTCTGTGTCCTAGCACTAGCAGGTATTCCTCTATTTCCTACAATACTGTGTGTCTCCACACTGGTGTGTGGAGTACCCTTCAGCACAACAGGTGCCTGAAAACCTGCTCTCCCCTCAGGCATGCCTTCATTAGTGGTGGTAGGCTCTGTAAATAATCCTTCCATTTTATCTTTCTTCCCAATCTTAACTTCCCCCCTCTGTACAGAACTTGAGACTTTATGAGTTACAGAATCTGTTTCTATATATTCTTTATTACTTTGGTTTGAAACAAAATTATCTGTAGAGAAAGTGGTGTGGAAAACAGGCAGCTTTTGTATGTCTATGCTAAGCTTATCTGAAACTTCAAGAAGTGACTCCTGCAGTTTTGAAGCGGCGTTTTTGTTCCTAGTCCGATTTAAACGTGTATCTGTGCTTTTAATCAATCTAGAGGCTGAAGACCCCATTCTCAACGTTGGTGTTTTTCCTTGTTCAGTAAGGTGCTCTTGGATTGCTGTTCTGGAATCCGTCTTGGTTTTGACCAGAGAAATTTCTTCTATGTTTTCATATCCTCTGCACACATTTCGCCGTTTTCTAACACTGTACACAATATCACCCTTGCCCTCCTCTGCTCGAGTCTGTTTCCTGCCCAGGATTTCACTCTCAAACACAGAGTTTTCTGTGCTACTGCTCAGTCGCCTTTTATATCCCTTTTTAATATTTGATAAGTTTCCAATCTGAGAACCAAGGCCATTACACTGTTGAACTCTGCACCCTCTTTTGTTTAACTCCCTTGAAGATTCAGCAGACTCCTCTCCATCTGATCTGTGCAGTCTGTCTTCCAGTTCTGACTCACTGCTGATCACAGAGGATGTATCAGTCTCGAGAAAAGACTCTGGGTTCCACTGCACCCCCATCAGCGCCAAATCCTGCTGCAAAAGTCTCCTGGCTTCCTCCACAATGATGGAAGCTGCTTCCCTCTCGGTTAAGCCCTTCATTCCAGCTATCCAGATGCTGCGCACGGCACGACGCTCCTCCGCTGACTCTTCATCCTCATCCACAGCCCTACGAGCACTGTGGGGAAGGTAACAGACAGATGCAAATATCCATGCAGAACACAACAAACAGCACAAGGAGCTGGCACTATTCTCTTCTGCTCCCATTTCAACTATCATCACAGCTTCCTTTACAGAAGCACTCTACCTAAAATATAATGCACTTGATGGGAAATAACTTAATTGGAAATAACTATTTCTAAATATGAATAGATGTTGATGAAAGATATTACTGGGTGCATACCCCAGAAGCACTGCCAGATTTCTGTGTTCAAATGTACCCCAGACAAGACCCAATTCCCTACTAGGGCAAGATGCAGGTCTCAATGAATCATCCTCCATGTTTTCCAAATAAAGGAAACTTCAAAAGCATAAACCAGACAAGTGTCATGGCACAGTCCAACAGGTATTTGATCAAGGAAGCTTGTTACTGCACTAACATATAAAGCATAAGAGAGTCCCAAAAGATAATCAATAATAAATCATCACCTACTTTGAACATATGGTGGAGCTGCCTTTTAGAGGCAGCAAAAACTCCCCAAAAAGCACTGACAATTTACCCAGAACTAAACAGGGCATTGAAAAGGGAAATAAGAAGAAAATTTGGGTCTCAAAAACTTATTCTGTAAATACAAGATGCTTTTATAATTTCAGAATAATGATGGAATGACTGTGATCAGTCAGAGAGACCTACAAGCTATTTCTAAGTAATATTTGACACAAAGTTCCAAAGGGTTGCCATATTTTATTGCAGGTTTCATCCTGTAACCCTTCACCTTACAAACCCCTTTACATGACTTCTGGACTTACTGATTTCTCACCTCTTAAACGGTACTGAGTTCTTCAGAGCAGCTGCCACATCATCCGGACTGGCTTTAGCCAGATCAGCCACGGTGACAAAGCCAGCGCTGTAAAGTGTCCTGGCACGCTGTGCATTCAGCAGAGACACTCGGACCAGGTCACAGAGCTCCCTGTGCACCCCAAAAGTGAGGCGGCTCTGGAACTGAGAGAGCAACAACTCCATGTTGTGCCAGCCCAGTCGATTACAGAAAACTGTTATCATTCCTAGAACACAGAAGTTACATTAATGTCTGAACTCCAACTCCAGTTCTACTAAATTGGATCCACTCCCCACCCCCCAATCTGAAGCAGCACTCACTTTACATTTCTCACCTTCCCATTATTTACAGAAAATAACTCGTGTTTATTACAACTATGAGTAGGAGCTAGTCTGCAGAACTCAGTCTGCAATTAACTAGTTAATCTGTGAGGCAGAAATTCTGAATGACACTGTTTTTTCAAAGATGCTAATACTGAAAGTTTGAAGCACATGCATATCCTGGAACAGAAGTCCAATGAAACAATCATACTGAAAAAAAAGGCAAGGGAAAAAGTAGTGATGAGAGTCACTAAGGGAAGCCACAGATCTTTGAGGAAACCCTGCACTGAAATCCATAAAAACAGACCTTGGCCTGCAGGATTTCAGTTACTGAGAGCATCACAGGAGGTAGCAAATCCTATGATAAAGGCTACAACTGCAGTCCCCAGTGCATGGGAGAAGGAAAAGAGCACAGAAAAGACAGTTTCTTACTCACAGATTGCATCTACAGACTATGAAAACAACTGAAAGACATTGCATCCCTCACTAATTTTACAGTGATTATAGAATACAACTTTTATCATATCTCTAAACACTATGTCATATCATAGTTCATTTTACTTCCCAGATTACCCCTGTGAAAATTATTAACACTGGACAGACAGAATTATGAAACTGCTACAAAGTTATTTATACTAAGAAGTTTAAAAAGAAGTTATTTATACTACCAGAATTAAATTAAACTACTCTGCATCAGTTGGCATGACCTTTTCATTTTGGGGCTTTGACTCATGCTGCAACCCACACAGAGGGTTTCGCAAGTTGAGCTAAAACTGTCTTCAAAACTGAAAACCCACTTATGGAGTAATGAAGGACTTAGGCAACAGAAAAAAAAAAAATCAGTCTCATGGTGGGCTGTTACTTCTTTTCCCACACAGACTTCTTAAGGAAGTTAAAGGCAGCAGCTGTCTGACCTCCAATGATCTGGTGCTAAATGACCCAAAAGCCACTTTCTGTTTTGAAAACTGTAACCTTATACCTTCTGGCCCATTAATTTTGCATTCAGAAAAACACCATGTCCCATCTTAGAGTCTCCAAGCTTTACTCAATGCTGACAGGTATTCTTTCCTGATACAGCAAAGCTTTAGAAGGGATTTGCGCTAATTTCCATACTTAGTATTAAACAAACTCCGTTTCTGCACAGAACACAGCTGATTTCCACAGACCTTGGCATGCTATTTGATTCCCCTCAGCTGGCTCCCTCCCACAGCACACTCTGTGGTTGCACAGCAGGGGCTTCCAGAGGTTCAGCTATAAATCCATAAGTAGTTTTACAAGGCTGTTTGCTGTGAGTACCACACTGTGGCTATCTTAGCCCCAAATCTAGAAGGACAAAAGAAACCCAAACCAGACTAGCCTAAGACTCCTTGGGGTATTTTGCTCAGACAACTCGCCTGCGTAAGTGGCAGCAGATTGCTGCAAGGATTGAAGCTGACCACGACTACAGCCGTATTTCTTGGTCATATCTTGTAAAGGAACCTCGCTGATTAAGTCCAGAAGGGCAAGGCTGGTGAAAAACCTGTTGACAAAGTACATGAAGAAATAAAATTGTCATCCAGGGCTCATTACTGTACATGGCAAAATGTACCGTGACACATGGGACAGAACGGTACTACAGTGTAGCACACAAAGGAAACAGAGAGGATGGCTTCCAAAAACATCAGCACAAACATCTTGTGCCACCCGTGCTCTCGGACCAGAGCAGACCAGGCCCAGGTTCTCTGACCTATCAGCTCACTGAGAAAAAGAGCCAGTTCCTGAAAACAGACACAGAGCCTGTGCATTACAAACGTTATAGCCTCTAACCTCTGCACATTCACACCCACATTCTGTGGCTACCTTTTGTGGATGGCCATTTGTCTGTGCTGTTTCTCTGTTTTAGCTGTGATTTTGCCCTTTACAGAGCGAGCTAGAAAGCCTTCTTCAATCCCCACCAGCTCAGCCACACGTTTCATTGAGGCAGGCAGCTTCTCCCATAAGCAGAAAAACTGGTACCAGTCAATTATGGTCCACTCCTCATACACTGGGGTGACCTAAAGAAAATAGGACAATGCAAAAAGTGTTTCAGAAAAATAAACAGAACTAAAGCAGAGTTTTGGGTAAACAAAACTACAGCCTAGGGAATGTGGTTAGATCATCCTACGCACTACGTAAAGGCACTGAGTCACAGGCGTGTACCATGAAGAAAGTAAAAGCTCTTCTAATCCCGTTTCTTTAATATTTGCACTGATGAGATCTGACTCATATGGGTACTCTAATGATTAAACAAAGAATCTTTGTCAGATTATTCTTTAAGTCCAAGCCACTAAGCAATTTTTAAGCTGTATCTTCAACATCCTTTAAGAAAACAAACTTTTATTCTTTTTTTAACATAATTTACAGGTATCTACCAACCTCTTAAAACCACAAGTAACCACACTAACCACTGCCACGGCATCTGATAAAGCAGGAACGACGCAGAGTTTGCCAGAACTTGCTGAAGTTTTCATTTACCTGGAGTACAAAAAAATCTCAACTTTTATTAACACTAACAAAAGCCCTCCGGAGATTTTTTTTTAACCTTTTTTAGGCACAGAACCAATTCTGCTAATGTTTAGTCAGCATAGAGTCAGTTTCTCTGTGAGGAGACAAAATGTCTTCATATCTTTATCCATATAAAGAAAGATAAATTATTTTGAAAGAGCTAAGAGTTGTTTGGCACAAATGTTAAATGGCACAAAATACCACATGCCTATGTGGTTGTAAATCATCCATGCTTCTTCATCTGCTGAGAAAAACAGAAGTTACTAAGATGGGGGTTATCTTTTGTTCTTTATTTATTTATTTTGTTCTTTATTGGGCTTTTGTTGTGGTTTTTTTTTTTTAAAGAAAACTATTTTCCTAGTCTAGCAAATCCTTATTTGTTTTAATCAACCTCCTAAAATACAAGGGCTTGGAATTCAATCTCATATTTGTACAAGTAAAAGATTCAAGCTTAAAAGAATTAAAAAGCATTTTAGCAGATAAACTCCCTGTAGACCAAAAGGAACACATGAAGAACAATACTTAAAAAAATCTAAAAAGGCAACAAAATGAAATAAACCTTTGGCCTTGAAAATGAACAGACTTGCAAGAAAGTGTTTTAGAGTAGCTTAACAGAAGAGAATCTCAAGAACATTTTGTTCAACAGTGTATGATTTAAAATAACCTTAGACAAGCTGCTGCAATTAAAAAGCATAAAAACAGCATAAAAAACATAATGCCATCACTGCCTCTACCCCAGAGCAGGAACAAATTTCACCCTTTTTTTTCTGTTTTGGAGATGCAAACAGGGAAAAAATTCACTGGTGCATAACACAAAGGAGCTCATTTTACCTAGCAGAAATAGAACAAAATATAATGTGGTCCTCTAAAACAGAGATATGAGTACATATGGGACAGCAGTAGATCCAAAAAAAAAAATCTATCAGGGTTAGCCCACAACTGGGTTATTGAACACAGCAAGCACAGACGCACCCTCAGACTCTTCCCTGCCCCTGTTTCCCAGCTCAACAAGCTTTGTAATTGCAAGCACGTTCCTCTTGAAGTGAACTTTCTTTTCAGACAAGATTCCCAAATTCTGCCTTTGATTTATCATCTTGGTAAAGAGAATACACCTTACACTCAAAGAAGGCTAAAGCTGACTGTCAGATTTCAGCTGGTGATTGCATGATGAACCTCTGGCAGCCATGAATCCCAAGTTGATCAGTGCAACTTCATCTGGTTTCCTCACTAATCTTCACAAGTTCATGGCTTCCTCTCCCAAGGTCTTAAATAGCAGTGCTTAGCTTTTTAAGTGTATGTGCTCATAAATCTTGACACACTCTGGGACACTTTTCCCTCACAAGATTTATCGCACTCCTTCCTTTAGCCTTGGCAGCATCACCAGGCAAGTAAACTAAATCAGGGATGAATTTCACTGTAACTGAAACAAAAGAAGGCCCACCCGTAGAAGGAAAGTGGTGTGACTCTCTGAGGCTTTTTGGAAGCAAAATAGATACTAAATGCCCAACATTTTTCTGGACCTCCAAAAGTAATATGAAACTAAGCCTGCTGATCCCAAACACACATACAAAAATCAATTTGTTTCATCAACTTCAAGTGCCTCACAAAAATTACCATTATCTTATCCTAGGAAGTCAAGAGTGACAACAATGAGGTTAAATGGCACACAGCACCTGCCTACACAATAGACACTATGGTAACACACTAATTCTAGAGAACGTTCAATTTAGAAACTTTTCTTCATGAAGGATAAGCTAAGCAAAGCACAGAAAAACCCAAACCTATGTTCATGAAGCTGTCAAGAACTTTGCATTGTGCTGCCTCCCCTTAGTTTTGGTAGTAGAAAAGAAAAGACACAGAATGAGGAACCTACCAAATAGACAATATGCAGATCATTCTCCAGAACAAAGCTTTTCATAGCTCGCTGCAGGTCAGCGAAGATTTCCATGGCTTCAGTTGGTGAAAGAGAAGAGGAAAGAGTAGCTGAGCCAAGATGTGTTGGGTGATAAATCTGTCCTGTTTTAAAAAAAAATATATATACACAGAGAAACATTTAAGTGCAAGTTTATAATAATTTTCAGGTTGTGATGCATTTGAGAGATTTCTAACATTTCACAGCTGCTTTTTCAATAAGAAATAGTGTATGCCTCCATTCTGAATACAGAAAAATGTAAACAATAACAGGTTTAGCCTTGCCTATGTCTAAACTAGCCTTTTTCTCTTCTTTAGAAAGACAAAAAGCACAGTCTGCAGTTAATATGCACCAAACCCGTGGTTAAAGTTTGCTTTGTTTAAAGGTATTTTGTGAATTTGTAGACTGGGACACATCAGTCTTAGAGGTGATGTGATGTGCCTTCCAAGAACATGTGCATGCAAAATATGTTAGAGCAGGTGTAAAGATACCTTCCATAAAGCTAGAAAATTCTTGATACACAATTTTTTAAAATAAAATAAAAATGCGGAGAAGTCCTTACTATTAATTTACATTGAACATCTACTCAGTTAGCAAATCAAAGCTAACTGCAATCACCGAGAGGAACACCAATTTTACCTTTCACATCATTGCCAGAGTCCACAGCCTGGATGAATTCATTTTCCAGCAGCCATGCCACACAAGCCTCAATAGGTCCAGCCTGTGCTTTATCTTGCCCTTTCCCATTTTCCCACTTGCTTTCTTTCAAGCTGGATGCAAGCAGAGTGCAAGAGGCGTAGGTCTGCACATCCTCTGGAGTGTTGGCTACTCCCCCCACTATGATCTGTTGAAGAAAACTACCTGTTCATATTGCCAGAGATGCAGTAGGACAGAAGATCAGATCAGAGAATCAAAGAGAGTGATCCATCATCCCAGTTTTAAAGAACCGTTTTCCCAGAGGGGAGAATATGAGGCAAAGCAACAGCCAACTTTTAAAGCTTTTCTTGGCAAGAAGTCAGTCATCTTGGGTAGAAGTAAGAGGACTAAGCTATGGAAAAGAATGATTTACAATATCTTATTTTGAAAGTGGACATACACGTAGCAGCAATTTAGATTTCAGACTAATCTGATGCATTTTTCTCAGCCAACATTGTGCAGTATTAAAATATGTTAGAAAACAAACTGCAATTTCATGAATACAAAAAGCAAACCATGAACGTGGAGTTCTTATAAGGCTACTCAGCATACTGAAGGTTTCTCTTAATAAATATGAATGCTATACCCCACCATTGTTTTCCTGACTGACAGTGATTTTGTTCACCTTGGATTTTGGTTTTGCTTTAAAGGAACCCCATTCTTTTAGATAGCTCTTATGTAGAAAAATACTTTTAGAAATTCCATTGCTCTGCTAAAATTCAAAATCTGTGGAAGTACAACCAAGTTCTAAGCATCACAAAAGTTTTCAAAAGACAGTAAAAGTATAGCAAACAAATTCTATTTAAAGAGTCCTGTATCTAAGCTAAGTTCAAATCCAAAAGCAGCTTTGGAAAAGGACATAAGCTCACCTATGTGGAATAAAATCCTTTTGGTCCTTTTTACTCCTATAGGAACCCTACAGAGGAGGTAGCAAATTGAGTACCACCCCTGTCTGCTCACCAAAAATGTATTCACAAAATTTCAATCATTCCTGTGCAGTAGAGGTAGGTAAGTTGAGGGGTTAAATAAGAGACCCTACAAGGTTCCACACATTTCATTATGGCCCAATTCAGCCTAAAAAGCCTCTAGGATCAGTAATCTACAAGCATCCTCCAGCTAAGAATGTCAGGTCACACCTAAAGTTTAAGACTTACAATTAGTTCTGCCTGCTGCTTGAGTACATCTAAATGCAATAGCAAGGCTTCTTTGAGTGTGCTCACATCCCAATCTGCAGCAAGCAGAGAAACATCCTAGACAAAATGCTGAAGACTGAAGCAAGCTGGCAGACCCAAATAAGATGACTGGGTTGACAAAGGAGGAAACACATGAAAAAGAAGTGTACAGAAAACATCTGATGGTGTCACAGAAAACCCCATCCTACAAGGGTACAAGCACAGTTCTAATCCCTCTCCGAGTGTCCCGTACCTCAAGTATTGCTCTTTTCATGCTAGAAGCAACACCTTCCCCTTCTCTTCTAAGCAAACAGCTGCAAACAGGCTTGAGAGATCCCTGAAGCAGAGCAGCACCTTTTGATCTCTCTGAGGGCTTGCAGACTAAAATACTCTCACCTATTGGAGAAGAAAAGAAAAACAAAACAAATACAAATACAATTATCTCGGGACTGCATCTTAGCACTATAACAGCTGCACACAGTTCACCAAGGACGTATTATTGGAATGGAAAACTGTAAGTATTTTCAAAAAAGCTGAGCAACAAAAGAAGAGAAAAAATGTGCAACCTTAAACAGTGCATATGAATTGCTATGTAAGAACTGCACAGATGCATAGTACATCAGAACTAAGGCAGAGCAAGCTTTAAAGTAACATTAGGCTAGTCTGGGTCTTGCTGTCATCTAAGGAGATTCCAGAGCCTTTGCATGCATCTGCTTTGCTGCTGAACCACTCTTGCTTCTTGTTCTGGAGTTGATTGGAACTGTAATATACAGTGGCATCAATTTGACTTTTTCATTATATTAATAAACTGAAAAAATTCTCAAAAGTAAGAAGAAAACATAAAAGCTGCACAGTATTTCAAGAGTTTGTATTAAGTCAACCAGCTTTCACTCCAGGAATAACTCATTCAGAAATCCATAATTACTGATCTAAGTAACTATGTATCCTCTGAACTTTCACATATGTATTTATACACATTACATATAAGTATCTTGCATGGTTTCCACTGAAAGTACATCTCAATATATCCTACCTTAAAATTCTCTGTCACACATTGTTCAGTTAATCTCTAACTACTGAAACTCTGTAGGAGACAAAAAAACGTCCCAGAGCCATACAAGAAAATTGAAAATAATGGGTGAATTCCTTTAATGAGATCACAGTACAGCTTAGCCATGGAAAATGCAGTGGTCACATAAAGGATATTTTTTCCACAAAGCCATTAGAGAGAAACTGGATCACGGAAAGACCTTATGTAGTTGCAAGCTTTGCCAATAAATGACAAATAAATTATGGGTAGGACACGTTTGCCTTTGACTAAGAGGAGAATATTAGTTTTGGATTAGCTGTGCAGTAAATATCATGATAGTTTTACATAACTTGTTAAGATCTAAATGCATGTAGTCTGGACGCAAGGTAATTTTGGTAGTGGGTATCTTATTATGATCCTAGGAATGTTAACTTAGAATAAAACTGTAGCTGTGGAAATGCTACAGCAATTAGCAAATCCAGAGGTAATGGAAACACAATTGGACTTAAATTTAATGAGCAGAATAAATAAATGCAGTGTGGGCGAGTAACAAAATTCAGCTTAAACATAATTATGTAAATTAACTACGTATTTATTTAGGATAAAATGATGGTCAGAGGATGTCTTGGATCTTTTTTATCCTGCTAGGTGAAATTTTTGATATCTGTTGACCACGTACTTTTGACAGAACTGGGGAGTAGGTAAGACAAACTGCCTGTAAGCATTGTTTTGTGAAAGAAAAGCTTATTTTTATTTTAGCAACAAAGAGTATCTATTCATTTTGTATTTGGGTTCTGATGTGACCTGAAATTTCCTCTGAAAACTTCCCTTTGACTCTTTCAGAGTGATGTATCTAAAAGAAAATCTAACAGAATATGGGTATTCACTTAGCTCTACATTATCTGACAGTTTTACAAGACTTGGGGGATATTCTTTCCCAAGATGCTACTGACAATTAAAAGCTAATAATTGCAATCTAGTAAACAATAAATTAAAAATAAAGTAACTGAGCTGTTCCAATATACATTATTGAACATTTCAGATACCGAGGGGAGGATCAGGTTGTCATCAGACTAGACAAACACCATAAGACTCATGATATTTGGCATAAAACTTCATTAAAACCAACAAAGGCCCTAATAAATTCTAGGTTCTGTTCAGCTTTACCTATTTCTCTTTGGAAAAATGGTAGTTTTGATGAATGCAAAAAGAAATAAATTTCACTCTCCAAAATTATATTTTTAAATTTCCATCAAATCAAGAAAAATAAATTTAAAAAATCAAAATGTTATACAATCCAAAACCACAATGCTGGGAGAGGAGAAGGAAATCAACCCAACAGCATTTCTCTTCTGTCAGCTAAATTTCATATCCACATAAGGCATTTTTTCCAGCTGAAGTTGCTGTCCTCCAGTCTCCCTGCTCTGTGACAGAGTAGCAGCTGGCAACATAGCTTTATGTTCTCATCCAAAAGACTCCATGGAGTGGAAAAAAAAATTGGTACATTCATGAAGCTCATCAGCATAAAATCAACTGCTTACTGTGCACAACACAGTCACGTCAGAACTGTCAAAAAGGGTACTAATTATTGTAACTTGAAGGAGAAAAAGAAGAAACTTCAAGGAATAATGTGACTTTACACCTGCCAGCTACAGTCAAATGAGAGAGTCTGGAAAATTTTGAAATCCAGCATGCAGCTGCCCTTTTCTTGAACGCATAGGGAGAGCTCGCACAGATATAGGTCGCAAAATGCTCTGTTGCTATGCTACTCAGGCAAAAATAGAAAGCTAAATGTAAGAACAGACTGCTTACATAGGGCTCCAGCAAGCACCACTCAAACAATCAGGAGGGCAAATTCCACTTCCCGAATCTGTTGAACTTCTTATTTTCTACTGTGTTTATACTTGTATAATGTGGCTTTTTGCAAACATCATCCACAAAGACAAATTACCATTGCAAATTAAAATAACAGGCAGGATTATTTTGTTGAACATCAATCAGTGCCACTGTATGCAAGAAGGTGCCATATTATCTGTGAACTACTGTTCATTTTAGCCTGTCTCTGTCTCGTTACTACTTGCAAGATCCATAAAATTGATGGTTAAGTTTAGCAGAAGTTGAAAAAATCTAAATCATACAACAGAAGTTTGTCAAATTAAGGTTGTGATCTTTAAATGCATTTCTTACATTTTAGGCCCATCCAACGAGAGTTTACTGCAAATTTTCTTGCTGAAACTTTAAACACTTTAGCCAACTGACCATGGATCGCAGAAGAAAAGCAAATGAACAACACAGCCTTAGAAGCTAACAAGAATTCAAAGGAGAAAACAGCCTGTTCCTGAAGTAACTGACATATAAATACCAAAGTCAGTCTCAGGCAGTGAAAACAATCCCCTGGGAATTACAACTTTTACTCCATTAATACCAAACAAATTAATACCAAACAAATTCATCTTGATTAGCCTAATCATACCGAATACCGAAGGAATTCATCATGATTAGTCCCTAATTGCAAAGTACTGCCCTGGATTTAATCAGGTTAGCGCCGCTCCTACAGAATGTGAATGAAGACTCTGCTTACCCTCTGTGTCTACCCCTTTCCTGCCAGCCCTGCCAGCCATCTGCTTGTAGGTGAGGATGTCCAGCAGTCTGCCACCGAAGGTGGGTGTCCGGATGATGACGCGGCGCGCGGGCAGGTTCACTCCCGATGAGAGCGTGGAGGTCGCTGCCAGGACTCGGATCAGGCCCTGCCGAAAGGCTCCCTCAATGATGTCCCGCTCCTCAAAAGTCAGGCCTGAGGAGACGTGGCTTTTAGTCACCCTTGTGACAGTGAGACTGAATTTAAGAGCTAAAACTATTGCTATACAGCAAGGGAAGAACTTAATGAACATTCACCATTCAGTGGTAGGAATTAGACTTGCAAGGCTACCTTTGTTAACTTCTTCTGATCGGTAAGTGAAGAAAAATTTCACCAGTAAGTTTTATTATTCAACTGACAGTAATACATGAGCTTTTCTAAGGTGCTTGTACACATTGTAGCAAGATGAACTACTTACTGCGTATTTACAAGCACAGCAAGTAAATACATAAAGAAATAAAATAAAAAACGAGAAAATAGTAGGGAACTAGGATTTATACATCTGCCATCCTGGCCCTGACTCCTTCTTCGTTATTCCCATTACAGGTCTAGTATGTATCTTTCTACATTACCTGCAGGGCTTCAGGACAATTTTATAAGAAATACAGATTCCAAAAGCATTTGGAATTATTCCTCCCACATAATCAATGCCATAGCTACTGTTGTCTCTCCCAGTCAGTCTTTTCTCTCAGTGAATCAACAGGTGACAAGCTCTACTACCTACCTAAGTAAGAAATAAAAAATCCAAGCAGAAATGTTCACAACACATGCTCCTTTATTTTTATACTGCCTCTATTTACTCATTTATTTCAATATTAAGCTGAAGAAAATTGCTCTGAAATACTTTAGCAGCTTTAGGAACAACTTGAAAATGCTGGAGCTGGAAATCAGTTAAGTTTTCAAGCATTTCACAAAGAAAAGACCAGGTAAGTTGTATTCCAGAGGTTGCTGTCCAACACAACAGAGAGAAGATTTAGCAAAACAATTTGTGAATTAAAGTCTTCGGCCACAAAAAAAAGAATTTCAAATTTGCTTGTAACTGTGGGATTCTCAAAGCTTATTTAGTCTTAAGCTACAAAATGCTTAAAAAAGCTACTGGTAAATTGCTGATACCTCCAGTAAAAAGAACCCATATGACTTAACCACTACTGAATTCAAGACCAAGATATTCAGGAATACCTGCATGATGAAATGCCACTCCCCATGGCAAAGTACGCTGGAGCACAGAATCCAGGCCTGAAATCGAACGCTTTAACTGATCCAGGACCTCATCAATCCCTTCTCTGTCCACAACCACTGGGGCAAGGACTGAGTTTTTTGCAGAACCTTGAGAGAGAAAGTATTTTTATAGTTTCTATTAAAATTAATTTTCATTAAAGGCACTGTGCATACTGTAATCTTCTATTAAGTACTTTTCTCTTACTCTCAGTTTGTTGCAAACTGTAGAACTCCCTGGCAATGATGTCTGCAAGCTTCTCACACCAGTTCTTGGACGGACAGAAGAGCAGGACTGAATGGCCACCACAAACAGTCTCATAACACAGGCTCACAATATGGTCTTCATCTCCCTGAATGGAGATAAAATTATTTTCAGTGCACTCTCAGATTGAATGAGGCTTGTAAATGCTGTCCTTCTTCTGTATCCCAGTAGGAATCTTCTACTTCCAGTCAGAAAGAGAAGTAAACAAAGAACATGGAGCACTGTTACCTTAGTTTCTGTCTTGCTTTATAAAGTCCAAGCACTAGTATGACCACATTATTGAGGGCAGTTCTAGACCTACCCATGAATACACGTAATGTTTTACATCTTGCTTTCAGAAATCTTTTTCTGAATGAAGGCAGTGGAGTGCACAAATAAATCACTGCAACCTCCACATCATGGCTAACAGCAGTGGGGAAGAACTAGGAAGAGCCCCAAAGGAAAGCCCCTCTACTTTAACTAGGGAACTTTTTTTTAACTTGGATGTCTGAACTAAAAGCATGACGTAGCAGTCTAAGCATTCCCAATAAGATGCACTCAGCAAGCACTGCTGACCAAAGACTGCAAGTGTTCAGAGCACAGTGGAAGGGTTTTAGGGATACTTATATAGATGTTCATGCAAAAACCTGCTGTTTACAGCTTGCTTTTTTGGTTTTAAGATCCTAAGAGAGTCCCTGCAATGGATCTATTATGCTTGGCTATGCCAGATTATCCTGTAGCAAGTAGGCCAAAGGAGGAAGAGAAAAATGTAGGTGTACAGCAAGAAATAAAAAGCACTAAAACGCAAATAAAAACAAGGATTCAGCCAAATTCAACTCAAGTGGTCAAGTCATCAAGTTCCCTTTTATTAGTCCAGACTGAGGCACAGAAGTCTGAAGGTCCAGTGGTAGATTTCAAGCCCAAGATCCCCTAGTTTTATAAAATAAACTAACTCCTTTAAATCGTTGAGTCATAAGTTTAGTTTAGTTCTTCCTCTCGCTTAATTTAGTAACTATCCAAAGCAACTCAAAATTATCCAAATGCAACATCGCCTTCTCAACCTGACCACATAAAAGCTAACTTCCAAGTGCTCTACTGAAAAATATTTCCTTTTGTTTCCAGGATACTTTTTCTTTGCTGTGCCACCATGCCACTGACAAGAGAATGTCTGTGCACAGCAAGAACGGAGGGCAAAACATTCCAAAATATTGCTGCAATTCAGCCCATATTGCCCCACCATTACACTAGTATTACAAGAGCAGTTGAAAGGACTGGAGAGAGAATTCACCCTTCAAAGACTCCACAGAAAGGACCTACAAGTGGAGAGATCAAATTTCCCACTTCTACACATTTAGTTCTTTGAAAGCATTACAGTATGTTACCCCTAACTTTCCATATCCTTTTCAAGTGTGCAAAAGGACTAACTACTGAAAAAGATTCAGAAGAATTAGGATGGACATCTGCCTTCTAATCAGTGTCAAAATTAGATCATTTTGCAATTTAACATAAGCAGGTTCAATACCAGACTTTAATACAAATACTTTCTCCTAGTTATGAATGCAAATTCCTTGGCCTAAGCAGGAAATACTTACCTGCATTTATGAAAGGTAAGTAGATTTCCAGACACAAGATAGAGTGGCGAGTAAGGGGAGAATCAAGACCTTTATACCTGTCAAGTACTCAGAAACAACATAACTGCAAAGTCAACTTTATTTTCAAGTCAGATTCAAGAATCTTCATGAGTGTGTATTTTGGGGTTTTTTGTTTAAGTCAGTAAAAGACAAAAATATCAATTTTATTCTGTTTGAGCATGAATGTATGAGGTAAACAATGAAGTTGTGAATGTCATCTATTTAAAAACAAATAAGAAACATACCAGGAGCTGTCTTTTTAACTTTAGCATTATGAAAGATGTTATCCCAAAGCCACTGCTCAGAGTTTTGTTACCTTCAGTTGCAGCTTGGGCTGGAATTCTCGCACCAAATTCATGGAGGAGTCATATATGTTGCTGCCAATTTTCACCCACTCCTTGAGAGGCACAGGGCGGAAATCTGTACAGTACAGCTCTGCATCTAACCATGAGGCCAGGAGCCCCAGGTTAGGGAGGGTAGCACTCATGCCTACTATCTGTATCCCGCCAAAACCAGGACTGGTGTTCTTTGTGTGTCTGGAAGTGGTAAAAAAAAAAAAAATGAAAGTTAGTGACAACACAGGCTACTGTTCCAGAAAATGTAATTCAGAAAAACTACTTCTATCTACTTCCTTCCAGCCCCTCAAGTGCAAAGCTAATTTTTCAACTACTTAACAAAGAAAGAAGCCATACTCTAAGAAAACACATCAGGTTATACACTGATAATAAGATCATTCAGCTTTTAATCAATTTGAACCTAAACCTTTACCTTCTTTAGGTAGCCAACAGCCATAAATTGACTGCATATTTGGAGAGACTGAAAACAAATACAAAGATCAACTAGTTCCTTGCCACTAACAAAAACATGGATATAAAGGAATGGCTCAATTTCCACTGCAATCTTTCTAAGCCTAAATACCTTAATTAAAACACTTCTATTTGTTTCTATTTCAGGACAAATAACATTAGACTAATGCCTTCCTAGATCTGGGAACCAAAGCCCTAAGTACAGCAAAGAAGCAAGTAGCTTCTGTTCCTAAAATGCTGAATAGCAGCTTTCACTAAAGACAGTGAAAAATAATGGACTCCTAACAAACCTGACAACACAAACTGTTAATTTAGATACCCAAATTAAGATTTTAATTCAGGCTTTTACATTGACACAATAGGGGGGGTTTTATGCTTCTAAGCTTGTGTTTGAAAAGTAGTCATTTGCATTGCACTGAGCTACAAATCGAGACTTTAAAAAATAAAAAGATCTGACAAATTACTGTGAGCTCAGAAATAACCTGAATCTTCTTAGAAGACCCTGGCAAGCCTGGCAAAGAAAAGACAGAGAAAACAAGATTACCCAAAAGCTGTAGTATAAAAGGCCAGTCACTGATATAAGGAAGTTGGGGAGAGGCAGACTCTCTGTCATTCAAGCTCTTTAAACATTTGCTAGTACAGCTTCACCATCAAGGTTACAGATTTTTTGTCCCTACAGAAACTTTGGACCTTTTCCTCCCTAAAGCAACTTTTGACCTCCATGGATTAAAAAAGTTCTAGCTCCACAACACACTATTTGCCGAAGGAGGAGAAAAATCTGCTGCAGAATTTTGGCTGAGTCTGGAAAAACCTCGTGGAGAAGCATGGACACCCACACAGGCAATGGCCATCTGAGAACATTTTCTTGCTGTGAAGTCACAGCTTATACTTCAGTAGGACAGGCACTGATCATTCTGATAACTGGCCAGACTGGACAGTGTTTAAAGACTTTATATAAGCTCATTAAATAACAGAGAGGGGAAAAAAAAAAAAAACAACCCAAACCACAGACTTAGAAGGACATTTGAGAGAAAATGTGATCTTCAGCTCCATGAATTCAGTGGATTCCAAAATAAAAATAGCAGCAACTTCCTTCATGTCAGGAAGTGGTACAGGGTACCACTGTGACCTTGATCGGGACAGAAAGATGGAGAATCTGGACCCTAGCATGCCTGCCTGGTGAAGGCTGAAACACTGTGTCTTCCCAGGAACATTCCTTGACGCACCTGTACTTTTTTCCCATGGCAAGTGTTTTCTCCTTCCTGCTTCCTCCATGCAAGGGAGCAAAGCAGAGGGTGGGCCTGCACCTGTGCTGCAGCTACCTGATAAACCACGAGAAAAAGAGTGGCAAAGTCACTCACACTGGTCCAAAGTGTACTGGCTTCTAGGATTTATGGGGAGAGTATGAGAAGTCAGATGTGATTAGACCAAGAATACTGCTGGATCCTGGAAATCACGATGGGAAATACTGGGTGGAATGGCCAGTGCAGAGACAGTGTAGAAATGGCAGCTTCCCAGAACTAAATAGATGGTCTCTGCTTAGCCCAGCACTGGTACAACTCACAAGACAAGAAGCAGCAGAGAAAACTGGCAAAATCTGACTTTTTGTGCTAAGGAAACAGTTGATTTTGACTCTTCTCTCAGCACCACCAATAAGATTAAGAAGGTTACACCACCTCCTTCATTTCCTTTCTTCTGTGTTCAGGCACTATGGAGCAGCTGGACAGTTTGGTGCTGAGGATGTAGATACCAAATTCTTAAAAGCTTTTAGAGGTCTTCCCGAACATCTCATCTATTCCCCAGTGTCAAATCAACTGTGCTAAAGGCAAGAAAACATGCAACCACTATCACATGTTATAAGCAAAAGCAGACCTCACCCTGAGCAGTGCTAACTAAGCAGACTACTGACATATCCTCTAAGCCTTCTGATCAATTCACCATGCACAAGTTAACAGCATGCCCACTCTTCCACTGCACCAGAGCATTCCAGTAGGATAATTAATTACACCATTCCATGAAGCACCAAAAAATTAGGCAGGGTGAATCTGCTAGCAAAACTGTTCTAAAAAAATCCGAAGTTAAAAAAAATAGGCTTGAAGAAGTAAATGAAAGCTTCAGCCTTACTTCTTTTCCTGAGAGGATAAATCCCATGGTAGCACACAAATTGAAAACCGTGAGGAAAAGAGGGTTTAACTACAATGGCAGGCCCCTGAAAAGTGCTATGATGAGATCTTAATAAACAAAATAATCCAGGTCATCACTCTCATAAAAACCTTGGAGCTAACCCAAATTTCCATTCACACGGAGAACAAATATTTAGAGACATCAATTATTTAGCATTAAAAGACAAACATCTCAGTCTACTCACCTTTTTGCTACCTTCTCTGTAACATATCTCACTTTGGTCAGGAGGAGTTCCAGCAGATATCCTCGATGAGAGTCTCCCAGCATGTGCAACTCATCCACAACCACCACCCCTGATAAAGAAAAGCACTCAGGTCATATCTGACAAACCTCCAAACTAAGAACAAATACCCTCGATCCTTTCACATTCCACATGATGAACTGAAATTTATATTCACGAATCCATCTATGCTTACCAACACAACAATGGCTTCCTTTTGTCACTGAGAGAGACAAACCATGACCAACATCATGACATTTCACACCCACCACAACCACACATACATACATACAATCAGCTTTTAAAAAATAAAAATAAATGGGTTGTTAGTCTAGACATCACACAAAAGAGTATTGCAGAATCTATACTGTAACCCCCTTGCAAGTAAAAACCCTCAGGCTTCAGAGAGTATCTGGAAAGGAAAATTCCAGCACCCAAATGAACTAATCAAAACTTTTGTTGACATCACTGTCTTAGTTAAAAACATCATTTTTTACTAAGGCAGTAATGTCAGAAAAAAAACAAGAACAGATGTAATTACACTGGCAGAGGCTGCTTCCTATTAAATTGCTCTTCATTAACCAAACCTGAATGAGCTCTACTATTTAGCTTTGGCTTTCTAAAGAAAAAAAATCCTTACGTGACAGCTTTGTTGCCCTCCTACCTCCTGCAAATGACTTTTTAATCTGTTAACCACCTCCATCAAATTTTGAAGGTGTCTAGAAATATCTAAAAGAATCATGTCTAAAAAGGCTTTTCAATATCAGCAGCTGGAGACAACAGATCAGACTAGGGTGTTCCCTGAGGAGAAAACAGAGCCACTACCACTCAGGCACCCAGTGCACCTCCTGCACCCATCCCAGCAGCAATATATACCCCTTCTGGCCAGCTGACGGGGTCCCACGGATATGGAGTAGGATAAAGGAAGGTTAAACAAAAAAAGCAGGGCACAGAGGACACCACGCTTCATTAGCTCTGCTGCTGTGGAATATTTTTTTCCTCTCTGGTGCAGCTATGTAATATCTTTCTGGTACAGCTAAAATAGCAGGAGCTTAAGGGCAAATGTGACCTTATATTATCTGTCTCAATGCTATTTTTCCTTCCTTTTTTCTCTCCTTCCTACATATGTTCCTTCTCTCTCCGTCTGTTTTCTCCCTCCTTCTCTTTCAAGCCACTTAAGTTAGAAAAGAGTGCTGCACTGCTTCATCAGCCTCTTTTACAAACTCCCACCCATCCAGCTCCTCTGTCTTCCTGTACTTCCTCTATTCTGTGCTTGCTTGTAAAAAATGGCAATTCACTGGTCACCAAATACATATTTGTTCAGCTACCAGAAAAAGCTTCTTCCTGCTTCCCCATACAACAATCTGTCTGAATTCTTCCAGAGCTGAGACAGGACAGTTTAATCAGATACTTACCAAAGTAAAATCCATACAAGTCACTTCAGATCTTCATCATACTACCTAGGTACTGAAAATGAGGCTAGACTCAATCTGCCAATTCTGCCTGCAAATTAGGTGTGTCCCTTGAAGACAGTGAAAGAAAAACCTACTAAAAAGTACCTGAGAGCTACCAGACATGTTTACTGTAGAAAAACTAGGTTGTTTTAATTTCTCATCCTGTTTAAAACTAAAAAGTTCTGAATGACAAGCAGGGAGGACTTGATTTTTTTTAAATATAATTAAACTAGTAACCTTTTTATTTCAAGTTTAAATTAAGAAACAAATATCACAACACCACATTACAATTCCATTCCCAGCTGACACACTGAGCGAGCAGCAGATTCTTATCTAATCATTTTCCTAAAAGTTCCTTTAACATCAGTGTCAAGAGGCTGAAAAAGAGGAATATTATCTCCCGTGTACTTGGATGTTCTAAACTGACACGTTATATAATAATTAGCAACACAACATTGCTTTTAACTGCTTCACCCAGCAAAGAGAGCTCTGGCAGGCAGAGGAGTTGAGTTTCTCTCAACTATTTGCAAAGGCAACATGAGCTATCAGCATGGGGTTGACATCAACAAAAGGAACAGCTCAAGCTTGAGATGGAATCCAGCCAGGATTGCAGTCATCTCCCAATAACTCATCTCAAAAGATAAAACACCCTTGTTACAAACTGGTCTAAATTTAGAATTAATTAGAAGACAAGGTACAATCTTGCAGTTTCAGACAAGCCTGCTTTGGGTGACAGCTAAACTGGCATTTTCAGTTCATACCCATATTTTACAGCTTTTATGAAAATTTACCTCCAAAAAGAAAACTTGCCAATTCCTTACATAAAGATGACTTCTTAAAATCAATTTTGATTTAAAAATTAATGTGAGAGAATCATGTAAAGAAAAAAAAAAGCATTTTACCCTTATTTCTGTTATATGGCCATATTGGGGCATAAGGGAAATGGAGCTTTGCAGCAGAAATATTTTCCAGTGGTGAAAGAAAAACATGATGCTTTAAGGAGGTACTGGTATTGAGAACACATATTCAAACTCAAATCTTGTAGTCACTTGGCTGCTTATATTTAAATGACTATTTTCAAGTACATTCGTCTTTGAAAGTACAACAACATGTAGGGATGATATGGAGTTTCCAACCAGAGGGATTTGATGTATCTCTAGCTTCTGAAAGATGATATCATTAAACAATACATTTTAATATACTGAGTGTGCTTCCAAGGCACACAAGCCAACACAAAGTTGCTTATCCTGACCCCACGTCTCCTTTGCGCTGCCAGTACAAGTGTGTTGTGGTACAGTGTGGTGACATGGGATCAAACTAACCCTAGTTCAAACAAGCAAAAAAAACGTAAACCAAGTAGCCATATATTGAAATAAATAACAGGTTTTCTTCCAAGTGAAGGGATGAAGATATACATTCAAGAATCAAGTTGGACTGCTGGAGGCCTCATTTGAATGAGCTTAAAATGCTGCACAACAGTCACCCACTCCTCTTGCAGCCCACTGTTAGTCTCTAAAGCATTCATGGTGATTCAGCCCCTATAGATCCAGGCTTGAACGTGTTACCCCATGATCTCACACTCTGAAAAAACCTGCAAGGTTTTATTTCCCATTTTCTCTCTAAAAAGCTCTTCTGGTACACAATGCAGCAGAATATTATGATACCAGATGCACACAGAACAGCAGTTTCAAAGGTGGAGGTCTCAGAGCAGTTCGATCCTCATCTATTTTTGCAATTTTTATATTCTTGAAATAGCAACCAGCTATGTTACAGGACAGAGTGAAGATGGGAAGGATTACTGTATAAAACATAATTTGGTATAGCTTCCTTGAGCAGAGAAAAAAAGAGAATACCAGACTTCTGACTGGACTAGGAAAGCACATCTCTCTCCAAGTGTACATGGAAACATTGGGCTTCCTCAGGTTTTATCTCAGCCCCAATACTCAATGAATACTTTCATGATCTAGTGACCATCAGGGTCACAGTGACCCAGAAGCCAATGTTACAAGGACAGAGGGTTCTTGAGCAAACAAGACAGAAATGAATGACACAGCCCTCCCAGTCACCATGCCTACCCAGAGGAGCTCTATGTATTCATTCCGCTTATCTGGATCCAGATGAGCACAGAATGTAATTCCTTCTCTTCCTCAAGCTAAATGAAGATAGATCTTAGATTCCATAATCTCAAAAACAAACTAACATAATACATTCCTGACTCAAACATATCTCAGAACTTTAATTCAGTTTTATTAATTAGAGAACAGTTCCTAGCTATGGGAATCATTTTTAAATGAAGCTTGCCCTCCATTTGAGACAAACTAAAGCCTGCAGCTTCTACCTACTCATCCCAGTTGCTGAGCTACATGGAGCAATGCTGGTTGTGCTCCTAAATCCAAATAAGAGGTTCTCTGGAAGAAGAAATTTGCTGCATATTCCCAAATGGTACATCTGTCACAGACAGAACTCAGAAAATTTGAAGTGTCCCGTGATTTCACATGTACTCAGAATATGTAAACCCCACAATGGTCAAGCTGTAGTATTTTACCCAGTGAGTCCATTTTGTTTTCTTCTATGAGCCTATTGATTAATCCATTGGCTTTCTCAATGGTGCAGACAGCAACATCCAGAGCAGAGAAACGTCCAGCAGGAGCCATGCTTCCCATGTAGCCTTCAACTCTCACATCCACCTCCTGAAACAGGGCCTGTTTTCCAAGGATATAGAACATCATGCCAAGGTTACAACTCTGAATTTTAACCAACGCCTGCCAGAATCACATAAAAACCTGCACTCTCCATCGACAATTTCTAGTAATTTTAATGGCAACTGATCAGACTAAAGCCATATCTCAGCCAGTTAATGACACTTCTTTTTTCCACTGTCATTTTTTATTTCCAAAGCAGAAGCCACAGAGTACACGTTGCAAGACAGCATACATAACTGAGTAAAAGTTGAGAACCACTGCTTTGTATAAGAGATTTAATATTAAAAATGTTAGAGAACACACAGTGTAACAGCTTATAATATCAGTGGCTTATGTACAAAGACACCTTCCTCTTGAGAAATCCTAGGCAAAAACCAAGCATGGAACTCCAAACACAGTGATGACACATCTCACACTGAAACCAAGAAACAGTAACTTCTTCTCTTCCAGGTCTCCTTACAGCAGTGCCAAAGCTTTGACACATCCCACACAGCATTAACAAAAGATACAAATATTTGGACCTCACAGGTAGGTCACCCTTTGAGTTCAGTATGTGCACCTATGGCCAAACCTCATGCCAGGAGTAGCAGAACAGAGCACTGATAATCCTCCAGTTTTACAAGATCAAAGCAAAAATGTCTCTCCATTACCAATCACCACAAAGTAGCTTTTGCACTTAGTTTGTAGGATTTCCTAGCAATTTGTAAAGTTAAGATACCATCTCAGTTAATGAACACCCAAACTATCTCAACTGCTAGAAACTATAGCAAAAATGCCTGCTGGGTTTGGATTTGGTTTTAGTCATTGTCATTACCTAAAGGCAACAATGTTTGATATGGAAGTCTTTCAAGAAAAAATATTTATGTCTTGAAGAGTGTTTCCACTATAATTTTATTTAATAGCTGGGACAAGGAAGCCAAGACATAACCATATTCTGACAGAAAAAAAAAATTTAGCAAAGTCAAAGTGAAATCAAATGCACAAAATTATGGTGGAATATCCCAAGGAAAGCTAAAATACATTTTTATCCTTAATATAATATTTACACCTTCCCTTTGTACTTTTCCTAACATGACCTTTCATTAGAAACTTCATTTAAATTTTGTATATTATCAAATTGGTGAATAAATGCTAGTAACAATGTTTTAAAAGTCAAAGCAGAAATAAAATGTTATAATTGACTCCGTAAAATTTTTTAAGTTTACCTTTTTGGCTAAAAGTTTCATTTTTTTATCTCCAACTTGGAGTAAATTTTAAATTCTCTACAACTTCTTTTTGAAAAAAACCTCGGCAATTTTTTTCCCCTCAAAATCCATGCTTTTGAATTTCTGTTTAAAAAATGTGACCCAACAACTACTACCCATATATTTACCCTCCTTGAATGCTACCTACCTGCAGGTAACATTTCTTCTCCTTGGCCACAGAGACAAAGGGAAGGATGAGAAGAGCTTTTTTACGAGTCTCTAGGACTCGCTTCAAAATAAGCAATTCTGCCACAAGAGTCTTTCCAGCACTGGTAGGAGCTTGAAGAAAATAAAAAAAGAGGGGGAAGTTTAATTAATTTTTAAAGTTTAAAAAATAAATCCAAGGAACAAGCTTCACAAATCTAGCACAGAAAGCAGTTACTGGAGAATTTGGGGTGGAACTCTTTAGTTGATGTCTCTCACCCACAATCATGTTTGCAGTCACCCCTATAAAGAGTTAAGAAGACTAAAAATCACCCGCCTCTCTTCTAAGTCCTTCATTCTCTCAATGCTGCTCTAGAACCTTTTTCCCATGAAGGGTAGACACCAAATTGTCATTTTCTACAGATTTCTAGTCCACCAGTCCTACTTCTCCTTCTGCATTACTTCCCCTTCTGCACACACACCCCACACACAATATGTGATGAGAAACGATAAACGGACTGAAAAAAAACTAATAGCAAACAATATTCTCAGAAGTATGTATATCTTCAGTTGTTGTTATTATTCAGTTCCTAGCTGACAGTCTGTAATAAAAAAGAGTCACAATTAACTGACTCCTAATAATCAATTTCTAAAGGAACTTTAACAAAGAAAATGAGGCAAAAAGTCTCTCTTCACATCTGGAAAGGAGACCATTAAGTCAAGTTTGAGGTACAGCAATGGGACAGACCCTAAGATGTCTCCAGAAGAGGATCTTGACCTTTCTAGCTGCCAGATTCGAATGTTTCAGCACCAACAAGTCCTTGTAAATGGCAGTGGAAAAGTCAGGGGGGGCTGCTTTTGTCAGATGTTCACATACCAGAGTAAACGAGGTTCTTCCCTTCCAGAACTTGTCCAAGCATCAGGCATTCTGCTTGCCATTCAAACATCTGCACTACTCCCAGACTGTGGTATTTCTCCAGAACCGCTTTGGGAAGACCCCAGCTTGCAAGGAGCAACTTGTCTGCTTGGTCTTCAGGAACATTTACCTGCGGAAATTGCCCTTTGGAAGGAGAAAATAAAAATAAAATGTAAAAAGTCAAGTATCATCTTTGCATCTGAGGTCACTTAGGTTATACACCTAAATGTCAAACTTCCCTACAAACTCCTGTATAACAAGAAAAGGCAGTAAACTATCTGCCCTATATTTTTCAATATTTTGTGGCTGGTTCACCATTTTTCTTATCTTCTGACATGTTTTTTTAATTTTTCCTCCTGTAAGATTTTCCATATTCAATTAATGCCTTCACCAAACTCTTGCCCTGGTATTTGCTTTTGAGACAAAGCAGCCATTACCAAATTCATAGTCAAAGAGAGCTTCAGCACTGATTATTGTAACAGCATTGCAATATATTTGCCATCTTGTCCTCACCTGCACCATTTCCCTTTTAAGTTACTGCTGCTGAGATTTCAGTAATTCTCATTGATTACAGAACTGCCCAGTGTTTTTTGTTTTACAGATGAATGAAAAACACAACCTAAAGCAAACAAGCAGCTCAAGCTACTCTGTAGAATGTGTCATATTTCAGTTTATTAATGATTAGTATCTTCACAACACTGCCAGCTCCTCTAGCTTAATTAAGTTCCTCGCTGATTATTTCTTGTCTTAGTAACCCTAAATAATTTTGTGCTGACTACAGACACTGCCTCCTCTTTCTCCTCCCTTTTTCCAAATCATTAAGAAAACTCTAGCTTTTTGTTCCATTCAGGTTTCTGATCCACAGGAATGCCTCTCCTATCACCCATAAATATATAGTCCCTGTAAGAGCATTTTGTGAAAGACCTTGTCAAATTTAGATGAAAACCAAGTAATCATGTGTACTGCCTCTACTGTACCCATTCTTCTACTGGTACATTCAAAAAATTCTGGAAGAAATTTCCCACCATTGTTGACAGCATAAGGGCAGGCTACATTAATAATACCAGCCTGCATAAGCAGCCAGCATTTTTTCTCTCATCACACTAAAAATTTCAACTTCTGCCTTGAGGTTAACCCCAACCTAGGCTGTCACTGCTGCATGATCAGTCTCCTCTACACAGCTTTGCCTCACTTTGTGTAATCAAAGTACTATAAAATACTAAACAAAAATTTACACGCCATTGGGAGAGAACTATGCTACAAAGCAGAACACACTTCCCAAGGGGAATTCAGAGGAGACCAGAATTGTCTATCCTAAACTGTGACTGTGGTGGGTTGACCCTGGCTAGACACCAGGTGCTACCCAAAGTCATTCCCCTCCTCAACAGGACAGGAGAGACAGAATACAATGAAAGGTTCATGAGTGAAGAAAAGGACAGGGAAAGACCACCCACCAATTACCATCACAGGCAAAACACTTGACTTGGGGAAAATTAATTTATTACTAATCAAATCAGAGTAGGATAATGAGAAAATAAAGCTAAATCTTAAAAACACCTACCCCCTACTCCTCTCTTCTTTTCAGGCTCAACTGTATTCCCAATTTTCGCTACTTCGTTCCTCCCAGCAGCACAAGGGGACAGGGAATAGGAGTAGCAGTTAGTTCATCACACATCCCTGCTGCTCCTTCCTCCTCAGAGGAGAGCTCCTCACACTCCACCCCTGCACCACTGTGGGGCCCCTCTCACAGGAGACAGTCGTCCATGAACTTCTCCAATGTGAGTCCTTCCCACAGGCCACAGTTCTTCACAAACTGCTCCAGTTCATGTCCCCCGTGGGGTCACATGTCCTGCCAGCAAACCTGCTCCAGCATGGGCTCCTCTCTCCACAGGTCCTGCCAAGAGCCTGCTTAAATGCAGGCTTCCCACAGGGCCACAGCCTCCTTCAGAAAACCACTCACTCCAGCATGGGCTTCTCCACGGGCTGCAGGTAGACCTCTGCTTTCCCATGGACCTCCCTGGGCTGCAGGTGGATGACAGCCTGCCTCACCACAGGCTGCAGGTAAATCTGTGCTCCAGCACCTGAAGGACCTCCTCCCGCTCCTTCTTCACTGACCTTGGTGTCTGCAGGCTGTTTCCATCACATATTCTCACTCCTCCAGCTGCAGTTGCCATTGCACAGGCTTTTTCCCCCCCTTCTTAAATACATTGTCCCAGAGGTGCTACTGCCATTGCTGATGGCCTGGGCCAGTGGCAGGTCCCTCTTGGATCTGGCTGGCATTGGCTCTGCCTGACATAGGGGAAACTTCTGGTGGCTTCTGTGAGAAGCCACCAGAAGCTTACAGTCCCCTCCTCACCATGCAAATCAAATACAGTGACTAATATGGCAGAATGAGGATTCAGAAACATAAAAAACCCTACGTGATGGGACCTCAAGCTTTTTCCCTAGTGTTAAAACCAACAAATTTCATGTAAATAAGATGGAATGAGTAAAGGATTACGTGATTCGGCTGTTTGAAGAATATCTTTAGATTAAAACTGAACGTGTGTTTGGAAACTTGTGGCTTAGAGATCTATGTACAGAAGTATACCTGTGACACTAACCCTTTTTTTTATTTACTAAAACAATATTAAGAAACTGTCAAAATTAGGAGGATACAAATTGTTGGTTAAAAGCATTAGGTATTAGATTTCTCAGAAAGAAAACTGTTCCAGAGTGTGGGGCCAGGTAAACACAAGATTGCTGCTTACTGAATCATCTTTAGGGAGCAGAGTATGGAAATGTGTACATTGCCTTGCTCTATTCCATTTGCAGAAATTGACAAAACTGTATCTTGCAGAGCATAATCACATCAGTGAGAAGATGTGACATGACTGGAGAAGAGATCGAGAGATGTAAATGCTTTAAAAAGTTACAGAAAAATCACAAAAGAGATGAAACTGCAAGACGCTTTGTAAATATCTTGACTTAAGACGTTGTATACAATCTCGATGCTGTATACATCTTGATTTCTCTCTTGATTCAAGAGCACAATAAGCTGGTAATATGTATGTATGGCAGCCAGAAGCATCACTTTAAGTGGCTCTATCTGGCAGCAGGAGCACTTGATATGACACCCTGCCACAAGATGTTTATACAAAATCCTGTATATTGCGTACAGAAATATATTGTGTATACTTCTTCTGTATTCTACATGTATTTGATCAGTTTCACAACGGAGGTAAACAAACCCAGCCTGGTATACCAAGGAGACCGGATTATGCCGACTGTTGTATTATGGCAGCACCTAGAGGCCAAGCCAAGAACAAGGCCCACCGCTACACGGCACACAGAGCGCCCCCATCTCAGAACCGCGCGCAGAATACACATTTCCTTATTCCTCGACTGCACAGGGAGGGGTGCAGGAGATCCTTCGATCACCCTCCTGCTAGCACAGGCACGTACCCCGGCTGCCCGCGAGGGAGGGGGAAAGGAAAGGGCGAAGCGCGGCCCGAGCAGCCCGCGGTCCGCCACGGCCCCGCGCCGGGAGCGGCTCGCAGGCTCCCGGCCCCTTCCAG
>WBMY01018061.1:26183-147132 GCA_013397315.1 Donacobius atricapilla | reverse complement strand
ATTTTAAACATTCAGTTTCCTTGTAGATCAATGAAGATAAATACAACATTGATTTTGGATGAAAAAGGCAGTGGAGTGTTTGTGTGTCGTAGCCAGCGCTGTTGACTCGAGGCTAATGGTTTATTGACGGCTGGGAGGAGGCAGCTGGCGGAAGGGGCTGGTGCTGGGACAGGGATTTGTTTCTGCCTGGGAATCCTTCCCAGCAGAAGGAGCACAGCCCCCGACACGCTTTGGAGGTTGGGATTGGGGGGTCTGGGGAGGAGAGCGGAGCAGTGCCCCCAACCCGGCGGCATCTCCACCCCACGGCCCGGGGGCACCTCGGGCTCTGCGCCCCGGGGGCTGATCCAGCATCTCCTGCCGGGGGGAAAGAAGGACAGCAGAGGAAGCCCAGCCTGTGTGCAGCAGCTCGGGTGGACGGACCCTGCTGGCAGCATCACCACGGGAAGGTTATCGCCTCCAGCGCTGCTCTCCACTTCCCATTTGCTTCCCAACCTTTCCTGTGGGCCGAGTCATCGGCGAGGGGAATGGAGCTGTGCCCCGAACCCCTCGCGCTCCGCGGCTGGTGGAGCTGTGGCTGACGGGGCCTTAACAGCATGTTAGAGCTGCTGCGTCTAAGCTTGCGTGTGACTAAATTACTGAGCGTGAAAAAATAAAATGAAATAAAATAGCAGGGTCCTTAATCTGATGAAAGGAGGCTTAAAACAAAATAGGCATTAAAAATCAGCACCTGCTCTCCCAGCTGATATTGGAGGAACGCAGAACACATGGTGGATGTGAAAAGTGTGTTGGGCTCAGCATAAAGATTCATAATGCTGGCTCAGGGAAATTGCAATTGTCCTGGTGCCAGTGTCCAACATGGGATCTTGTCTGACACCAGCTCTGACATGGACCTGCATCAATGAGCCCCCCTAACCTCTGTGAGAGTCTATAGCTGCATGTTTCTAATGCAGGTACGTGTGAGCAAGGAGGTTGTTACTGCAAACTTCAGAAAAAAATGCAAAAATGGGCCATGCCCTTTGGAAGCATTTGGTCTGTGTGTGTCTTAAAAAGTGAGCATTAAATCAATGCCATGCTCCCCTGGCATGCCTGAAGGAGTGCTTATTGCAGCCACCCTGGTGCCACAGGAATTCATCCTGACTGATGTTGTGGTGGTCCGAATATTAAAAGAAAATCAGTGGTTTGCCATTTACTGTATTAGGAGGCATTGCACTCGCGCCTTTGGAGGATGACCCATCAATAATGCTGCACTACAGTGGGATTCCTGTGGAATTACACAGTGTTGAGTATCAGCCTTCTCACAAAATGGTTCATCATGATTAATGGTATTATTACCTAAACAGAGAAACTAATTAATTCAGCCTTATTCCTTCAAGCCACCCCAGCTGAGCTGCCTTCTGCTAAAAGAACTGGTACAGAAGGACTTCCTGGGTTTTATGCATTTCTACCACTGTTCAGCTTTCATTTTGTGCCGTTTTCACAATTTTTATTCTACTTTTGGCTGTCTCCCCAAAGACTTCCCTCAGTCACCAAAAAAGGGTGGAATTTAACAAATGGCAGTGGGTGGGAGGGAGAAGATGGGATTTGGAAGGTTCATTCCCTGCCTCAGGCAACCTGTGTTTATAAAGATACTCAGGAAGCCATAAGGAGGGAGACCAGTGGTTGCACTTACGTTACCTCCAAAATGCCATATTGACTGGGGCTCCATGGAAGATGTGTGCATCAGCTTCAGTTAATGGAGATCACTCTTGGCCCAGTCAATAAAACAGACAACCAGGATATTGGGGAGTGAGGGAAAAAGCCAATCTGTAAAGCTGTAACGAATCCTCAGATCACGTGTCAAAAATATTAACTGTTCCTTAACAAAAAGGTCTAGTGCTTCCCTAAAAAGCCAGCCTTATTGCCTAAAATAAGCATATGGGAATTGTCCTTTCCAGCCTCTGTAGATACCATAAATATGTCGTTAGCTCTTGGTGACCTGGAGTTAGACAAACAGGGTTGATGCAGGGGAGCCCAAGGACTTGGCAGCAGGCTGAGCTTCCACTGTCAGGTCTGCAACACCAGCACCACCCAGGCCCAAAGGAGGGAAGGCATAAGAAGCCAACTAATCAGGAATGCAATATCCTGAGAGCTTAGGGAAGAACGAGACGCACCAGCTGTGCTTCGGGCAGCCCAGCAAGTGCCAGAATGAGAGCAGAGGTAGATCAGTGGTGTGCAGCTCAGGCTGGAGCCGAAAAACTGTCAACAGAGGGGAAAACAGGATTTGTGTTTTCCTTGGCTTGTGCCAAGCAAAAATAAAAAAGGAAACCCTTCTCTTACCTCCCTCAGGAAATTTCTTTTTGCCAAAGTCTTAAGAAAATAATTGTGTTGCAGTCTTGGGGGATTTTGGTAATAGTTTTGTTAGAGGCCAAAAATGGCATTGCCACGCACCAAAACCTGGGTGTCCCCATGCCAACACCCCTTGCAGAGCTCTCACCAGTGCTTCTTGGTGCCCCTTTGCATAGGCAGTTGGCTTTGGGAAGAGTCCAGCTAAGGAAAAAAAGAGAAATGGGGCTTGGGTAAACAAATTTAGCACTTCTGCTCCAATCTTGAGGAGCTGGTAGCCCAGGGCTTAGCTCAGAAGAACGGTGCTTTGGGAAGAGCCGGGCAGGTCGTGGGCTCAGCCTCAAACTGGGTATCACTGTGGGTGAGCAGCATTGTCCAAGGGATCTGCTTCTTGTCCGCTTGTGTCCAGCAAGATGACATCCCCTGCTGAGGCCACGGCTCTTTCACAGCACCAAGATCAATTCCTTGTCAGGAAAACGCCTTTCCCAGTAGCACACTGTATTATGTGAAACTGAATAAAAAGCAAGGAGTGGGGGAAGGCTACACCAGGCCTAAATTACAGGCTCCTATTTCTGAACATAATGGAGAAAAAGAAAAATCAAATGATATTTTGAAGTTTAACTTGGAAAATATTTTTCCAAAGCCTTTGAGGGATGAGTGTGTGAAGTAAAAAGGTCGGCTCCCCTCATCCCAGCCCCTGCTGCTGCGGCACAGCTGGAGGCTCCCTGCACAGCGGCTGGGACCTCCTTGCAGGTGTCGGCACGGCAATTCCTTTGTCTTCTCACAAAAAACCTTCTGCTCCATTAAGCTTCCCTAATTGCTGCATTTATCATCAGCCATTTTCTGCTTGTTCTCTTCCTCATTCAGAGAGGATGTGTCAAAATAGAGATCCACCCGCCGTCCCTCCGAGATGAAGCTGTTGGAGGCGCCGGCTGCTCAATTGGCCGTTCAGCAGAAGGTCCCTCATTAGGGGCTCGTGTGTCACACACATCACAGCAGCCGGCCTCTGCTGCCCGGGTGTCGGGCCCTTTGCACGGAGCCTTGATAAATAGCTGAAAGGAGAAAAATACAGCGCTTGTTTTTTGACTCAAAACCCATCCAGCTTCATCCTCCTCCTCCTCTTCCTCCGGATCCTGATTGGAATTCACGCAGTGAAGTGCAGCTGCCCACAGCAGGGTGAAGCCCTTCACCTCCCCCCGAGCAGTTTGAGGAGCAGGGGATGTGTTTGACACCCAAAGGAGATGGGGTCCAGCTCACCCCCACAGCGGCCGCGGTCACGCAGCAGCAGCAGGAGGAACCCTGGAAGGAAACCACTGCGGCTCAGTGGGGCAGGCAGGTTTCTGCAGCTGCTTTCCAGAGGAGTTGCTATCATATACAAAGTCATAATTAGCTCTCCTGCAGCATTTGCTCACTGTTTTGTCAAAAACAGTCTTGTTAATATTATTGTTTCAGGAAAAGGAAAAACCAGTCAAGACAGTGAAGGAAGTGACCAGCTTTTCAAAAATGCTCCGTTCCCTTCCACAGCCTCTCCTTCTCTCCAGCATTTCCAGCTGATGGAAGGCCAGAGCCCAGCAACGTTCCTGAAACACACTGGTGGTAGTGGGATCATGCAGAGGAAATTGCAAAGCAGAAGAACTCTGCAAATCCAAATTCAAAGAAAATGCTGGTCAGTGAAAAACACAATGGTGAGGAGCTAGTTTGGGGAAGCTTTTAGGTTTCATTATTTAAAAATCTTTCCTTCCTTTTTGAATGCTTTAAAAAAGCCTCCTCCTGTGGAGGGAACAAAGGAAAAGGGATTAATTTTATGGGGCTTTTTTCAAAACTAAGGTGGTTCAGGATTTGGGGGTTTTTAATGGACATCTAAGAAACTAGAGAGTGAAAGATGTCTGACAAGGGAACCTCACCTGAGGGGTGATTTGCACTAAGCCACTCTGGACAGGGGAGGTGGTAGTACCAAAAAACACACTGTTACAGCTTCCATTTAAGAGAAACCCACCTTAACTCCCAGTACATACCACTGGTGGCCCTGAAAAGGCTAAAAGCTGTGCTCGGCTGTCAAGGAGCTCTGCAGGTTAACCATGTGTGTGCAGCTGGGAAAGCAGGGATCCAAAGCAGACCAGCTATTGAAGGAATTAATTCAGCTGCTGGGCCTGGCTCTGGAGGTCACACATGGCCAGATTAGCCTTTCCAAGAGCTCAGCATTTTTTGCCATGTCCTGTGGAGTTTCACTAGTCCAACTGTGCAGAATTTAAAGGTTAAGCCTCAGGCACGACACAGCTATTTTGCTGTCAGATACAGAATCAATGCCACTTCTCTGGCCAGCACACGGGGGCACTGGGATGCCAATGGCCCATGCCCAGGGCACAGCAGAGCCACAGGAGCAAGGAGACCCTCTCCCACCTGGGTCTGCCAAGTCCACAGTGGCCTGTTTGGACCATTACTGACAGATCTTGTGGCAAAGGCACAGTATGGTTTTTCCACACCCTGCCTCCAATGTGTTCACTGGATGACTTCACGCAGCCAGACATGGCCAAAAATGTGCCTCTGTGAACTAATGAATTGGTTTAATTGTCTGCCAAACCTGAGAGCAGCCAAAAGTAACAAATTAAAGTTTACAATCCTGTGGTCTCATTTACAAGGGGATAATACAGCAACTGTTTATTTTGTGAGATGTTGGAGTGAGCCGGGAGAAAATTACAGCCCCTATATAATATTAATAATAATCAACATCATAAAAATACTTTTAATAGGAAACACCGATGGTTGTTTTGCTCTGGTAACTTGCACTATTGTTCCAGCCCGTCTGGCTGCCAGCTCGCTGGGAGGGGGTGTTGATTCCCTGGAGGCCAAGCTGGCTCCACAGCCACAGCAGCTCACAGCAGCTTCACACTCCGAGTTTAATAATCGCTCTGGCTGTAGCACAGCAGCACCCATGGGAGGATCCAAAGGGCCAGATGATGCTTCACAGGGCCATGGAAAGAGCTCCAGGGTAGGAAGGAGATGCCAGGATGCCTGGAAGCTCCAGGGAGAGTACAGCCGAGGTCCTCACCCCAGAAGGAGCAGGCTGGGCAGGGAGGTGGGAGCAGCAGCTCTGCCGCTTTGGAAGAGCCATGCCCTTTGCCAAGGATGGAGGTGGAAGATCAGCCCTGATCATCCCTGCAGCCGTGTCCCCAGGCAGGAGGGAGAGCCTGGCAGGCCCAGGGACACACCCTTTGCTCCTGCTGCTCTCCAGAACCAGGCACCAGAGCCATGACAGTCCCAGGGCAGGAGCAGGAGCCTCCTGAGCTGGAGACAGCAATGAACCCAGCGCTGCAGGCACTGGCACAGGCTCCAACACCACAAAGCAGCAGCCAGATGAAGCAGGTGACAACATCCTTGCACAAGGATAGTCTCAGGCTTTCAGCCTTTCTCAAGCCAATGCATCAGAAGCCTCAGCTGCACCTTCCCCTGTGCATGGGTTGCCAAGCATGGGGTTCTCCTGGGCTCTGGCACCCTGTTCACTCCAGCCACCGGCTCCAGAGAGGTAGGGCTTTGTGAGATGGGCTCTGGGATGAGGGACAGACCTAAATATGGGAAAATTGCCATAACAGACTTATTTTTCCCGCAGAAGAGATGAGGCCCATATGAAGCTCAGCAGCTGGGTGAACGGCTGTGTCGCCAAAGGCAGTTGAACGGGAATGCAAGAGGGGGAAAAATAAATAAGTATGTCCATACATCCCCATGAAATGAATCCCTCCCCGTTCAGCCATTTCCCTTTATTTCTTCCTTTTAGAAGCAAGGTTATCGGGTCTAACATCACATCCAAACATTTCAGCACTAGCATTATATGGGATGCTCCAAGGTCAGCGCCTGCAGCTGTAAACTCATTAGTCTTGTCTTTTGTGAGAGAAGAAAGCCTCTTCATTCCTCTCTCGCCCCCTTCCCCCCTAATTAAAATTAAAGTATTTCCTGGCCAAAAGTCATTTCTGCATTCATTCATCTCAATTCTTTTCTGTTTGGATAAACCACCCCTTGGTACTCCCAGGGTGTTATGTATACAAACTATAAACTCTTAATGGTCCTGCAGTGTGTTATGACTGGCCTAAAGAGCTAAAGCAGGCTCTGAAAAAGTGGTTCTTGGCAACGCTGTGTATGGAGTTCAGGCTCATCAGTCATATGCAATTAGAGATTAAAAGTGCTTGATGGACTATAGGGGGAGACCAGCACAGAGGGAGATTAGGAATGTAGGAGAGAAAAGGCAAACAAAAGCTTTTATCTTGGCACAGCAGTTGCTACTACAAAAGCAGCAATGGGAGGACAGTCCCCATTTTCCAGAGGCACCCATGGCCTTTCCAGCTCGAGGGCCCCAGCATGCCCCTTCCCCATTCTGATGGCCACCCACATCTCCAGCGGGGTGATGCAAGTCCTCAGGAGCACCAGGGCTGGTGGCTGCTGCCCCGGGAGGGCTCGGGAAGGCCAGGCTCTGGAGGAGGTTCACACTGCAGCCCAGGCTTTCCAGATCCCACTGCCAGCTGCCCGCTGGCACAGTGCCTGGCAAACCAGCCCCCCCCAGTTGCTGGCAAGGGCCAGTCTGCCCAGAACAGGGGCACCTGGGAGGCATCAGAAGCCTGACAGGTCTGTAGGGATGGAGAGGGAACAGTAGCTCTTCTTAGAACAAAGGGGTGTTTCCTCATTACAGTCCTCTTATTTTTTTGAAGGGGAGGTGGGTAGTTGGCATGTAAATGGTTTTGAAAGGTTTGAGGCCACTTATTTCCTGCTTTGCTGAGTGTGGGCGCCTGCTGCATGCTAAAATAGGCTATGGGGCACAGCAACTCCCTGCCGACCATCCCTGCTGGATGCTCCCAAAGAGAGGAAGGAGCAGAACACAGGGCTTGGCAGGGACTGTCTTCCCCTCTCCTTCCATGACCTCAGCCTATGCAACCTCTCCAGTTTTGGGCAAGCTTAAAATGCTGGGCTAACTTAAGATATGGGGAGACATAGAAATTATGTTTCTTCCAGCAGAGAAATATTGGGGCTTATAGACTGGAGGCAGTTTGTGCTTTGTGTAGGGGGAAGGTCTGAGCAGCTCTTCAGAGCACAGTGGTCATAGTCTGATAGTTTCTTATAGTATCAGGAGACACAGGTGAGACCTAGTACCTTCTTGGTGAGGTTCAGAGTGTCAACCCTGCACAAGCTGGGAGCCTTCCCTCCTTTCTGTGCCCACAGCACAGTTGTGCTTCCATCCATTTGTTTTTCCTACCCACAGCTAACAAGAGAGCCATGGAGGCACTTGGCCTGCCCAGCCTGAAGGAAGGAGCTGACTCTTTATGGAGTTTCATTATAGAAGTCTCAATCGGCCATTAGAAGTTCATTTAAATGGGTTTTCTTGAGCATTAATAGGATATGGTAGTGCATTCATAGCCAGCTTTCCTCAGGTTTTACTGAAAGTGATATAAGTGGGTTTCTTCAAGTACATGTGATTGCTCATAGCCCCTGAAGTTGATTTGAATCACTTGCTACCAGGCTCACCAATTTAGCCTGATAAATTGTGCATTATTAAATGGGGGAAGGGAACAAAGCTGTGTTCTCCCAGAGAAGAAAATGCAGGATTTCTCAATCAATGAAGAATGATTCCTCTCATCAGCACAGTCTGAAAAAGGCCGTAATGAACCATTTGCACCTAAGAGCACAAGCCTTCAGTCTACTACATTCCTGTTCGGTCCTTGTGCTCCGAGATTCAGAGATTATGGATTCTGCCCAGAGCCAGCCATGAGGGCAGGAAAATCTCTAAGTGTTTAGCCAAGAATGTGCTTATATCAGTGCTGCCCGGCCATGCTCATCAGCCTTCAGTGCTATCCTCTGTACAAGTGGCTCTGCCTTTCTGCTCAGGAGTACTCACAGGCTGCAAACTGTCCATGAAAAGGGAGCCAACCCCTCACCCCAAGCATTAGTTCTTGATAAAGAAACAAACATATTTGGAAGGCTTTTTCTTTGTGTTGAATAGGAAGCATCTGCCATGCAGGAAATAACTATCTGACTCCGGGGAGCTGGTCTCACCCTCACCTACACAAGCTGCTTGCCAGTCTACTGGTGATCACACAGGAGGTCATGCACTGGGGGTTGGGAAGGGGCTGTCTCCATTACTGCTGCAATGGGAGTATTGTTTAGGGCTGATGTTCTGAAATGCATTGGAGGCCGTTTCAAACCCGACCCCAGCTGCAACAGTGTCTGGGTATGCAAATAACCCACTCTGTTCAGATGACGCTGAATTTAGTGTTTTTAATATACTGCGTAAGCACAAGGCTTACTGGATCCCACTGCTCCATCAAGTGTCCCAGCACGCGTGGGGCTGTGAAATCAGGTACCAGGCTGCATTTCCCGGTCTCACCAGGGTTATTGGAGCACTGCTGCGACAGCCCCGTGCGCAGGTGATGCCGTGTCCCGCGGGACCCCGGCTCCGTGCGGCTCCCGCTAACGCTCATGGTCTGATGGATGGACCGGTGTTAATGAGCTCCAAAGGGAACCACACGGAGCCCTCCTTGCTGGAGGCACAAGCCTCTAAGGGAGGGAGTTAAAAGGGGGCAAAAAAGAACAGTGGAGAAAAGGGATAGAGTCCAGATAGCTCCTTTGGGGATGTGAGGGTTGTGCTTGATTAAAAGCAGTGCTTTATGAAAACGTTATTTGCTATGCTTGGAAGATGACATTCAGTGCAATAAGAGCGTACAGCAAACCTAATATGGTCCCTGTGGAAAGGGCTGGGGTGTGGGCCTGGGAATGCATCCTGCCCTCTCATCTTTGATCCCTTCTCTGCAGTAGCTGGGTTTGTCCTCCTGGTGCTCGGAGGTTCCACTTTCTCCCAAATACACAGGCATACTTACTCTGTGCCAATGTGCAAGGAATGATGCAGAAAACCTCTTTGATGAGGAGATTCTCTAAAGCAGAGGACTGTGACTGCCTCTCTGGGAGACAAGGATGACTGCTACCCAAATCTCCACCCTCCAATCCTGTCCTGAACTCACCGGGTGTATTTGTTTTGGCCGCCGTCAGCTTGGCTACACCAGCACAGCTGGAATGAGCCTTTCAGAAGGTGATGCACAGATCTATTTCCAAGTAGTTTGCACTAGACTTTGTCTGGATGTGTTTGGTTTTTAATGCTTTCCCAGAACACTTGTAAATTTTTTATTTCTGCTGAGAGCAGGAGAAACTAGCTGCTGTGCACAGAATAAAGTTGATTGTCTACAAAGTTTAATGCTGTTTTCTTGCTCTATTATTTGGCTGTTCTGTGTTTGTGCAAAGCTCACTCAGAGCTCCTGGGCTGTGCAAGGAAGAGAAAGGGGAAAAGTTATTTCTCTGCTCTGCCAAAATATACAAAATTTTATGTACCATGATGGAAAGTTAAGGTGAAAAGGGCTGGATCTGAGACAAGAAACATTTCTTTAATTTTCTCTACTTTTTTTAACAGGATTTGCTGTTGCTTTGAAAGCCTCCTGCTATTTTACAGGCAATAAAAAAGAGAGACTGAAAGCATTTATTTCCTGAGACCTGCTTGTTTCTTGAGCTCTGTTAAACTGAGCTTGCCTAGCAAAGGAAGGGAGTGGCAGGAGCCCAGCAGAGCCCTCATCTAGCTGGGGAGACCAGGGTTTGCCTGCCTGGCCATAATAACTGAAAGCTTCATCCTGCTTTGCAGCCCTTGTGCTGTGCCCTGTCCCATGCAGCCCTGGGAGCTCCTGAGGATGGGAGGTGCCTCCCTGGAGCCAGGGGGGCTCCTGGTGCTGAGAGGCCGTGCAGGTGAGCAGCTCGCTCCTGCGTGCCTCCATCAGGGACTGCTCTGGGCTCACACGTAGGACTGAAGGTTTTACCCAGCCAGAGGCTGCTGGCTGCACCAACATTCCCCTGCTTGGCCCGCAGTGCCCTTCCCAAGGGCTGGCAGGGGTTGCAGGTAGCAACAGTCTCAGGTGTGGCCCTTCCCCAGCCTGGGGAGGCACAGGAGCTTCTCCTGTGGCACAGGCTGTGCCAGAGCTCCAGCAGGACAGGAGTGCTCCTGTGCTTCCACTGAGGCTCATCTCTTGGCAAATTCAGGCCATGGACATGAAGGTCAAACCTGCAGCTGCACGTTAACATTCACAGACCATTTCAGAAGCATGCGCTGTAAATGAGAGGATGTGTGAAATCAAAAATATTTTCACATGATTCTCATACAGTTTAGCCTTCCTTTGACCCACAGCTTTACTTTCACTTACTGCCATTGTTTTTGGCTGAAAATTACAAAGCTGAAAGAGCATCTGTTCCAAATAATGCTGGTCAGGCTTCTGGATAACAGCTTGGCAGCTTCCTGCCAGGAGCAGTTGCTGTGGCGTCTTGATTACTCTTAAGTATTCGATGTTTTGAGGACCATAAGAAGGTATCATGAGGATATCATTATCCATTCCAAGATATTTAGTAGCAAAAATGATGAGAGTATAACCACAAGTTGTACAAAACCTAGTATTTTAGCTTTTAAACAGAATAAATAAATAAAAATAAAACCGGTTGCTGAGTTTGTGACTTGATCTCACTAGCAGCAATAGCTGGAGACTGGGAGTTATTGAACCTGCAAGCCCAGGGGTTGCTGATAGGATCTTGTGTACACAGATCCTGTGCTGGTCTGCATTCCTGCCAGATGGAAATGCACAGCAGGTACCTTGTGTTTCTTGGGATGGGGTAGGAAGATCTGGTTTTCTCCTGATTTACTCGCCTCCTGGTTTCTCTGATATCTTGGATGACTCTTGTTTGTGAACATGCCTGCAAGTTTCTCCGCATTTTTTTCTCTCCCTCAGTTCAGATTATTCCCTAGCTCACAGTACTTTTCTATTATCTATTCAGGTGGTTAAACTAGAAATTAAATGGAGTAAAAAATTATTACACTGGGGGAGAGAGGAAAAAAAAAAAGAAGCTTCTAATTTTTAGGCTGAATTCCCTTGACTAAATTATATGGGGATTTTATTTGCTACAGCAGATCCCCAAGCTAATGGTGCAAAATGTTAATGGTTTCTCTCACTTTCCTGCATTCTTTAACCCACCCTCCAACCAATATTATGGTCTGTCCGTCCTGAGTGGGTTTTTTGGATTGCTTTTTTTATAAAAAAAAGTATTTACTTCCCCATAGTAATAATGCTAGTGCAAGCACACATGGGCCAAGTGGTTACCCCTAAGCTGTCCAAATCTGTACCCTAAACTTCACAGGATGTAGACTATCAAAGAAATTATAAGAAGAAAATCAGTCAGATTGCCATACTTGTCACTAATTTACACCTATATATGTTTCCTTGCAGTCATGTTGCTAAGCCTGAAGGTAGACAGCTGAGTTTTTCAAGGATAAAATTGCTATTGCAGTGTTGGGCTATGAAACAGCACTGCAAGAAGTGAATTTTTGGGATCACATGGAAGAGCAGGCTGAAGCATGCCAGGAGGTTTTAGCCAAAGTGGATGCCTGAAGGTTACATCCTCCTCTGGAGTGTTTGGAGTTTGGGAATAAACAGAGCTTCCTCAGCAGAGACGAGCCCTGAGTTAGGGACAGACACAGGGTAGGGGAGGCTTCAGGAGCCACTTGCCCAAAGCACAATCCCCCATTAACTACCAGGAAGGTTTCCATGTGCTGTACATTCCAAGAGGCTTTGCTTGCAGCCCTGTCAATCATTCCCAATGGACTCTAAGAAGGAGAATTTGGGCAGTTCATAATTCTTTGTTGCCTGCTGTGTGTTGAGCACAGACTTTTGCATCTGCCCTGCTGCTGGTGTACCAGACAAATACTTTAGGGGGCCTGCTTTGCCTTGGGACGGGGCATGTGAATAGCTGGCAAAGCAGAGTTATATCCCTACCGCTCCTATGTGCTGTACAGGCCAAAACCTTGCTGAAATGTTCATTTTTCTAACACCCTGCAAGACCTGACACAGGCCTGTACTCTGGGGCCTGTCATGCACAAACCAGCTGCAGGTGGCAAGAGGGCAGATTACAACAGCATCATTTCAAATCTTTGGGCTTATTCCCATACCAAAAACCCTACAAACATATTTCTACCTGGGTTTTCCATAAAATGAAGCTCAATACTTTCAAGGCAGTGAAAAGAAAAAAATTTAAAAACCCAACTAAAATAAATAAAAAGGAATTATTATTCCTTAGACCATCACTATGAATGTAGGAACACACAATTTGAGCTGCATTTTAAAGACGCTGCTCTAAAAGCCTGTGAAGAGCACAAACAAAGAAACAGAAAGGTTATGTTATGGGTATGACATCCCTAGCAACCTCAACCTGACCCTGCAGTGACCTATAGAATCATGGTTTAGGCTTGATCACTTCAAATTGAGCTTTCCAAGCAATGGAGTGGTGGGGGATGTTGAGTTTTATTTTCTTGCCCCTTTTTGGCACTGCTGTGGACAGCTTTGGTGTGAAGGAGCTGGATAAAGTGGCCTGGAAGTGCTTTGCAGCCACAAAACATTTCCATAGGGACATGGAAATCACTGGAGCTAAAACCAGGAGTTTGCCACCACAGGGTCACCTGTGAGCTGTACAGCTCCTGCAGTGCACCTGGCGCTGGGGTAAGGGCATGCCTGATGTAAATGGGATGGATTTGTGAATGCTGAGCTGAATTTGGAGCTAATTCAGTGATTCATAGGCTATGCCAGACCCTGTACCAAAGGCTTCAGTGCTTTACAGGGGCTGCATTCCCTCTTCAGTTTGTCCCCCTCACTAGTGCTACCCTAAAGCTGAGGAAAGGGGCAGCCCTTAATGATCAGGTTTGGGGCACTCACATGAACTTAAAAACAGCGGCAGCTGAGCCAGCTCAGCTCCCAAAGCATCCCCTTCTGATGAAGCACTGCCTGCTCCCAGAGACATCCTTCCCCTTGTGCAGACCATCAGTCCTGGGAAAGTAGTGAGAGGCTGAGTTCTTCTGTCATAACAACTCCACTTTCATTCCTTGAGGTTATTTGTAGCCTATATAATCATAGCAATTACATACAACCACTCTTAGCTGCATAGCTTAATTACAACTAATGCACGTCATTTCAATTAATTTTAATTATATGGAAAATGTGAAGAGTCTGTTATTCCATTGTTAAAATCATTTGGGACAAACAAGACTAAAGTGCTAAATTTCATAGAGGACCTAGTTATTAATTTTAACTCACTAATGAATGGTGTATCTCTAAATTCTCTGAAGATATAGTCTCTACTTGAAGAGTCAGTGCTGTAGATTTATGGATATGCTGGCTTGTACAGAGATATTCAGTCCCATCTTTAAATGCAAACTGCTGCTGTCTCAAGCAATACTACCGAAGTTATTTCATGTTAATTAAAAGTAACCACCTTAAAATTAACATCCACTGTTGCTGAAATATCACTGTGTGGACATACTTCTGACAAAATAAATGTAGGCATGACCATTTACTTGAAAAAATTTTAGCTTCTAATTAATCCAACAATTTTCTAAGACACTGAACTCTACCTCCTACTAGCTCATTTCTATTTAGTCTTTGAAAGAAAATGTTTCATGCTCCTCAGGCAAGTTTGGAAAGTCTCATTTATGATATGTACTATTTTTATCTGCTCTTAACAAATACAACTCCCTTAGAAATAAAATGTTTCTGGAGTTTGCTACATTAAAAGGAAGAGAAAACATAGCAGAAACTTTGAGTCCAGTTTTAAAGCATAAAAGGGTTTATCTTATCTAGAGCAACCAGTACAGGATAACCCGTGTTATCTTATCACCACATATTGATGTCAGGGTTTAAAAGGACTTGAGGCTGTTATGCTACACGGAGCAGAACTCCTACACTGATAAACACTGATAAAGCTGCAGTGCTCTAATCTAAACTACACCTTCTTTCTGCCCCAAATACACATGAGAAGAGACAGAAACATTTTTCTCCTTGCACAGCACAATCCTCCAAGTGAGGGTGGGCTCCTTGTCCCACTGGCGCTGCCGGGGAAGGTCCCTGAGCATAGCCAAGGCTGACAACAGCCTTGAGGAAAACAAAACAAAACCTGTCTCCCGGCCAAGCTCTGCCCATGGCGATTGCTGAGCTCCAGCTGCACAGGAATAACCTGAACCAAAAGTATGGGGTTTGTCAAAGAGTGATGTTCATATGAGAAGGTAATGAATGGGCCTAAACCCAATTCCCTTCCGTAAGTGGCAGCAGCCCACACTGGCAGTGTTGACTGCACCAGCTCCAACTCTTCCCCAGCCTGGCTGGAATCATCTGCAGTTTCTTTAGGAAGGGATGTTCAGCCCTAAGGACTTTGCTTGGAGAAAAAGAGACACACACAAAGTGAATCAGGTCCTGCAAAGTGAGAGCTTGTCAGGTGTGGGATGCAGGCTGGGATCCCAGGCTGCATAAGTTGTTTCTTCTTGCCTGAGTAACATGAGTGTCAGTGACTGATGTTAAGCCATGGAATCAGCCCTCAAAAGGAGCAACAGGAATTCCAATTAACAGAAGGATGTTAATGATTTCAGGGGTCCTGCTTTGCCCTGCACAGCCAGGTGCTGCACTCCAGTGGTGCTCACTCATAATACCAGGCTCTGGACATAGCCTGTAGCTGGCCTAAGTTTGCTTCAGGGTTTGCTTCAGGGAAGGGGTTTCTCTGCAGGCTGTGGTAAGGACATGGGTGTGACACTGCAAACATTGAGGCTGTTGGAGCCAAGGAGAAACCACATCATGGACAAGGTTCTGGCTCACCTCTGTCTGCACACAGCCCATCACTGGGAGTGGTGCGGTGCAACAAGGCAAAGGGCACAAGGGTGTACAATAGAAATAAGGATGTACAACATCAGTAACCAACATGAAAGCTCATAGCAAGGACCAAAGTACAAGGCAGAGATAGTCATGCTGCAGATGTTCAAAATGTAGTACATAGGACACCCACACAATCTATGCATGAACTCAGAGCTTGACATCTCTTGCCTGCTCATGCAATTCCAATTAAATTTGGGTGCATTAATCTCTCTATTCTTAATAGAAACTCACTTGCTTGCTCTCTCTCACCTCCATTTTCTGCCAACTGCAGATAAAACACCCAGTCAGCCCTCTGCTTATTTGATCCTAAGGTGAAGCGATCAAACACGCTTGCAGCCTCACTGAAGGATCACACAGAATGAGAAAGTGGCCTGCAAGGCAGATTAGTGAAATCACTTCCATTACAGCTCCAGGCACGGACAGTTGCTGTCTTGGCACGTTTCTTTTATGACAAGCCTAACTTTTCCTACCTTTCCCTTCAGTTCTGCTGTGGTGTTGGTGTCCCTTTCTCTGGGTGCTGAGGTTAAAACCCCACATTTGCGAAGCATGGCAGCCTTGAAGAGCCTGATGTTACACTCTACCGTCAGCTGCACCAGCTTCTTTTACTTCAGTAGAGCTGCTCCACCCAGGTGCAGGTGTCATGACACATATGATACAACATACATCCTCTCTGTGTTGCCTTGAGCTGACAGAGTGTGATTCCCAGCTGTGTGGCAGCAGAGCCACAGTTCTACAGTCCTGGGACCAAGATTCTGCTCACTCTTTCCACACTTTTTTATAAACAATATGTGGCAATTTTACCAATTAAGTGTGTGGGGAAGCAGCGAGTTTGGATCAGATGCACACAGCAGCTGCCACAGCATGACTGCGCAGCACAGAGAGGCTGCAAGCACTTCAGCAAGACAGAATTATCATAGCACAAGATTAGTTCAGATATCATAAAGCACTGTTCCAACAGCTCCCCACCAGAAAATCTCCACCCATCCCTACAGTGAGATGTGTATCCATCTTACAATGTTAATTGTGCTGGCCCTGCCACTTTGCCATGGTTTCTGTAGGCAGCTCAACATAACAGACCTGGACAGTAAGGGCATCCCACTGCTGGGGTGCACAGTCCAGAAAGGAATAAATGTAAGTCATGTAGTTCTGCTGAACCTGTGGTTTAAAGCTTCTAATTGCTAACTTTCATCTTTTACCAGCATAAATAATAAATGTGGCATGTTCCCCATTTTCCATCACCACCACATTATTAAAGCAATAAAACAATTTCAAAGGTGTGGTTATCATAAGCTAATGGCACCTCTAGGGGATTACTAACACCCCAGGAGACTTCTTAGTCTTAAAAAACCCGATACCCACTGTCAGTCTCTATTAGCTCAGTTGTGTGCCAGCATGTGCACAGCGGGCCCTGCTCATGCGATGCCACTCAGCACGCGGGACAAGCCAAGTGACACAACTGCGGGCATAATTAGGTCAGAAGATGCTTCCAGGCAGACAAATAAAAGAGTGGAACCCTGCAATCACACACAGTTCAGATGATGCACACACGCAGGTAACCCAGCTGCCGACAAACCAGCTGCAGTTCCTTCCAGTTCAGAGCAAAGGGGGAGAATCCTCCTTACAGGGAGAGCTGGGGAGCAAGCGCTCCCTGCAGAGCACTGCAGAGTGAATGCAGAGAGTTCTCCTTGCTGCACCTGAGGGCAGCTCCTCAAGAGCAGGCTGAGGAAGCAGGTGACTCTGAGAGAGCATCTCCTCAAGAGCAGGCTGGCGGGAAGGGAGTAGGTGACTTGGGGAGAGCCACCCGCCTGCCGGAGGCATCGCTGCTTGGTGGGGTTTTGTTGTGCTGACAGCAGAGCTGTCTCTGAAGACGAGCCTCCTGTCTGCCACATCGGGTGATTCGGGAGCACTCCTTACACACCACTGCCTTGAAGATACTCCCCCCTTACCTTCCCAGTCTCTGTAATCTTGGAATGACATCATCGGGAATTAGTTAGTTAGTTTTAGTATCTGCTGGGGCGTTAAACCCAAGCTATTTAGCACATCAAAACAACAGTATTAGCAAACAGACCTTCCTTTAAGGTAATTACGCACCAAGGAGACTGCCTTATCTTTCATCTCCTGTTTATTTTGCTAACAGTCACCCAGATTCTTTAAGTAATACCTTCCCTGCTATCAGTTATCAAAGCAATGATGGAGGTGGAAGAAAGCTGAATGCTCTAAGCTCTAACAGCAAAAGCCTCACAGGTGGGAGGAGGAGGAGGAGGAGGAGGAGAAGGAGAAGGGACAGCTGAATAAGGATGAGCCATGAGGAATGTCTGTCTCTGCCTTTGTCTGCTTGTCAGCAATGTTAAGCTGGGAGTTCTGATCCTACAGGACTTTGCACAGCCTGGATCAGGGATGGGATTTGGAGGACATACCCTACACTCTGTCATGCCGGGAGGGCTTCACATAAGCACAGGCTTTGCTAATTGCTCTTGCAAGTGATCACACTGAACATTCAATTTCCACTGTGCCCACACTTCACTATCATCCGCAGTGAAGATGAAGGGGCCAAGAGTGGGAGGATCTGGAGAATGGGCATAAGGCAAAGCACAACAGCCTCGAAAATCAGTATCAGTCTAGGCAAACTCTTTAGGTGAGCACTGCCATCCTCCCCCACATGAAGGATGAATTCATGCACTCTGGTAGACAGCAGAAGACACCAGTGGGACTGGTGTCTCTGCCACATTATCCAGAAAGCACACTGGGAACTAAGCTGCTTGACCCCGTGCTCAGCTTTAAAATAATAATGAACAAAGGAATCTTACAAACATTTTAAAAGTCCTGCAGAAGGGAGTGGGGTGGAGTGAGTCGTATCTCAGTGATATTAAAGCAATGGAGTACTTGAGTTTGGGGAGAAGAATTGCAAACTGGGGAGACTTGTGGTTTCTGTGAGGATCCGATAGGCCAAGAGGCCAGTTGTAGAGGTAAAAATCATCTTTCTGTGACTAGTCAGAAGTCTTTCAAGTGCATTCAAAAGAAAGAGCAGTGAAATGCCTTGAGAGAACAAGACCTTGGAGAAAATCATAGTGCAGTGCTCAAATTGCAAACCTACCAGGAATAAGGGTGAATGTAAGATGTAGGATTTGTCTCCATTAAGAAAAGAGCAGAGGGAAATGGAAGTAGCTCTTTCTGTAAGCAATGCTGGGACATGAAGCAGACAATAACGTGAGTGTGCTGTGTAGCACTCACTGCTTCACCAGCAGGGAGCACAGGGACTGAGCGCTGAGCCACCTCCCTCTCCTCACTTACGGCCAAGCAAAGCTGTACAGAGCAGGAGCAGGGGCGGCTCTGCAGTCACTGGGATGCACTGGACTGCACTGGCACTCTGGGCAGCTCTGCCATCTGTATGTCCTTCAAGAGGAGCTTTCTCAAAGGCTTTCATAAAAGGGAGCTTTAGGGGCTGTGGCAGTCCCAGTTGTTGCCACAGCCACAGCCTCCAGCTCTGCTCCTTTTTTTCAGGACAGGTTGTGTAGCATTTGACCTCAGAGCATGAGGGTTGAAAATAACAGCATATCTGGATGAAATACAGGAATGCTGACAAGAGGAAGTGTGTTATAAGGACACAGTCTACATATGCTTTCATCCTGAATTCAATACGTGGATAAAACAAAGGGTGGAAAAAGTACTCTTTAAATTCACTCACCATCTCATTTCATTCTGTTGTTAGACATGATTGCTGCCATTCAAAAATTCTCATTTCTTTTATGGGCCTATTTATTATGTTATAGCCATGAATTAAAGGACAAAATAATATTTTCTGCTAGTTACAACTAAGCAATGGACAATTGATATTATACTGGCAGAAAATAGGGTGAAAATTAAATATCCAAACCACTTTCAAACAGGAATCAAAAGTGATCTGGAAGTTACTGTAAGCTTATATTTAGTAAAATAATGCAGATACTAAGAGAAAAACCTTTTAACATTTAAAGGATAATGTAATTATGGCTGATAAGCAGTACAATTGGGGGAGTTATTCTGGTTTTTATAACTTTTTCACATGTGACTGATGGAAACAGTAATTTAAATCCTTTTGGGTACTGGCACAGTCATGCAGATGACAAAAGCATGAACTGTAAACAAAGGATTGCAGGAAGTGAATGCACTGTGTTACAGAAGGACATCCAGGAATGTGTGATTCATTCATAGTTGAATACAAAGAGTAAATTGGGATACCAGAGCACTCTGCTGACTCCACTAAATGGGGAGATTTTTTAATGCACCTGAAGGAATAATAATAAAAAAAGGACCTAGATAGACTAGAAAGCAACAAAATAGGGAGATTTAATGTGGAAAACTGTAAGTAAATCTGTCAAGGGAAAACTAATCCAAAACACAGATGTTTTCCTGGAGAGAGAAATCTTGAAAGTAATCATGTTAAAGCAGACAAGGAATGACAACAGAGTTAATGGTAAGTCCCTGGTGCAACAGGCAGCACAAATTAGGCTGGGGAGTTTGTCAACATGGACTGACAGCACAGTGTTCACCATCCCTCACTCCTGCAGAGCACAGCTTGTGCTGTGAAATGCTAATTCTAGCTGTGCCATGGGCGCAGAGAGAACTCAGAGGGGAGGCAACCCTAAGAAGTAAGGTGTAAGACAGGAGATAAGCCCATTAATTCTGAAACTGAAATATTAAATGTTCCTTCGCATGGCAGATTTAAAAACTAAAAAGAAACTAGAAACCCAGTGGCAGATCATCTTTGTGTTGCAGAGTTCAGGGTGTCCTTTATCATTCATCTGAAAATTTCCTCTTAAAAACCTGTCCATGACTGACAGATAAAACTCCATCCAAAGGCAACAATAGAAAAGGCTCTGTCTGCGACTTTTTAGAAAGAAAAATGCTTTCCTTTTAAAGAAAAAGGCACTGGATTAAGGGTGATTAATAAAATGTCCAGAAACCAACTCTCAGATATGTTATTCTGGGCTCAGGAAAGGAAATGTTAACCCTTTCTGGGCGGAAAATCTGCAGAAGGCAGCTAGTGGTGGCAGCGCCTGGTGGTGCCCAGGCTGGTGTGCCCAGCAGTGCCTGCAGAGCCGCAGGTATGTGGCCTGATGACAGCTTGGGCACCACGGCACTGCTGGCCCGCGGGCTGCCCGCAGCTGGGGTTTCGTGCCCCTCGCTGGGTCCCAGCAAGAGCAGGGTAGGCTGGGCAGGGCAGGGAGATGCTGCCCCCCTCCACAGGAGCACGGCTTCTGGCCAGCACTCAGGGGCCCTGCTGCAGCTCTCATTTCCGGAGATGGATAAAATCTAATTTGGGAAGAGAAGCAGTTGTCGGAGGCACAGGAAAATGACAGCCGCCCAAGCAGCATTTCTTGCCCCGTTTTGCTCAGGAGACCGCCTGAGGCCTGGCGGGGGTTGCGGGGCGGGATGCAGAGGAGCGCGCAGCGAAGCGCGGTGATGCTGAGGGGTGCCCGGGGGTACCCAGGGCCCGGGCTCCCCAAGGCTGCCGTCCCAGCGCTGCCGAAGACCCACATTGCCATCTAGTGCCGCCGGAGCACAAGGACAGCCGGGAGGCCCCGCCGGCCCCGCCGCGGCGCGCAGAGCCCGGGCTCCCCTCGCTCGGGAGGCGCAGGCGGGGCGCTAAATCCTGCGCTCTTCTGCCAAAACTCAGCCAGTCGTGTGCAGCCCTGCCGCAGGTCCTGCTCTGGCCCGCGGACACTGAAGGGCTTGAGAAACGTGCAAATATCTTCGCTTAAGAGCAAAATATTACCGCTACTAAACAAGCTCATCTTAACAATGGAGCAACTGAAATAAACTTCACACTGTTTGAAGTGCCTGATAATTCTATATTTTCACCGAGTTTTACATGCTGATGTACCTCTTACCTACTCGCCCTCAGCCTGGCTGCTGTGGCCCTGCAGGTTTAGTGCCCACAGCAGCGTTGAGGTGGTGGCGAGGACGTTGGTCAGGTAACGATAAAAGGTGACAGTTCCTCTGAGAACTGGGGCGCCCACCTTGGTGCCTCGCCAGGATCTGGCTGGGATAGCTGAGCTCTGCCAGCTGCGGTTTGCCTGCAGGGAGAAGGCAAAGGGAAGGAACAAGGCTGAGCAGGTTGGGTCCTGTCCCGCCCCTGGTGCAGATGCTGCGTGTCTGTCCTGGCAGTGCTGCTGCTGCTCCTGTGCTCTCCAACCAGAGGTGAGCACATTGCAGCAGTAAATCTCTACCTCCAAAAGACAAGATTGTAATTACAGTACTTTCTGTGGCATCTTTCCATGCCAATCAGTTTTATATACACAAAGGCACATACTAAATATTTTTCATGGGACTTCCCACCATAAGAGATTGAACTGTAAAGTGTTATTATGTGTGTAACAAGAACACCTAGAAGCCTCAGGTGAGACAAGGGTTGCAGTGTGCTCAGTAGAGTATGAACGTTTAATAAAACTCAAGGCTTGTCTGTGCAGAGCTGGCAATCTGATTGGGACAGGACGGAGGAGAGAACACAGCCCAGTGATTCGTTCCACATCATAAAACAGTTCAGTAGCTGACCCAGGTCTCTCAAGTTTCAGCTTGCCAGCCAGTCTTTTCAGTTAAATGTTGTACATAGTGGAGTTTGTTTATTTTTCAGACTGTGGTTATGCCCTTGTAACAGAGGACTCCCAGAAAAAAACCAGCCCCTTCATGGTTTCATGGATTCAGTGATAGAGGAGAGACCCTGCTTACTTGCCTTCCCTTCTCATGCCATAACTGGGAACTCTGAGCACCACTTGGCAAAGGCAGAGAGTTGTGGCACACTCAGTGGTAAGGACTCCTTAGTGGATCCTGAAAATTCTACCAAGCAACTTCATGACAGAGTGCAGTTACTATACTTCAACAGTGAAATGACAATCTATGACCAGCTAGAACTTGTGGCTTTCCAGCAATGTAGGTACAACTGAGCTTTGCCATGGCAAAGATGAGGTGCAAGAGCAAGGTCAGCCTGCCCTTGTCCCAGGAAGGATGGCTGGAAAGGGTGAAGTTTGAGGGCAAGTGCATATCTTGGTCTTCTGTCAGGAAACCTTATAAAGAAAGCCACTCAGAAGCATCGACTGCTTGTGATCAGTTACTCAGCCCTCACTGGAGTGTATGTGCTCTGAGGGTCACTCCTCAGGCAATGAAAGGGAGAAAACAGCACTGCTTTGGTAGCTGAAAGTTTGCAGGTGTTCAGGAGATTGGAAGAGGGGGCTTAAGCTCTTTCCATATTTTGCCTTGGAGACTGTCTAAGGTCTTACAGGCATCACAGGGGAGGAGACACAGGGATATGCAGGGATGCACAGTGATGCTCTGGAGAGTCCAGAGGTACCCAATCCCCCTTAACTTATTGCTCTCTGGAAAGATATCACCTACTGGAGCCCTGTAAGCAGAACATCCTTTTATGGAGACAAGCAAACTTTTAGAAATCCAGTCACTTTAAAATCTTTCACCCCTAATGTAAATTTTTCACTGAAATCTGTTTATTTTAGGCCTGCTGTGTCATAACAGATCCAAGAGCTGCATTTTCTCTTGGAAGGAGACAACGTTTTGTTTAAAAATATTAACTTTTCATGACATTCAGTCTCAATGTCTATACAAGCTTTTAAACTCTGTCTCTCTGGTGCAGATGAAGGAGCAGCTTCTTCCTCAGCGTAATTCTGCCTAAGCTCATGCATTTACAAGGGGGGTGAATTTTGTCCATAAGGTTTATGATTCTCAGGCAGAGGCTTATTGACAGGCAGAGTGCTGAAGATATTTACATTCAGCAAGGCTCATAAGCCACTGAACATCTGTTCTCTCGTTAGCAGCCTCCTCAGCATTTGCCCTGTAGGCAATAATCTACAGGACAAGTTTCCCAGCATCTAAACTACTGTAGGATAATTCTTTAACTAAATGGAAAGCAAAGCCCAAGGCCCTGGGAATTCGCTTTTGTACAATAATCTTTTGTGTGCATACAGTGGAAACCAGAGGATTATGGAGTCAAATCATGAGAATTCAGGTCAAGTGAGATTTGGAGGGGGGAGGAGAAGATGACAGAAGCACCAGTGGGAAGGTAGTGATCCCAGGGGAAGTAACGTGACGCTTGCAGATAAGCCTGTTCTGCTGTCATGGTTTAATTTTACACATCAGTATTAAAATTTCTGAGCATTGCTGAATATCACCTCTCCTTTGCATGAGATCCTCTTGTGTTGTTTTTTTTCTCCTCTAGCAGCTGTGTTATTTCGGAGTATCCCTATGTCTGGGTTATTTTCTTGTGCCATGCCTCCATTTTCTAGCTCTTTATTATTTTTTTTCTATCTGAGAATTTGTATGTTTAAATCTCCTTCCTCCAGCTCCCTGTTATTTTTCTCATTTTTGCACACTTTGGCCAGATCAGGGGTTTCAAAGATCCTCTAGATATACAAAGCAATTAATTTATCTCCCCTGACATTTGCTTAATGGAAGGAAGGAAATGTCATTAAAGAAAAGCACTATGAAAAATGTGATGCTGCTTTTTCTCTTTCTGGCACGGGATTGATGTGGATGTCCAGATCAACACCCAGAAACTGTATTCAAATGCTTGTCTGCTCTTCCCACAATGCAGAAAGATCCAGCTGAATCCAATCAAATGTTTAATGTGCTCTTGGCTGGTTTACATTGCTAAGCTGATGGGAGGATGTGCTGTTGGGCAGTGACTGCTGAGAGAACAGTGAAATAGAAGGTGTTAAATTAGACATTGGTGTGAGAAAAGGAGAAAACAGCATCAAGGGAAATTCACAAAACTTCTGCAAAACTGAACAGCTGTACAGCTCATCTGAACATGAGGATTTTCCTTACCTTTTTAAGAGATAGGCAATATGGCAGAAAGGTGATGTTCTACCTGTGGCCTAAAATCCTGTCTCAATTGCCATATGTGAGACCTGGAACAAAATGGCTCTTCTACTGCCTTTGTAAAATATAACATGCTAAGCAAGACACTGCAAAAAGCAGCTTTATTTTCTGCTCTGCAGTGGTGGTAGGAAAAGTTTGAGTATCTAGATGTTTGGAACCATGAATATGCTGCAGATTGGGAAATGCAGGGGGAAGAGGGTTTGGTTGATGTTTGTGTTGGGTTTCTTCGGGGGGGTTTTTGTTGTTTTTTGTATTTCTTGGGAGTTTTCTGGTTTGTTTGGGTTTTTTTCTTCTGGTTTTATTAGTTTGGGTTTTTTTTTAGTCACAGCGTTTTCACACTACCAAGAAAAGAGTAAATGAACCTTCCTGGACAGGATAGACCTAAGGTTGTCCAAAGAATGGTCATTCAGTCATTCCATGTGTGTGTTATGAAAGACCTGAGCTGTGCGCCTACACAGTTTTCCTTAACACCTCTGAGATATTCAGTGTTCTTGCTCTTTTTCCTTTGTGTCCCATTTTTAGTTGTTTAATTCATATGATCCAGATGAGGGCAGGCTTCATGCTGGGCCAGGGAGGGAGGCAGGAGGGATAATAGAAGTCTTTGTGGGGAGTAACCCACAGTTTGGATGTCATATTTTAAAAGTACGGTACAGAGTACAGATGTTATGGGTTGTATTAGCTTGGTCTGCAGGGAATGACATCCTGTATTGGATGAAATGGTTTGACCTCTTCTATTGAAATGCTAATGTTTGACCATTTCCTCCAGCAAAGTGAGTCTCATTATTTCTCATTGTAGCCTACATTTACCCTTCCTCCACTCTGCGCCACCCTGACCCCAGAGTTTCTGCTTTTCCAATATACACTTGAAATTTGTCTGCTATGTGATCGTTTTATGAGGTGATATCATGAAGCATGTGTTCCAGCTGTGTTAGTGACCCTGCCTATAAACCAGCGAGGTTGGCTAAGCACTCTCTTGCCCTCTTGCTTAATGTGACTCACGACAAGAAGATGCAATGATCCAGACTGCAAATGTGAAAAAGAGTGAAAAATCCAGATTAGACCCTGGAAAAACAAAACTCTAAGTGAAACTGACTTTTTATCTCTTTGTGTCTTCATGTTGACACTACATTAGGAAGGCTGACATCAGATCTCTCCAGAGGCCCAAATCCAATTTTGAATCAAATGTAAAAGACCAGCTTGTAAAGGCCAAGAATGAATTGGTTCTGCCAGAAGAAAAATTAGCACAGAAACAAGCTTGTTTCCAGAGAATCTACTGAAATAATGACATAATGCCTTAATAGGGATTGTGCTTATCTGATTTTTTTTTTAATTAGTGAAAGTTCACCCTTTGAAATGACCACTGTGTATAAGGAACATACCCATCTCCAAATTTGTTGCATGCAGTAATCTGTACTTAAGATTACTTAGCATTCAGACAGACTGCCCTTTTTATTCTCTGTGTCTGTTTTAACATTAATCCCTGAACAAATACTTACCAAGGCAAAACAGATATGTGCCTGTCCTACCCCCTTCCACTTACATCTGTGAGAAGCTGTGCTGCTTAGCTCTCATGCCATTTCTTAGTGCCAAGTTCTCATACTGCTGCAGTTCTAGGCCATTTGCTGTTGCGGGAGAAGATTTAGGTCAATGGTTTTTCAACCATTTTTGATTTGTGAACCCCCAAAAAATTTCCAGCAGTAGTGCAGACTCCTTTAGGAATTTCACATATGTAGATTGCTGTCTGGCACATATGAATTTTCTTTTTCTCAATCACTTTTTTCAGACTCTTTAGAAGTATTTCATGAGCTTGCCAGGCTCTGCAGACCATAAACTGCAAACCAATGATTTAGGTGAGCTCTTGAACCATTGCTTCTCCGCGTATACACTGCTGTAAAAGACAAGAATGCGATAAAATGAGTAACAAGACCAATGTTCTGGGATTGTGACTTCCAGTGCTTTACAGTCTGTCAAAGCTGAATACAGGGTTTTTAAGTAGCCAAGGGTTCACATATGAAAAACGACATGGTGATGGTGTGCCAACACCCACGTTGTCCCATGCTCTCAGTGGCTGTGGATTTTGAGCTAAGGGTGTTCCAACACCCCCATAAATTATAGCCAGTTGCCTCCAGAGTTAGCAGATAATATAGGTTTTTTGGCTTCTCAAAGCCTACCCCAAATAATGGTCTCCAACTAGATTTCTTTAGACTGAGACCAGGCTTAGGAGGAAATGTGGGAAAATGGAATAAAGAGGTGACACAGACTGGCAATGTGGCAGGTAAGAGGTGAACTTTGACTCCTAAAAGTTAATTAAAATCATAGGCTGGATAGACTTGGGTCAAAACAGGTCTTGGAAAATTAATAGAACAGCTTTTTCCTTGATGCACTAAAGAATGGTGGATGAAAGGAGGGTTGTAAATAGAAAGTGATTTGGTCAAAGCAGGCTACTGGCTAGGAAAAGGAATGAGGCAAAACATCAAATGACAAAACTAAAAAGAATAATGCAGCAGTGAAAATGAAAAGCAAAGAGAATATAATTAGGGGTTCCAGCTTCATGGATGGAAAGAAAACATGTATCTGATTTGGTTTACAGAAAGAAACTATAAATGTGGACATTTTTTGACCAAGAGTGCCAAGAACAAGGTCGAAGTTGAAGATGATTCCTTGACCTGCATTTCCTCTTCCTCTCCTTTACTTGGCCTTTGTTGTAAACCTACTATTCTCTACCCTGACACTGATCTCAAGGTCATTGTTTTCATTCTGCTCTTATCCCTCCTGCCAAGAGGTTTATAGAGTTTGGTGTTCTTTATAATGAAAGTATAGTGCCCATCAGCCAATACTTGCAGATTTTCAATTTTCTTTTTGGCCTCCTAAGGCTTTAATATGAAACCTTCCATCTCACTGTCCATCAGAACTATTGCTCCTGAATTATGGCTGATTTCCTCTTAATATCCACAGCAGGGATTTTTAAGAAATCAAATAACAAATAAAAAATGTTGCCACATCCCCCAGGGTTGACTCCCTGCCAATAATAAGCCAGACAAGATGTTATGGGACCTTTTGTTTCTGTACAGGACATAGAAGACAGAGCCATCCCTTTCTCAGGGGACAGTTCGGCATAAACTAGGTTAGTGTGCAAGCCTGCATCTATGAAGGTAATGCCAAACAAAAAATATCAATGTGTCTCTGGAATATGGCACTGAGAGAAAGTGAGGAATAACATAAGATGTTCCATTAATCCCAGTGTCTAGTCTGAAGATCATGCAATTTAGAGCATGTTATCATTTACAAAAACCATTACTAGACTTCCAGGCATGTATTGCAAGCGATTTCTAATTATTATCTGTTGTCTCTGGTTTAGTGCCTACACCAGGCACAGCTCCCTGCACGGTCACAGAAACCACTCCCAGCACTCAAGGCTTTGGTTCATGAATTCACTGTGCTTCCACAGCAATTCAAAGTCTACACAAGTGATCATAATTTTAGCTGATGCAAAGTTGCTGATCAGTGACTGCACTGGAGCTCCACTGTTATATGCAGCTGAGAACTGAGTGAGCTGATTTTTTGGAATAATAAGCATCTCTTCTGCATCTCAGTAGGGTGTTAACAGACAGCCTTGAGTCCAGGATCACTCTAATAATGGATTAATATAATATTCAGAGTCTTCTTTCATTCTGACAATGTCCACACTTATATGATATTATGGATTAATTATGTTGGTTTTCATTGCTAATGTTGACTGTTGTTGCTAATTTCAAAGTAAGAGAAGTAAATTTGCAAGAGGACAAATTAGGTATATATCAGAGATTTTGTCTTTTAGTATTAGAGTCTCTCAGAAATTTTCTCCTTAAGTACTTATCCAGCAGAGATTTTACTGTCAAGTAGAAGATAACCAGGCATTCTTTCAGTAATATTTCTGTGGGAACCAGAATGGCTTGACTGTGCGATTATTTTAGCTGCTGTGTAGATAAAAGAAAAACATGAGCAATGAAATGTTGAAAAGGTTTTGATATTATTACATGACTTCTCAACAGTTTTCTCTTTTTCTTGCTCCTTTTTCCCTAAGAGTAAAGCTGTTGCCTGCTCAAGGCAAATTTTCTGTTTTAAGTGATAGATCTCTATTTTCTGAGCCAGTGAAACTTCTCCTCTGCTCTAATAACATTTACAGACATGCTACTCATAGCTGACATTCCCTGCAGACCTATAGAAAACCTGATGACACTCCTGACCATGTTTTCTCCAGCTTTTCTGTGTCATTTTAGTTCTTGCGTCCAGGTTTCTGTCCTTATTCATAAGCTGGTTGAAGCTACATACAGCTGCCACTGCTTTTGTTACTTCTTCCTTCTGCAAGGTCTCTTTTTTTCAAGGGCTGAGATGGATGTATTTCTCCATTCAGCCTCTCTTAAAGCTCTTGTCTGAAGGATGTGTCCTATCTGAACTCAGCAGAGAATGTGTGTGACATTAATTGTAGGACCAGTCAGCAGTTTCCAACTTCAAGAGAGTTTTACAAGAGAACAGCTGAAAAATTTCACTCTGGACACTGGAGCCTTTGGCTCAGACTGGAGGGGTGGATCGCTCACAAGGTACTTAGAAATGTGCAGGATGGACAGTTCTGTCCTTGGTGTGGATAATGTACACATTTTTATTTTCCAGTGGTGTAAATCTGGCACCCCCTGGAGGAAGTATGTTTCAAAACACTCAAAGGAATAAATATTTTTAAAATCCCATTTGATGAAATCAATTCTATAATCAGACTGTAATTTTTCCCAATTTTCTATAGATTCTTTGTGGAAATACTAATGTAATTTTTCTGTAGGCAATTTTTCATAATGAGATAATACATGCAATTTTTTTCTTCCTTAGACTAAATATGTCAATCTAAGACTTACTCAGGAAGGGCTGGAGGATTTCTCAAACACCACGAATTACGTGATCAGAATGAAAATTCGGACTGTCACCTATAAATGACAAGAAGAACCATTAAAAAGGTCTGTTTGGATCTGGTCCAAGCAAAGTGAGAGTCAGTGTATGTCCAAAAGCTCATGGCTAGGGTGGGCTCCTGTCAGGTAAGATGGGGGAAAACTTTACACTAGGGCTGTGCCTGGCTCTACAAAAAACCCCAAACCCATGTCTTGGAAAACCTAAGGCTATTAGAAATAGTTCCATTTTTCTAATCTAGTGGAATTGCTTTCTTTATTCAACAGAAGAGACCATCTGCTGGGGCTTGCAAGCTACCTACAGAGTTTGATGTTTGGAAACTAAAAAGTGCCAAAGGCAAGAATTTGAACTGATTTCCCCCACCAGCCTGGGGGGAAGAAGGGTGTAAATAATGCCAAAAGGTGTATTTATACTGCTTTAAAATTCCATTTGAATGTAAAAAAAATAGTTAATTGTTAGCAATTTCTAAGAAGAAATGTCAATAAAGTTTCTTTTAAATGATTATTATTAGCTTTCTTTGGGAAATACCTGGCTGCATTTACAAAGTGGATTCAAAGACAACTGGGAGTGTTGTTGATCAGTGTGGCATCCAGTGAAACTCACTGGGGAAGTACGAACAACAATTGCATTATTTTTGATCTCCGTTTGCCAGTTGAGGACAGAGCAGCCGCTCCTCATTGCTCCTTCTCCCCCAGTTGGGGGTACTTAAACTCATTGCTGCTTAACCTTGTAACTCATGGGGAATTCCATGCTGGTTTTCCCTACACTGAAAGGGTCCCAAACACTGGCAATGGTCAGTAATGGATGTCTGGATTAATAGCATAAGAAAAAGGACATAAATAACACTTTTCTTCTTTCCTTTTCATGTGATGTCTCTGGCTACCTTCCTTTCTTTACCACATGATAAGAAAGAAATCTGGGGTTGGCTGCCTGACTTGGAAAACCCTTCATGTTAATAGTGTATTCTCATTTACAGCATAACAGGAACACAGATTATCTGTAGGACTGGGCTATCAGTATTTGGAAAAATGCTTGAGTAAAAGCCTGTCCTTGGTATGATGGCTTTTTTGCACTACAAAATTGGTTTTTCCTTACTCACAGACAAACAGCCAGCAGTTAGAAACCACAGCTGAAGATGGTTGTGGGATAATATTACTCTTGCTGGCTTAGGATGATTTTAAATACTTTATTTTCCATGCAGAACACATAGTTATTAGTTTAATCACGAAATATGTTTTCCAAGTTGCTTTTGCCAGATCTGATATTAAGAATTTGATATTGCTTTCTCCAGAGAAAAAAAATGAGGAGAAAATTAAATAGCACCAGTCTTTCTGAATGTTAGCTACAACAGGGTGATAGAGAGCTTCAAACATTAATGCAATACAAATGCATTTGAACATTTACAGTAGGATTTGAGTACCTGCCTTCAGGTCCTTTTCAACTGAACTCATTTTTATACTGTAGTTTGTAAGGATATCCTGAATTTCTTTTGCTGGAACCAGTATCAGAGGTGAGAGTTTCTAGCTTGTACCCCTCAATCCACCACGGGGTATTTTCAAACTGCTGGTATGTGTATGACTACTTGTAGGAAAAAAAGAAGTAATATTTGTAGCTTCTTTTTCTCCTGATATATGTGTACCTACACAGTTCAGAGCCTGAAAACTAATTCCATCTAGAATGAGCTGAAGTCTAGGAACAAAGAAGAGGGGGAAGAATATTGCTAAACAAACATTAAATGAGGGAGCAGATGGGAAAGGTGGTCTCTAGAAAGAGATCCTGTCCATTTGGCCCAGCTCAGGAGGGTGACAACTACAAAATGGGGCTGTTGAGAGATGGAGTACTTGGAATGTGGTATAAAACTACCCTGAGCTGGGAGGGAAGTGTGGTGAGTGTACATGGAGAGCAGTTACAGCAGTCAACTGCACATAGCAGATCAGTACATCTCTAATTATTATTTGTCTGGCTGGCTAAGCAGAGCAGCATTTAAAACCTAATTTGTTGTACAATTTAATTTTAATTGAGTCTCCTATCCACACAGGACTCGTTAAGATAGCTGTATGTTTCACTTGCTGTCTTTTTACATGGATACTATGGGAGAGCTGCAGGAGCTGAACCAATCATTTGCTTGCTCTGTGCTATCACCGAGGTGCAGTAATTCCTTAGTATGATTGCAGAGGGATCTCTTGGCAGGATATTTGGAAAATACGTTTTCTCAATGCCACAATATAACAAAACAACTTCCTCCCTCAGCTAATGCTACAGTTTACACAAAAGATTTCGTTGTTGGGCTGTTAGTTGCATCTCCCATGTGCTGGTATTTTCTTCTGCCACTCAGAGATAACAATTACCAGTCACTGTGGGCAGTAATAAAAATGAAACACCATGACAATACTTTTGAGTGATTGTAACTTCCATTGATGTGCCTCTCTTCAAATATATAAAAGGCTTTTTTCTTCACCAAGGACAAAGTTGAAAGCAAGCAGGGTATTTTACAGACAAAATCTTTTTGGAGGAATGTAGACATTCAGGTCTCAAAGAATAATTTTTTTCCGACTGTTATTACTAAGGGAAGAGTTATAGACTAAGGTCAATAACACAAGGCTCTTAAGTACATGCATCAATTTTGACTTGTGTGCTTTTTTTTCCTCACCTGGGGCTCATGCAATTGGGACTGTGGAGCAATACTGTGTTAGGTATCAATAAAAACTGCGGATTGAACACTGCTGTATTTGAATAATTTTGCTTCTATCAGTGACCCTGTTCAGCTGTCTTGCACGGCCTGGTGTTACTGTGAGCTTTCTGTGGCCAAGGGGATCTGCAGGGCTTCCAGGAGAGGTAAAAAAGCAAACCTTGAGACCTCAAGCCTGTGAACCAAGTGGTTTTGGTTTTAGTGGTTTTGGGGGGTTTTCTTTCTGTGTTTGTTTGTTGTTGTGTTTTGTTTTGGTGGGGTTTTTTTTGGTTTTTTTTTTTTTTGTCTTCTCATTTAATCCATACTTCAAAATCATTTAAGTGAAGGCGAAAAAAGGGGTCACTGCCTCTGTATATGTTAGATGACTAATTTAAGAAGCAGGGACATCTAGGATAGCTCAGCTTCTTCCTGTTTTGATGAACATAAAACTGTTCTGAGTCCTTCAGATGAATAAAATAAAGGAATCTGTCACTAGAAGGATGCTACTGATGCTGTGCAAAAGGACCACAATTCATTTGGCTAGGAAGCCACTTTATACGAAGTGCTAATTGGTCTAAAAAAATTATGGTGCACGTGATAAAAATGTCCCAGGGAAAAGAAACGAAACCAGTATAGAGAAGCAGATCAACAAGTGGATAGCAGTGATACCGTTTTACACAAACAACCACCAAATGGAGGACATGGAAATGAGGTGGTCGATGTGAAAACAAAGAGACAAGTGATGAGTCTCAAGGTTCAGAAAGTTCTGTCGCCTGCTCTTGTCCCCGATAACGTCAGAGTTTGGTTTGTAAGAGTCTCCTGAGGAAAACTGTGGCTGCCCCCTCCGTGCGTGACCCTCCCATCAGCGGGCACCGATCCTGCCTCAGTCCGAGCTTGCTTTTTAAAGCTTGGCCCTGGAACAGCACCTTATGTTCTTTCTTTATCCGCTGCTGGCAAACCAGTGATTGCTCTACATCCAAGAGTTAAACTACAACAATTTTTCAGTGGATGCGACCGCTGAAACGACCTCAGCCACCTGCCGGCACACACGGCTCGCGGCGAGGAGACGGATCTGCCCGTAACAAAGATGGCGGCGCGCGCCCCGTCCCGCCGGCGGACCNGGGGAGGGAGGGTTTTGCGGCGCCCGCACAAAATGGAGCGGCGGGGCCGGGGGAGCCCCGGGGGCGTGAGGGGGCTGCGGGGCAGCGGCGCGCAGGGCCCGGCCCCGGGGGTGCCGGGGAGCCCTGTGCCACCCCGGGTGCCGTGTGATGATGGGGTTTGGGTTCGCTTTGTTTGTTTTTGTCAGATGTGAATCCAGATGGAGCAGTCGGAAGGAGGCGAGCGGAGCCAGCAGCAGCCGCAGCCCTGGGGGAAGCTGATCCGGCTGGGTGCTGATGAGGAAGAGCCGCACGTCCTGCTGCTGAAAAGAGAATGGACCATTGGGCGGAAGAGAGGTGGGACAGGGACGCGCTGCGCTGGCCTAGGGCGGTATTCGGGGGACAGCAGCCACCCCTCCTGGCCTTTACAGCATGGGGAGGTGGACTGAAACTAGTTGGGTTTGGTGCTTTCCAGCTGTTGGAGTTGCTTGCCAGGCCACCCCATAATCCTAATTTACCTCTTAGTTGTGTGAATAAGTAGTTTTATGCTGGCATTTTCTTTCGCAGTGGTTTGTGACGGGCAGGTTTCCAAGTCAGTGTGCCTTTTAGGTAGTCTGTGGTAGTTTGTATAAATAAGGAACACTGATTGTTGATTCAGAAGTTTCCGTGCTTCAGTCCTGTTTATGTTCTCATTTCGTTTCTATGGTTAAAATAAGTTGGAACTGTAATGCAAAATGCTTTGGCTCCACAGAAGAGAAAACACCCACATAACAGCCCTTAATTCTTCTGACCATATAAAGACTGCCAACAAGTACTGAAAGTTTCTCTGAGAGTCGATTTGAAAGCTTTATTCCCAGAGTCTCGGACTTGTACTATTGCCTATAGTTTGAAGGATTGCATGCCTACTGTATTTGAAATAAGGACTGAAGTATTTTAACTTTCTTCTTCTCTGCCTTGACCATGCTAGTTTTCTTTTTCCTGTTCCAGTTTAAGCTGTTTGGCTGATTAGTCACTTCCTGTAAATAGTTGTGAACAAACACCAGATGCTATTGCTCTATGAGGAAAGCAAATAGTGTCTTGTAGGAAAAAATGTTTTGCAGATTTACAGTTGGTGGTGTCTATTGAGATTGTTTATCATTAAGCTCTGGGGAAATTCTTCAAGCTCATGTCTCTTTGAGGGTTGTTTAGTAGGAAAAAAAGTGAATACTTCCTTATTCAGTTGCTTTCATAGCTGTTTGCTACTGGATTAGTTACATGGATGGTTACTAGAATACCAAATCGTGACTTAATAAGCAATACTGCTGACTCTTCAGGAACATTAGAATTGCCAGTTTGAGTAAGTTGAGTAAATAATTACTGAGTAAATGCTACTTTCCTTCTGGATCTGTTGTTGGGCAGGCTAAGGTCAGTTCACCCACAGTGGGAATAGGTGGAGGGGAATCATGGCCGTTAATTATAACTTTGGTGTAAACAAGTACTTTGAGTCCTTTGTGAGAGATCAGTGGAAAACCTTGAGTGTTGTTTTGAATATTCAAGGTTAAAGTGAGATAAAAAGACAAGATTTTTGCAGAGCCCTGGTGTTGTAGGTAGGAAGGTTTCTATCACATCGTCATGACATTTCTCCTGTGTATCCCTAAATCTTAGTCCTGGATTTGTAATTCTCTTCAGCTTTACTAACATAATAAGGCTGTCAACAGAGATAAGGAAAACTTTCCTGCTTAAAAACAAACAAAAGATTATAAGATAGATCAGTGATAATAATTTTTAATTTTTTTTAAATCAATTATTGGTTCCTACTACTTCCTCCTGATACACCAGAATAAAACAGAAGTTAAATCCAATGAAACAGTGTCACAATGATAGGGAAAAAGAGCTGAGTGCTGTGAGATGTGTGCCTTTAGGAGTTAAACTGAGTACTTTGGATATTTGTGGGTTTATTTCTGTACCACTCTAAAGTAATTGTGCTTTGATTTCCGTCTTTGATGGCTAGGATTGGGGTAAAAGAGGGAACTGAAACATCTTCAGATGATTGAAGTGTTTGTATCACCTCCTGGGGCTATCTCACCACTTGTATTTACATATCTCACACTAGGCCGTGTTGCTGCCTGTGTGACAGCAGGAGTTTTGAACTATTGCAGATGTACATGAGTCAGTTTGTGTTGCATTTATAGCCATGTAGAATGCTGATCTGACTGTTTCATGTGTATTTTTAAGCTTGCTGGAAAATCTTTCTTTTTAAGGCTGTGACTTATCTTTCCCTGGCAACAAGTTGGTGTCTGGAGATCACTGTAAAATCATAGTGGATGAAGAGTCGGGTCAAGTGTCATTGGAAGATACAAGGTTGGTTTTTCAGAATGTTCTTGGAGGGACTTTTGTCAAAAGCTCAGCAGGTATTTGATACTAACCCTGAGCTACCATAATAACATATTTAATTGCTTCTGGATTGAAGCAGGGATTCAATATGATATCCTTCAAAACCCCAAATGTGAAACTTAATCTTTGTACATCATGGGCACATTCCGCTGGCCTGCCAAAGTGCCCCTGGTGGCAGTTCTGCCCCTGCTTTGTCATCTGCAAACCTGGTAAGGGTGTATTCCCTCTGCTCTTCAAGGTTGTCATTTGAGATAGGTCTCTGGATAGATTCCTGCAGGGTTTATACTCCCAGAAGCTGTGGCATGGAATGCTAAATTTTTTGGGAAAAAAGATTAGCTGGAATGTCTGGGAAAGGTTTATAGTTGTCATTCTCCAATATAATCCTAAATTTCAGGATGTTCCAAACAACAAACCAAGCAATTTTTACCTATCATGGCAGTCTCAGAATGTAGCTGTAAACCTCAGCTTGAAACTGTCCCTGGCAGAATTGGTTTAGATCAATGTTACAACAGAACAAGCGAAATATATTGTGCATGATGCAGAAAGGTTCCTGGCTCTTATTTTTTTTCCCCTTACCCACCCCCTGAGGCAGAAGGTGCAGCCAGCAGAAAACTAGCAAAGCCAAATTGAAGTTCATTTTGTGTATGGTATATTTATGAAAAGGTGAGGCTTGTTTCAGGTAGTGTAGCAGAAAGGCTGCACCCATGGCACGTTTCCAGGGAGCTGTTTGTGCCCCTTACACTTCAGTGTATCTAACAAAGAATAAATCCCTGGAGTGCTCTCCGTCCTGTGAGCTGTAGTGTGGCTTCCAATTGCTGAATCAAAAAACCAGACAAGTTTGATACGACTGCTTGCAGAAGACACTTCTGGTTCTTCTGGGTCTTCCAATGTTTGTACTATATAGCAGAGGAGTCCCAAAAAATCAGGCTGAAAGAAGATAATTCTTGAATGTTTGAGTTGGCAGTACAGATGCCTAGAGTCACAGAAAAATACTGCAAGTTCAGCTTTTTCATCTCTGAAGTGGGAAATAATTTGGAAACATTGCTGTGGTCAAGCTCAGATTTTTCTGGTGAAGAGGAATGCATTGAAGGAGGCAGTGAGTGTGGGACAGTCAAACTGAGTGGACTTTGTTTCTCTGTTGTATCTAATCCAAAGAACATCATCAAATATATGTAGACAGCCAACATTTTATCTTCTGATAGCATAATGAGTTCTTGAATATACTTTGGAAAGAATTACCCAAAGTTTGCAAGTGAAAGACAATGTATAGAGCATTCAAAATTATTGAGTAAATAAATGTTTGGAAGTAACAAAAGCCAAGAGTTAGCAAATAGTACAATAAAATGCTCAGACTCGCCCTCTTTTGTGATATGTTTCTGCTTTATTTTCCTAACTATGTACTAGTTGCTTTATACTGCTTGAAAGAAAAGAAATTGTACAAGCTGGCCTAACACAGTGGAGGCAGCAGTTGGATTTTGCCCAGTAAAAGCAGTTGTAAGATTCTCCATTTTGAAAAAGAAATCTTTAAAGACAACCAGTGTAATTTCTTGTTATTTTCTAGGATTTTTTCCTTTTAAGATTCTAAGTAGTAGGTGATGTTTTAGATCAGGGAACTATTTAGACACGGGTGATACTCATATGACAGGCAAGCAAATACTCCCTTTCTGTGGGGAACTCGGAGGCTGATCTGCAGCTGGTGCTGGTGTCCTTTCTGCTAGTAATTTCTCCCCATCCTCCAGTCAAAACTGTCTGTGAACGTTAAAAGAGTGGAGAATTACACTACAGAAGGGATTCTGTACCTTAGTAGAATTCAAAGCTTTTCAATTTACAGTGTGTTCAGGATTATATGCACTGTAATAAGAGGCAACTGTTAATACAGAAGCTTTAACATAAACTACATTCTTTTCCGGAATGGATGCAATTAATTATTAGAAATTATTAGACTGGCATTTTTCTTGGAAGGATATGAAAGTTTGTTACAACACAGATCATTCATCTACTTCAAAAGTAACCCTCTTCTGAGTGAAGCTGTTCAAATCAATTCTGTACAGCAGATGGGATTGGGAAGTAAACAGAATTTATGGTTCATTAATGAAACTGTAGAGTCATCAACCACATTGGAATTGAGTCAAGGCCTGATTTTTTTTCTTTCACTGTTTAAAATAGTGACGTTTGAACCTTTTGGGACATAGTTTCACAACACAGAGGGTTTATATCTGATAGTACTGTTTTTCTTCTCCCTTTGAGAAATCGTACAGCCAGTTGGCATCAATTCAATATCAAATCCTAATGAATGGCCTTCATATTTGGGATTCTCATTGTACTTTCTACTTATTTTATGGGGAGTTTAATTTGAAACATCAGAAGAATGTGCAAATGTCATAATTTATCATGTGTGTCTGGTTAAAAAATACCCAAAACATTAATCTGGAATGTTGCTGTATCTGTTAAAAGCCTCATGCTAAAGCCTGGAATTGGAAGTGAAAGACTGATACAATTATCTGGGATAGTGGAATAATTTTTCCCTTTGGTTGTTGGCTGAGAGATAAATACAACTGCTTTAGTTTACTAATGCATTGAAGAAAAGCTTATGATTTTCTGTGTTAAGTGATATCCTTTTATTCCTACTCCATTTGGGTCCATGTCTACCAAATAATTCATTAGTCAGCTCTCACTGAAGTCTGTGTAACTACAGAACTGAAACGATTTTACTGTCTGTAGTCAATTTGATGAGCAGGGTCTTGCATAGCTATTTCTGCATCTTGCTTTGTGAGACCAAGCCTGAGTGGTTACTAGATGTGTAATGTTCTGGGGTTTTCCTTTCCCCAAAAGTACCTTGTGTTATTGTCCCCCAGAATAGTCTTGAAACTTGGCAGTCATGACAGAGTTACTTCATAAAATACATTATTGTGACATTTTCCCCTCATGTTTCGTGAAATGTTTGGGCTAGGAATTCAGTAAAAGAGTCTTGTTACTTGAATTTAGCTGATTTATTGCAAAAGAAGGTCTAGAACACTTGGAGCAGATGGGAGATGCCTTCTGGAAAACTGAGGAAGTCAAATTTGATGTTTCCTTGTTTTGTTAAAGGACCTCAGACAGGTTTCAGAGGTTGGTGTAAACTTCACTATTTATTTGGCAATTGAAGGGGGTAAAATTTTTGCTTCAACATAATCTTTTTAAATATGTTATCACTACCATCAGTATGAAGTTAAAAAGCAGTGTTTTTTTAACAGACTAACTAAAATTGTTTTCCTCCTAATTGCTAAACTTTGGCAATCATTTAGTGATTTCTCTGTTCTGCGGGCTCTTTAGTGGTTGTCTTTCAGCCTAGTCAACATCTGTATGCCTGAGGGGAAAAAGACAAGCTATAAGTAGTTTTCTTGCTTGTAGGAAAAGCTTGAAGTTTCATCAATGTGACTCAAAGATTATTTTTTTTTTTTTCACTTCTTGAAAGTTTAAAGTAGCATTTCTATTTTTTTGGTTAAGTTGGTTGGCTTAGGTGATTCAACCACATAGACTGGGGAAGCAGCTGCAGCAGCAAGACCAAGAGCTAATACCTTGATCACGACTTGCTGTAGCGCTTCCAAAGGGCTTGTTTTTCCTTTTGGACTTTTAATTTATACTCTTGTGTCAGAAAAGAGGAGGTGGAAGGTGCTGATTTCCAAGTTCCCTGCAGTGAGGGCTGGTCTGCGGTGCCCTGGGCGCAGGCCGTGCCTCCAGGAGGTGGCAGCACAGCTTTGCTGTTATTTCTTGCAGCTGCTCTGCAGGGAGGGAAAAGCAGATGTTTTCTGTTCATTCATATTTGGTACCGGTTGCTGAGATTTTGAGTGGCAAAAGTCTGAAATTGGAGAGGGCTGCAGCCCTGAAGGATGCTTACTGCAAGTGAGCTGGAATTACTCAGTACTTGAATAACTTGGTTATAAAACATTAATGGCTTGTGTATACATCACCCGTAGTTAAGGGGATAAAGAAATTAATCAGCAGTGCCCTGCGTTTTCCCTCGTTTAATTTCTTCTACAAGTATTGAATCTTTTATCAATATCAAAATAATTAATTTAAACTCATCTTTCATTATGCATCACTTTTTTCCACCTCATTAACTTCTCACTTTCAGTTTCAAGTTGCAAACAGTCCAAGTAGCCTCACAATTTTAGATTTTTTCCTTTTTGAAGGAGGAAGGGGAAAAAAATTAACACTGCATGGCGTCCCTGACTGTGCAGGAGAAGTTCCTTTGTCACAGAACATCTTATGAGAGTCCCAGTATTAATTGGAAAACACTGCCTGGAACTTTTTGAATAGAACTCCTGTCTTTTTACCAGTAGCTGGAAATGAGCATTGAAATTCCAGTAGCTCCCCATTTCTGTCTTTGGGAGAAATTTTTTGTTTCTAGACTTCCTTTTTAAAAAAAAAAAAAAAATTGTTTAGTCCACTTGCATTTTTGGGGGACAGCCACTAGTTTTTCCTTCTTCAAACGTATCTTGTCTTTTCCCTTCCTTCTTCCACGTAATTATGAAAACATTTATGCTAAGTTATCTTTTCCTTCTCTTTACAGTACTAATGGAACAGTAATTAATAAACTGAAAGTTGTTAAGAAACAGACATACCCGTTACAGACTGGTGATGTGATCTATGTTGTTTACAGAAAAAATGAGCCAGAGAACAGTAAGTGAATAATATTTTTTAAATTACATGCTTAGTCATTTTGTTTTGAGTCATGAGGGAAAAGAAATATCAGTATAATAAAATTGAGTAGTTCTGTTTTAAAGAGAAATACGTTTAAAACAAGTCTCTAGAGAAGAGGTCATGGATGTGCCAGTTTTTACAGAGACAAATCTGAGCAACTGTCTGAAATTTAAATGTGTCTAGAAGTAATTTTGGTAGAACTAATGCATGGAATGGTAAGTAATGAGGTTCTAATCACATGTCCAGTGCTTCTTTTAGAAGTCAGATTGCTGGGGTAGTTAGTGATACTTTATATATCCCAGTGAAGCAGTTTTTGGCACCAGTCAGTAGGAAAGGCTGCAAAAGCTTTTTGTTTTGTGTGGGGGGGGTTTTTGTGTGTATGATGGCTTTTTTTGTTTAAAAGAGGGAAGAGGCAAAATGAGGGGGAGATGGGGAAAGCCCTACAGTGAAAGTAGAATCGGTAAACCCAGAACAAAATTGTATTTGCAATTTTCATACAATAATAAACATAGAACTTTAATTTAAAAAGTTCTAGATACATACTCACTGTTGAAATACTTCCTTTATGAAATTGCTGTTAATTTATATACAGACAGATAGATTTGTGCTGTCTGGTGTAAATGTTACATGATGCAGTGATAAGCTATATTTTTCTCTCTGCATAGTTTATCTCACAAATCCTTTCTAAGTTGGCACTATTGCACTCGATGCTACTTAGATGAATCACTTGGGTGAATTTTCCAGGCAATGAACTGCATCACTGATTTCTGTTTGGGTTAATAAGTAGTTAAATTACGAAGCCTCCAGTTTTGTTTTTTCAGCTTTTCCATCTTCAAACTCAGAGAAGAATTTAGATTTGGTGTGCCTGTTTGGCCATTCTAAGTCCTACTGAAGGAGACAATATTTTAACTTTTGATGAGAAAAAGGATTGCTACAAACTAAGACAGTCTTACTTGCTTGTAGGTGGGTGGAGGTGACAAAAAGGTAGCAAGGTAGAGAAATTTTTGGAACAATATTAAATTGAAGTAAGATTGAAAAGAGAAGGATATTATCTAGTTGGTTTTATTAATAGATTCTAAATTAGTTTCTGGCTGAAACTTACGGCATGTCCTAATCTGTATTTTTGAGAGTTCATGTATCTCACAAAGTAATGAAATAATATTGATTGAAGAGGTTGAGTAGTGAGCTCAGAAATAATAAGCTTCTTCAAAGAACTTTGATTCAAGTATCAGTAAAAATACAGTCTGTTCTGACAGAGCAGATTTTAGGTTTAAGAAATGATTAAGCCTCTGGTTCCATGGCTGGCACAAGTTAAACGTCACACAAAAGCTGCTCTGCCTGGTTTCCTGAGAAGAAAAGATCTTGCTGTGCTGCTCCTAATTGCCTCCTAAGTAGGAATATTAACATGGTACTGTTGAGGTGACCCCTCATTTGCCTCTCGTGAATAGAAGTTGTTCATGTGAGATTAAGTTGAGTGAATTTTTGTTTAAAGAACATGATTAATATTTTTAAATTTCTTTCAGACGTTGCTTATCTTTATGAATCCTTAAATACAAAACATGATGCAACTCAAGAACCAGTAGGTAAGGAAGTAATTCAAGATCCATGAAGAGGAGCTAAGCTCCAATGACTAATGTAACCCTCTTGAGAGAGTTTGATTCCTTGGAATTTTGAAGCCATGATGTGGTGACTGTCACACAGATATTTTTCTTTCCTTTCCCCCCTTCCAACTGTAGAAGTTAATGTAGAAAACCAATGCCATGTGACCAAAGATACCTCAAGTACAGGAAGAAGTAATGATGAGACCCAAATTACCTCATCACTGTCAGCTACTCAGTCTTGCTATGAGGAACCACAGCCATCTACTTCTACATCAAACCTCTTTAATGCTTCTTCTACCTCTCCAGTTGAGTCTGCATCTGTTCAGCAGGATAATCCGTCTACATCTGGTGAGACTTGGGTCAATTATTTAAAGTTTGATCACACAGTCATAGAATATGCTGAGTTGGAAGGGACCCATCAGGATCACTGAGTGTATCTCATCAACTGTTACTCCAGTTTTTAATTTAAACAGATTCATCTCTTACCCCTATCTCGGTCTTTAGAATTTCCTTTGTAAAGTTGTAGTGAAAATACCAGGTGGATATGTGCATTTTAACTTTCTCTCTATGAGCAGGCAGTGGAAATGCTGAGGGATGAGTGAAGGAATTGTGAGAATTCCTTTAGCAGTTCATTGGGACTTCACTGGCTCCTATGGAAACAAAGCTTTCCCTTTGCTGTGATTCCAACCTGTTATGTGTGATCAGTATTGCACAACGCCTGCCTGGCATCTTCGTCAGGAAGACCTGGTGTGGATAATAGTCTTAAGAGTAAATACTTCACAACTGAAAGAGGAATGGGGATTTTAAATAGGGTTACACAACTACTAGGTTGTTTTCCCCCAGGTCTTCCAATTAGTCAGATTGGTTCAGACTTTGCTTTTCTGCTCCACCTTTTGCTATTCAGATGTTTGGATTGATGCGTGTGCCTCGTCAGGGTTTGAGTACCTTTTGTTTTCACATGTCCCATAGCTGTGTGCAGCCATGTTCATGTTTTTGTTTTTGTTTTATAGGATCACAGTCCTCAGTTGTCACTCCTGTGCCTGCTTTCCCCATCTTAGAATCCATGTGTGTAAGAACACTCCACAACAAGCACGAAAAGCTGGATGTGAATGCTGAAGCTTCTGCAGTCGCTCCAGAAATCACTGACAAAGAAAATGCAGAATCAGATTCTCAAAGAACATGGGAGGAGGAGAGTTTGGAACCTGCTAAGAAGAAACTAAAAGGAGGCTAGTATACTGTAGTATTCTGCAACTTAACCCTCACCCCCAACCCTCCAAATTGAATTACAACTGTCATCAGTCCTTCAGCTTGTTTCTTGTGTTTCACTTACTTGATTTCTAGTCCCATGAAAAGAATGTCTTCAGTAGCAGAAGCTGTAGTGTGTAAAGCAAGAACCTCTTTTGGGACTGTTGCCAGTGAACAGTGAAACAGTGCATATCTTTCAGGGATTTTTTTAATACTTGAATAAAAATAGTTTTTAAAGTTTTTTTAAACTTATCTCCTTCTGTCTTTGTTGATGAAGATACTTATCCAAATCTTTCAACAGCAGCTCCAAGTGAATGTATAATTAAAATTGGCTCTGAAGATGCAAAAACATCAAATGTGAAACCAGATAAGATGGAAGAGACGTTAACTTGCATTATCTGCCAAGAACTGCTGCATGACTGTGTAAGGTGTGTACAAGTGACAAAAGCTTTAATTATGTGACAATAATGCAAGACATTCAGTGACAACTGTTGGAGGAGGTCAGGATAATCAGCATTTTCACTAACCCTCTTGATTTTCCTTTTCCTACCCCATCTAGATAGTCAAATCAATGCTAAATAGTTTTTTCAGTGTTATGGATGTATCTGAAAAAATGAAAGATTTCTATTTTGACTCCACTTCTTTGTTTTCCAGCTTGCAGCCTTGTATGCATACTTTTTGTGCTGCCTGCTACTCAGGATGGATGGAAAGGTCTTCTCTATGTCCAACTTGTCGTTGTCCAGTAGAACGTATTTGTAAAAATCACATATTGAACAACTTGGTTGAAGCTTATCTGATTCAGCATCCAGGCAAGTTGGACAATGTCTGTGGCAGAATCTAATGGATTTCACACATGAGCTGCATAACTGATGTCTGGACACACTGTTGTCTATAAAACAAATACCCACGTGTTTTATCTCCCTACTGTTTTCTCTGATGTGGCTTGTCAGAAAACAAATCCATTTAACATGACATAACCACCTGTGGAAGGTCATTTACTACTGTAAGCAAGTCTACTAAGAAAGCTTCATTTTAATTTGTTGCTAATCATGAGAAGGATACTTGTGAAAATATACTTGAATGTAGATTTAATTAACTTTGATCAAGAAAGTTAATGGCCTCTTGAAAACAAAACTTACGTTGCCTGATACTAGACTTCCTTAACAGAGAGAGGAATTTAACTAAGATGATCTAGAACTCTCTCATCCTAAACCAAGTTTTACGGAAATGAAAACAATAATGGTACCTGTGTTAGGAAAGTAGAGTGCAGATAAGGGATGTGAGATGTTCCTTTCTCTTGAAATTTGAATTTGGTTCTCATGCCAGATAAATGTCGCAATGAAGATGATGTTCGGAGCATGGATGCCAGAAACAAAATTACTCAAGACATGTTGCAGCCTAAGGTGCGGAGATCTTTTTCAGATGAGGAGGGAAGTTCTGAAGATTTACTGGAATTGTCTGATGTAGATAGTGAATCCTCAGATATCAGGTATGTCTGTTTTTAAGTTGTGTGCTGGATTAGATGTGCCAATGTTTGAGTACACAGACCCACAAACTGAGCTAGTTTCACAAATGCTGTTATTGCTGATAGTGTTTCTGTGATCATTGCTAGAATCTGTTTTCAGATTAAGTTCATTCTTGACAATAATTAACTTAGCAGTTTTGCTGGCCATCCTTTTGAACTTTGAGCAATCAGCAAAAATTAGAACTTCCCAGAAGTCCAGCAAGATTCAGCTTGTGACCAACAGTTCTGTGCTAAATTGTGCAACAAAAAAAGACAGGTTTCTGGCTAAGATCTTGTCAGGAGATAAAGCAGTCCATGATCCTATGTATTTGCAATGATTGTGCTTTCTTATGTGTCTGGAGTGCTGCTTTCACTGGGTGTATGGTACCAAAGCAGCTGCTGCTTGACTTAGGAATTCCCAAGTACCAAAATACCTCCTCTTTATTTTCAACAGCAACCACTCAGTGTCTACAGAGGAACAGAAGAATTCTTGTAGATAACTATTCCAGCTTTGTTCCTCTCTCTTTCGGTCACGTTGCTCTTTTTTTCTTTTTCCTTTTGTTTAAAACTTCTTGAGAAGTACTACAAAACCCAGAGTTTTTATCTGTCACAACTACAGCAGACTTCAGAGCTGTAAGGTACTGAGTTACATAAACTTCCATCTGTTACTGAATGAGGAAATACTAAATTTAAACTTTGAGAGTCTGACCAGCCTTGTCTAGCATAGTGATGTAAGTTGTATTTGCATTTGTTTGATATAATTTCATATGACTTTATTTTGTTCTTTCAGTCAACCATATATAGTATGCAGACAGTGCCCAGGGTACCGAAGACACTCTGTTCCAACTGTGCCTGGCACGGGCCCGGAGACAGAGGCAGGAGGAATGCAGGCTCTGGGAGATGCTCCATCAACCTCTGCCAACTTCCCTGCAGGTCAGTGTCACGTTGTCCCAGCAGTGCAGCACTAAAATACTGCAACTCAGGCACTTGGGGCAGAGTCACACAGTGGCTGGGGTTGGAAGGGACCCTTGAAGATCATCTCCAACTCCCTTGAGCTAAGCAATGAGCTGTGTTACAACAGTGAACCAAGTTAGACCTAAGCAAGCTCCCCTCTCACAGGACTGTGAGAGCAACTCCACACCTGTGTCCTTGCAAATACAATGTTTGGCTGTGGTGGTCCAAAATGGGTTGCTGTTGGTTGATCAGATGGTTGAGAAGTTCTTAAACTTTTCTATATACTGAAATATTTTACACACCTGTGTAGTTTAGAAGTCTGAATGCTGTTTTTATGCAGTTTCATAGAATCTTTAAAAAGGTTGCTTATTACTTCAAGATTTTTATGTTGTTAATATTCACTGAGATTCCTCATCCAGATTGCAATTGTATAAATTGTTCCATTTTTTTATTGTTGTTTTTAACTTATCCAGCTGTTCAGGAATATGTGTGTCCTGCTCAAGGAAGTCATGTAATATGCACCTGCTGCTTTCAGCCAATGCCTGACCGAAGAGCAGAGCGTGAACAGAATCCTCATATTGCTCCTCAGCAATGTGTGTACATTTTTTATTTTATTTTCTCCATAACTAACTCTCTCCTTATTTCTTATTAAACTTAAATTTACTTGGAAGACTGTTTTTTTAAAATGAATCTTCCTTATTTGGACTCTTGTAGTGATAGCATGAAAGAATCTTCCTTTATAGAATTTATTAGTCCTTTAAAGGATGTATTCTAAATGAGAAAGTTGTACTTTTTTTAGACCAAGTTTATTAGGGCTCTGTTGTTACTGATTTATGAGAATGGTAACTGTTCAGTTTGGTTGTGTTCATGTCCTTACAGGGGTTTTCTTTGTTATTTTACAGGCACAGTTTGTCTGCAGCCCTTCTGTCACTTGTACTGGGGCTGCACTCGCGTGGCATGTTTTGGCTGCTTGGCACCATTCTGTGGTATTGTGGAATAATTTTTTTTCTTATCAGCCTGTTCACTTTGAAATAATGTCTGTCTGTCTTGAACCTTAAGTAATTTAAGAGACAGATTAGTTTGTAACACAATCCTACAAAAAGAGGCAAGGCCCTTGTCCTCACGTGACAAAACAAAAAGTTGAAGTGGCACGTGTCTTAACTTTGAAAGGATTTAACTTTGTGTCTTCATACAATATTTGGCTTGGAAACTACACTGGCTGAGCACAATCCTCTCATATAAAAAAAACATGGTGTATTTCAGTTTAGTAAGAGAATCATACAAACCAGTGCAGGAGCACTGAACATCTGATAGTAATGGAATAGAGAATAGAATAGAAAAGAACCTTGCTCTCTTAAACATGCAGACTTCTGAAACTCACAGTTTTTTGACATTTAAAAAAAATGAACTAGAACAGTAGGAGTGGCTTGGCTGCAGTTTGGAGCTCATGGAATATGCTTTACTAGCACTGGTGATTTGTGGACTGAAGCTGCAATTGTAAAATCTCAGTATCTTGTCTTTGCCACTAAAGAAATCACATGCATTAGCAAATGTTGGAGTCATATACTTGGCGCTCACGTGAGCCTGTGCATGTTATTTCAGGAAACAGAAAAACCTTCAGAAAATGTGTAAGGGCCACAGGGTTTGGGTGAGAAATAACTTTTCTTCTTCTTCTTGTTCTGGGTAGAAATAAATCTTGGTGATAAGTGTTTAGATGGCGTCCTGAATAACAACCACTATGAATCAGATATCCTAAAGGTATGTTTAAAAATCATTGTGTGTGATAATAACAAATGTACAAAGTTTAAGATGCACTCACTGATGAAATGGAAGTGATGTGCTGCCTAATAACTCCGGTGGCAGCATTGTGTCACTTGCAGAACCTGATTCTGAAAGGCTGATTATATGAGCTCCAAATGATCATCCAAAATATTATTTAAGAGAAAAATAATGCAATAAAACGTGCCAGGAAAGCAGTGCTTGTTAAATATTTTGTCCCAGACAAGTTAAATTTCACACTAACTTGTATGGAAAATATTTTACCCATACTGTAACAGGGTTGCCTAAATAAGGTAAACTGGCCGAAATCTTGATTCAAGGTAAATGAGAGTGTGACTGGAACGAATCTATTTGCAAACTTTTGGCAAATGTAGATATCAGAAAAAGAGGCACTTAGTGGAAGGTTTTATTGGTGGTCTGAATGTATCATGCTAATTAAGTTACAGGTATTTAATTTTTACTTGTAATCAGCATAAACCCATTCTGAAAACGTAGTTACTGATACATTTGGAAATATTTGAGAATAAATGTCTTGCTTACTCTTTAAGGCTGGAGATTTTCCAAGATTAAACACTTATATTGCTCTTTTCAGGATTACCTGGCATCCAGGGGTCTGACATGGAAAAATATGTTAAATGAAAGTCTCTTAGCTCTTCAAAGAGGAGTGTTTATGTTGTCAGGTATGTGTCGTGTTCCATTTGCACATGCATGACTCCTTGTCTGGCTGTAACTCACCAATGTTATCAAGAAGTTTGGAGTTCTGTGTACAGAACCAGTGCAGTCCTGGCTCTTTAGTTAAATCTGATTGATTAAGCCTTACGTTTTTACAAACTGGTTTCCTCCCCAGATTACAGAATTACTGGGAACACAGTGCTTTGCTACTGTTGTGGCCTTCGCAGCTTCCGAGAACTTGCCTACCAGTACAGGCAGAATATTCCTGTTGCTGAATTACCAGGTGGGGATTGTTTTGCACAGTAAGGAGGGGAAAAGTAATTTAAAGAGTTAACATCAGTTTTATCTTTGTATTGGTGTTCTTTTACACTTTCATGTAGCCCAGTGCAAATCTTATTGTAGGGCTAATGTCTTACACTCCTTGCTTTACTTGTCAGCTGCTGAGCTTGTGTATAGTTATTTTCAGACTCCCTAATGGAACTTCTTCTTTTAGTATCATTTCTCATCTGTAGAATAAGTGCAGAGTGAAAAGAGGAATTCAGTAAGATTAGAATATAGTCAACAGGAACCAGTTGCTGTAATTAAATTTATTTTCCCATTTAAATACATAAAATGAAGCATCGTCTGAAGAATTTCACATTTTACAAGCTCTGAACTAGGAACAAGAATGCTTTCATAAACTGATTCTAAATCTTTGCATTTACGATTTTAGTATAAAATAGCATGCAAGCAACTGTGCTTCCTTCAGGCCTAAATTTGTTTGGAACAGAAGCTGTTCCAACAGTTTGCTTTTAAATATTACTTCTGTCAATTTAGTTCTTGCTCTTAGCAACAGCTTCCCAGTCTTAAGCTGTAGAGAGGTTTGCTTGTGCTGCTGTGCATAATGAACAAAAATTGTGTACCTGGTTTGCCCTTAGCATTGCTTTTCCCTTCAGCTGCTGGACAGCTGAGTTGTAATGTATGTGAAGGTGGGGGAAAGCAGCAAACTCTACCCAAATTAATAGCTTTTCTTTTGTATGGAAATACACCTAGACAAATGTTGAGTGTCTAGTCAAGTCCATCTCTATTAAACTAAATGGTAAAACTTCACTGGACAGCCAAATTCAGTTGACTGAAAACCAAATACTTTCATCATAAGTCTGCATTAAGTTAACATTAAACACTAATTTTTTGTCCTTCATAGCGTGTGTGCTTTGTTTCCAGAAAGGTGAAACTATAGTTCTACAGTTGTTTCTTGCCAATCATGTCTTGTTTCTGATGAGTAACCACCATTAGCAGTGGCTTAATAATCTGGGTCACCTTTAATGACTTCTTTAATAAATGTAGCATTTCATTTGCTCTTCTTGCAGCGACTGTCACGTCACGTCCTGATTGCTACTGGGGACGCAACTGTCGAACTCAGGTCAAAGCACATCATGCCATGTAAGTTGTACACTTTAGAAGGTGGTTTTGCTTTGTGGTCCTTAAAAAAACCAAACCAACAGCAATCTAAAAGGCAACCTTTGAAGTGCCAGAACTTGCAGCATAAAGCAGAATTGGGTAAGCATTGGGGATTTTTTTGGTCACTTTTGTTTTTAACACAACTTTGAAATGAGCCCTCCATGCATTTCAAGGGCACTGCCAGCACCTGTAAGTTGATGTAACCCATGGCCAACACTTCTTGAGTCTGTTTTTCTGCCCGTTGGGGTAGAAGGATTCTTCTAGTGAAGTGCTGCTTCCATTGAAGGGATCAATTGGTGGGAATAATTAGCAACAGGAGCAGCTTGGAACACATAAAATAAGCTACAGCAGCTTCGTGAGGAGTTTCGAGGTCTTACAGCTCTGACCCAAGCAATCTGGCATGCCTCAAAAATGAAATTTGAGGCTTAAAAGAGATTAACCCTTTACTTGTCAAGAGTTTTAATACCCACCTTGGACTTGGTCTTTTTTAAGAAATGTCCTTCCAAAGTTAATCAAGCTTCTAGAATAAAAATATCAAGGCCTCTGATGACCAATGCAGTTTTATTCTTATAAAAAGATGCACATGTGGCGCAGTTCGTCACACACACACAGCAACATACACTCACACTTTGATCAGAAGGCATGAACTAAAAAACTAAGTTTATTTAAAAGAATTTGACTCCATTATATAGTATTTCTACAAAGGCCAGGGATTGAGGGAGAAGGCTGACACCTCTCCCCCTCCTGTTGGTCAAGACAACTGTCCATCAGCTGTCCATAGCTCTAAGAACAAGAATGAAAACTTTCCTTGAAACTACAATAACATTGGCTGTGTTTACAGACCAGAGCGTGAGAAAGAACCCAAAACATGAAACTGAAACAGAAGAGAAGGCTAAAAAAATCAGGGTGACACACATGTAGTAAGACAAATCTTAAAGACTCAATAAAACAAAACAATTTTTTTTTTCCCCAAGAGCTAACTGGTTTCAGGGAGGGTTGAAAAATCCTTCTTGCCTTATGAATAATTCTCTAAATTCTCAGTGTAATTTAAGATAGAGGAGCTGTTACCCCTTACTGAGAAATTGCCTTAATGAATAGTAGATTCTGCAGTATCTTTCTAATGTTGCAATGTACATACACGCTTAGCATAATTCCTTTAATATTTCAGGTACTGTGGGTTGAAAATAACCAGTCTGTGCAGATCATAAGACAGATTTGTAAAATATTCATCTGCAGTCTCTTAAAATTCAAGGGTTTTGCCAAATAGCTTTCAAAAATAATTTTGGATTTAAGTTGCAGATGTAATTTGAAGTACCGCTGCTATCTGTAAGTTCACATTATAGAACTGTCTGTGTTCTCAGAGGAGATTTTGTTTTGAAATGTTAGCGTTAATTCAATATCAAAGTACTCACCAGTCATCTTTGTTCGTGCTGTGGATAATTTCATCTAGAATAAAAATTACTCAGGGTTTTTTTCCTTTTTTTCCCTTCTCCTTTCTTTTTTTCTTTCCTTGTTTTTCCCAAGCATTAGTCCTTCTTAGAACTTCACTGGCTGCTACTCTTAGTTCCTAAAATCCATAAAAGCAAACAATCCTGTTATACCACTCCTTTGTATACAGATAATTTAACTTTTTTTAATTGAGCTAAATTGTTCTGCTAAGTAGTTAGATTATGTGAGCAAGGTTTTCCTGATCTTTGATCTAATCCAGCTGAGGGGGAAATTCAGGGTCTCCTTTGCCCCGTTTCCTTCACATGAGTGAGTGACACACTCAGCACCCCAACTTCTGTTAAAATTGTGTGTCAGGGGCCATGTGGCCCAAGCTAGAGAAAAACAAGGAGTGAACAGTGAAATGTTTTTAACAAGTGGGAAGAAATGCTTGGTACTAAATTATGTTGTCTGTTTAATCCATGAAGACAGGTTTGCCATTCTCATAGAACTTACATAAGCTGAGAAAAAATTTCTCTTTCCAGAAGATTCTAAGCCACTGGGAGACTGTGTTTATGTTGAAATGTATAATTAGCCTGGTTAATTCTAGTGCTTAATGACTTTTGTAATGCTGTCTACTAAAAGTTATTAATATCTGGCAGGGGAAAATTAATTCACCGATTCCTGTTTTAATTGCCTTCTGGGTTTGAAGTATGCAGAACTATAGAGGAATGCTTTTTAATAACAGGTTTTCTGTGTGCATAATAAAACTAATGAGGGTTACGCAGGAGAGATGTTGAAAATCCTGTTACATGTAAAATGGCAATAAAGTATGATCTAAACAGGTTCTGAAAAAGAGATTTTAGTGTGTAAACAGTCTACTTTAGACTATTTAGCATTTAAAATACCTGTGAAAGATACTGACTTGCTTTTGTTGCCTGACTTCTGAGAACTTTGTTACATTTTAATACTCTTATATTTTTCTTTATTTTAGGAAATTCAATCACATTTGTGAGCAAACACGATTCAAGAACTGAAAACTTGTAGTCTGTAGAGAGGGGACAAAAACCTGTTACACTGCTTGTACAGTTTAAGGTTTCAGGGGATCTGCTCAGTTCCACCATAGCAGGGAATCATTAACTTTTGCATCAGGTAACCTGATGTGAAATTTTTAATTTGTAGTATTTGACACCTGTACATGGATAAAGTAGACTTTTTTTCCCAAGGTAGTCCAACAAGCATTGGATTCCTTGCTTATGACTACAGTGTCCCTGTATCACTTCAGTGAAGAACGAAAACAAATCACACTCAAAAACCAGCCATATCTTGGGATGACCTAAGAATAAGGAGTGTATTTGCACTACATGTGAAGAAACTAGGAAAAATCGTTAGACTTAAAATAGAGAAGTTTTGTAAAAGTATCTGATGGGTATTTCAAGAGCCATTAATATTTAAGAAGGAAATTGTCAGTGTATATTTGTAACTGCATTTTGCGGTAGTCTGATATTTTGTTGCTACCCATTGCATTTGGGCTAGAAACCGCATTAATACTCCTTTTTAAAAAGTCCATCCAATAAACAGCTGTTTCAACTTAAAGCTTCTACCGTATGTGCAGTGTTACAGTGGAGGTAGTACAGTTTCCTTTCTTAGTTTAGACATGTTGATGTTTTTATTCACGTGAAATTACAAAAAGAATTGCACAAAAATTTGAAGATCACATTTAAAGCTGGGGTAATACTTGAAGCAGAACAGATTTCTGCTAATATTACTTCTGTAGTGTTTTATAGCAGAAGACCAAACAGTGCTTTTGACATAGAGCAGCCAGTAGGACACACTGGTTCTTTTTTTTGTATTTCTTTTTTGGTTTGATACCATGTGCTAAATACGTACCTCTGCAATGCAGCTGTTCGCTAGCATGCATACACTGGTGAAAATGTAGAAAAAGCTGTAATTTAAAACAGAATATAGCAGCTTTACTGGAAGGAACAATCTTACAGAAAACAAGTGAGTTTGGACAAATTGTAGCAATATGGAGGCATTAATGGATAGGGGTAGAGATAGGGATCATGAAGGCGCACACTGGTGTCACTGACACAGGGAACGTAGATTTTATTTTCATGCCTTCTGCAGAGCTCATTCAGGAGATGTCCCAAGTGTCATTAAAAAGAAAGGAATCCCAACTTTCCCCCTTCCTTACAAATTGATATGATCTAATCTGTTTCATCATAATCTGGTTGCTAATGTTGACAAAACCTCGACTGGGACCAATTTTGTTTTCATCATACATAGAAGAGTGAAACAGAATGAGAAGAAATCATACAAAGTTACCTCTGTAGAGACCATGTTGTTTTTAAGTATGCCTTATTTTATGAGCATGATTTATACTTCACTGTTAAAAAGTGTACACACAGTACCTTGTGATATAATGGAGCACAAATGATGCAGCACATCGTGTCTACTGGTTGCAGTGAATTAAACAACTATTTCCAGTAATGCACATCTTCATATGAATGCTAATTAGAATGATGTCTTTCTGTTTAGATTTTTTATTTTTGAAAATAGCTGTTGCAAGGATGGGTCTCTTGACCATGCCCTTATGCTATTAAAAATACACTTTGGTGTGGACTTCTTTTCCTAATCTCTGGGCATTTTCTCCTGTGAGTAGGACTGAAATTGGATCTGGAATATTACTTGAAACTTCTTCTAACAACAACAGTGTGTTTCTGTCTTTTAGTATTGTTAACAATGTTCTGTTGCTTCTGTATTGGTATTTTATGTTTAGATTTTTTAATGGTTAATGTATCTTCTCAGGACAACCATTCCCAGCTGGTTTTGATCTCATTTTCATCTCTGGCTGTGCATGTAGCAAATTGAGTGCAGTTGTGGAGATCAAGCCTTTGCACATTATACGCAGAAATGTGCTTTACATTCTCATTCACCACTCCCACACCCCAGATGGGCTTTCAGCACAGCCTTGTCACTGTGCTGGTGTTCAAGCTTCTTGTGCCGAAGTTGTTTTCTTGGTCAGGAGTAACTTGCACTTACTCAAGTTATGTTTGTGTAGGGGTGTATTGTGTGACCATAAGAAAAGAAAAACTGGGGGAAAAAACCCAAACAGCAGAACTCATGTGCTTAACATCTAAAGTACCTGTGCAGTAGATATTCCTCGAATTCTTTTTATAAACCCCTCCTCCTTTTCCCTGTCACAGGTAATTAATCTGCCTTTCTATGCATATAGGGTTGCAGTAGTGCAATGGAATGAAGGGATTTTTTTTGTCATTTATATTGTACCAGGAAGAGATCAGAAATTGACTTGCAGATGGGGAGGGTGAATAAATCCTGATCTTTATATGCTCTTAAGTAAGTAAGAGTATCTGTCATGGGTATTACATACTCTACATTAGACCTTTTTAAATGTATGGTTACCAGGTGATAGTTAATGTGATAAATGTATGAACTATGCTTGGTGTAATTGTTTAAATACTGTAAAGGTGCGGCATATTTTTAACCTGTCTAAAGCACATCCCCACCTCCTTTATAAGAGATGTTTGGAAGCTGAGCATGAGATGTGGTAGAATAGATGTGGAAACTGAGGTGATTATGATAGGACTTGTCATAGTGTTAAACAAAGTATATAGTCTCTCTCTTTGAGAAAAGTTCTTTTATAAAGAAGGTGGAGAGTAGTTCTTCCAGTTCTCTTTTGTGGTTTATTTTTTTCCTGAACTAAGATGTTATTAATTAAAAAAAGGGAAAAAAGCTACTGAAGTTGTCTGTGTTTATTCTCTGGCATATATATACTCTACTGCAGAAATGGATATGTGCAACACTTGCTAATACTGAGTCGAGCTGTTAATTATTTGAATGTTGAGATTTTACATGCAAATACCATCCCTGAACTTGTAGTAACTGAAAATTACAGGAGTTTTTATGTCATTCATAAAATTCCTTAAAAGTGTCAGATAATATTGCAGAGGATCATCACTATCTCTACAGGATGTATAATAAATGATATAAGCAAAAGACTATTAAATAGTAAGAAGGCTTCAAGATGCTAAAAAAATAAAAAGTTTGCTACTTTTTAAAAAGTAGTTACTATGTTAGTTTCTTGCAACACCATAAACACCGAAGTGACAAGTATGTTACCACTCAATTTAACAGCAGCTTAGATAAAATTCCTGTATTAGTGTTCATCTTTACTACTATTTAATTTGTATAAATTATAAGGTTTCAAATGACTACTGTTAATGCAACCTTTTCTAAACAGAACTTTAGCCTTGCTGAGTAAATAGGAGGACTTGCTTGCACCCTGTTGTATCTGACTTGGAACACAGCAATGCCAGAGTTGTTGAACTTCAAGTTGCAATTTAGCATCCCAGGATTTTTATGCTGCTGCCATTCCCATACTTGAAGCTGGATACCCTTTAATGTTGTAGTTAATCTGTGTTGCTGTTCTTAAACCAGCTGTCAGACTAAATTTAAGTGAAACTCAAACTCAGTTTAAGTATTGTAGAAGTGAAAACTGTCTTGTCTGGTGCACCAGAAGGATGAGCTGATAACCTTTAAAACTGGTAATTTAGGCTGGCCCTATACTTGCAGTGGTGGGTTTAAATGTTTTATACTCCATTATGTCAACAAATGACTTGTAACTAATTTAGTTTGAGGAAGCTGCTGATTGGGATTTATGCACTACTGAGAGATCAGGTCTGGCACAGCCAAAGCTCTTCCAAGCACTTTCTCCATAAAGAATAAAGAGAAAAATGTTGGTGTGGCTGAGAGGGAACAAACGTATGTCCACTGGCAGCTCCTAGAGCCCTCAGAGTGGCTCAGGTACTTGAACTCTACAGGAGAATTTCTGCTTAAACTCTGAGACTCTTTTCATTGTATTTAACAGGAAAAACTTGGTATTTGACAGTCCAAGGTTAATTATAGCTCTTTCATTCAGCAAACAAAATACATGCATTTGGTATCAATTTCTAGTCTTCAGTAAAACTGTATAGGACAGATGGCTTAGCCTGCAGCAAGAGCTTTGGGAAATAAGTTGATTCAAGTAAAAGGAGTTAGGAATTTGGGAATTGAATGCTTATTCCAAATTATGCTCTGGTTTATTGTGGCCCCTTAGAAGTCTGCTGGAAAGGAGCCTTATTTTTTATGGTCTGCTCTCTTAAAAATAAGTCAAATCACTGAAAGGAAAGAAACATCTTGATTTGAAGAAGAACGTGTGAGGATTTTGCATTTTTTCCACCTATTTTATCTAACATTCTTTCTTCGTGATGTCTGGGAGCTGAAATAACACTTACACAATTCCAAGGAATAAGTTCTGAAGAAAACTAATTATACTATTTCCCACAGCAATGCTTAATATGCAAAGATTGCTTCTAAATCTGCTTTCCAGGTCATCCTTCTTTTCTTCACACTTCCATTTTGACTTTCAATGAGGTAATTTCACCCTTAAGCTCATTAGTTTCCATAGGAAATGAATTATAAAAAATGCTAAGTGTGCCATATGAGGTTTAACATCAAAGACATTTCTAGACAGACCATGAATATATGTTGAAGCTGTATTTAGTCTCTGTTAGTTATTCCTTCAGTACTGCTGAGTTTCACTTGCTTTCATTAGGTAAGTGTTGGCTTAAGACTTCCATTTTCTTTTCCCTTGCAGTACAAAATAATCTTTAATTGTTTAGAATAAAATCTACTGACTGGACTGTTTGAGTCAAATGTGTTTTGTTGGTGCTCATGTGCCACCCTCCTGAGGAAAATAAAACCCAACAAAAGAGTTCTGAGTAGTAGAAAGCTTTGTAACCAATTGCTCTTAACAAAGTTAGAGTTCTGAAAGGAAACTTCAGTTCATGTTTGCTACTAAGTTATAAGTGGATTTTTCTTGCTAAATGCTATTCTGAATCTTCCAAGTTAGGATGCATTACCTGGATGTTAAATCTGTTGTTTTCCCTTTGACCCTCCATTCCCAACCATTTTAAGTACCTGACAGTAAGCACCTCAGCACACCAGATTCTTGTCAGCTTGTATAGCTTCAAGCTTTTATTTTGAAGCTCTGTTTATACAGTGAAAAAATAGGGAATGCCCACATATTTTTGTCCTATTTAGTCTACTTAACACATTGACTAGAGGGTTTGACTAGTATATTCCAGAAGAATTCATTTTAAAAAGAATTATTCATTTTTGTTGAAAAGAATACTTCTCTTTGCTAGCTCCATAATAGTTTTTGATGTTTTCCCCCCATGCAGTTGTGATTGGAATGATTTTTCCCCTTCTTCAGTGAGTGTTTGGAGTGCTTATCCCATTCGCTGCTTCGTAACAGAATAGAGAATCACGCAGCAAACCCTGCACTGCACACGGGTAAAACTGAGCAAGCCCATGCATGAGGGATGAGGTTTTCTGTCATTAAAAGTGGCAGCATAGCTCTCCAAAGTAATAATAGCTGTTAGGAACAAAATAAATGCCATAAGTAATACTATTTAAAAACTAATCCTAGTCAATATTTACAGCTGAGAGTATTAAAGCACTTTATTCCACCCAGAGCTTTCACAATTTCTTAACTCTGCACTGTGACTTTGTTGAGGAGTTTGGATAGAAGCTGTTTGTGTTCCTGTGGGGGAAAAAAAAAAGATGGGAACTTCAAAACAGTTGCTTTAGCTGCAAGAGGAAGAAAATATTTTATACATTCTTTGAAGGTACAAAATAAAACACAAGTACCTTGTTAGCAGTTAATTTTAGTTTAATTTAAGATTAATTTTAATCCAATTTTTTGATCTGCCTAAAAAAAAATCCAAAAAAAACCCTAATCAAACAAAAAAACTTCAAAAGGCAGGTCAGGAACTGAAGTCTCCCCTGGGGTACCTGCAGCACCCACCTGCAGGTACTGGACTCAAGTATCTTTAAATAGTTTACCTTTAAATAGTTGGTACATCAGCCACCTCTGTTCTGAGAACAGGCAGCGCTGTTCAATATTGCATGTTCATCGGGAGCAGGGCCTCTCTCACCACATGGAAGTGTGTGTATGTACGTGGGTACGTGTATATAACCCGTGCTGCAGCAGCCCTGGGAAGAACGGGCCATGTGCTGCTGCTGCAGGCAGCGATGGAGGAGCGCGCAGGCAGCAGGGGCTGAGAGGAAACACAAACTCCCACAGAAATCTCCTCTGGCAGCAGTTAGAGAAACCTGGTTAGCAGTGTCTGTTCTTTGGTTACACAACAGGTAGTGGAGGAGGTCGGTGTAAACAGGCACCTCACCTTCAGTCTCAGAGAAAACGGGAAGGATCTAAAAAGGAGTGTTTGCTTTTCTGCTCTTCTACCACCGCTGGGATACCCCACACTGAGGCACAACTCGGACTTTCAGCAAAACAAAGTAATTGTTGTTGCACCATAGAAATGAGTAGTTAAACATGCTTTTATTGAAAAAGCCACTTTTTCCAGCCCTTCAAAGGTAACTACTGTCAATAATTGAACACAAGTACTTTTGAAAAGTAGATTGTAGTATTTCAACTTTTAGAAATGTAATAAGTAACAGAACATTGAATTACGATGTATGTGAATTTAATGCTGTGAAAGTTATTGTTAGAGTACTGAAGACTTCTAAATACTTTCAAAATCATAAATATATTAATTCTTCCCTTTGAATCAAGTAGTATTAATTTAAAACAACATTGACAAAAAAAAATACCCACCAAAAAAGGGCCAGAGCCAGACTTTGGCACTTAAAACTACTCCACACAGTCTGGAAATAATAAATGCAGAGACTTGTTTGCTGTTCATGTTTGAGTCAACTGCTAAAGGGCAAATGTGTTTTTGCTTCCACTGCTACCAGCTGCACGGCTTCTATGTCTAGGTAGACATGTAAACATACAGAGAAAATATAAGGCAAAACCTCTAGTCTTGTGTTGCATATCTCAGACATTAATAGGTGGCAAATGGAAGCTCTAATAGCAGGTGAAATCATAAATAATTCAGTTAAATATTTCAGGAATCAGTCTTAAATGCCTTCACAGAGAAGGATTAAGATAACTGGATGCACACTGCAGCTAATACAGGGGAAGACTTGTGCAGATGATTTCTTTCTGACACCTGCTTTATGACATACTGTTGCTTTAAAACAATGTGCTGTCTCAGCTGCAAAATGCAGCTTCAGAGGGAATTCTTTCATTTAAGAAAAAAACCCAATTCTGAATTGTGGGACAAACATGCAGAAGTCTCTTGCAAAGATAGGAAACTATCACCAGGAGGCAATTAAAATACTGACGGGGTTGTTAAAGGCAATAGGACTGGCAGGCTTCCCTTTGGTTCAGTGTTCCATTGAATGCCCTGGATTTGTACTCAGGGAGGCACAGCCACGTAGGGGTAATTTCTAAAGAAAGTGAGCACTCAAAGTTTGCCCCACCTTAATTTTGTCTTTCAAGTCTTGCCCACTAAAGGAAGGGAAATAGTTCTCTAGTCAATGTGCGTTACCAGCAATAAATAGCTGGTGGATATAGAATCAGAGCAGCTGCAAATATCCAAGTGTTGGATGCTGAAGACTATTCCTAGTATTTCAGTGTTTTTGTACACATGCTCCTGTTGCCATGAGGAGTCATTTAACATAGTGGACTGAGGTTTTGTAAGCCTATGTAGACCTAAAAAAGATAAAGCTATATCACACTTTATTAGAGCAACCATCTGGTATTGGCTCGCCTTCTCTAAAGAGTTAGGAGATGAGATAATCTTGCTCTTTAATATTAGAGTTACTAATGCTTGGTAACCTTTGTGCTAGACTGCAGAAGTTATGAAATACTTGAAATGAAGTTTACAAAACTGTATGCAAACATGCACAATTGAATTCTTACCCTTGGCTTGGCAAGGCTTGGATTGTACAGGCAGAGCTATAAACAGAAGTTAACTCAGAGCTCCCCACAGAAAGACTCAAGTGATGCCACAGGGACAGAGGACTGATTTACATTTCAGATATAAACCACGGTGTGACCGCCCCAGGTTACTTTAATTCCCATCCCAGAAAAGGGTTTCTGCAGCCTGAAGCACCTTTTCAGAGGATGCTTTTTTATACAAACTACATCCAAATCTCATGCAGGAGAAGAGAGAGGAGGTTAGTGAGCATAAGGGGAGATGGCATTTGGGCTGTGGTTTGTATTCTTGTAATCTCAGTCCCACGTGTGGGAAGCAAAGACTGCTCTCAACAAAGCTGCCACATGTGACGGCCACACTCAGCTGCTCGGCACAGCTTCTACTCTGCTCATGTCCCTGTTCCCTCTGGGTTTGGGAAATGATGGTTCCATCTTTCAAGGACATCACTGGACTGAAGCTTGGCACAGCATAGGAGCAGCGGGTGTGTCGCAGTTCTGTGAGGTCTCAGTAGTGTCGGCATCTCCACCTGCTGAGCTCTGCTGGTCCCTGGAGGAGCTGGGGGCCTTCCCGTGACCTTTGTATGAAGTGGGGGATTTTGCCCAAAGGGGAAGGCTCGATGTGAAGGCAGCAGAGCTGTCCCCCTCCGCAGTCAGAACCACCGGCAGTTTCTCTGACACGGCCCGAGTGTACACAGCATTTTGCTCTGATAAGTGATCTCCACACTGACTAAGGTGTTCTGCCAAGACCAGAGGCTGCTGATCATCCCCTTCTTCAGAGATAACAAAAACTGGTTTGTTTTTATCTGTTTCTACCATAAGCTCCTTTGTTTTTGAACCGTTGACCAAGTTGATTTTCAGTGGGTTGGAGCTCTCTAGAAGATTTTTGGGGCTTTGGCTATTAACTGGAGATGCTGCCCCTAGATGTCTTGAGGCATCCAAGGACTTCACATGTTTGCTGTCGGGGGAACTGGCTGAAAATCCAAAATAAGGGTTCCCAAATCTGGATTTCTTCAAATTGCAGGAGGTTAACTTCCGCTGCCTCTGTGCAGACAGAGTGAGGGGATATGAGGCATTACTGACAGATGAATCAGAGTAAACAGTCTCTGATGCTCCCTCTATCTCAGTGGCAGAGATTACCTTTCTGGTTGGCACACCTTGGGATCTTGTAGCTGTAGAAAAACCCTGCAGAAAATAGTACAAAATTACTAGATGTGCCATGAAAAGCAGTTCTCTTGCAAAACTTTAATCCTGAGAGTTAAAATTCATGGTTATTTTAGAGGTAAGATGCATTCTTTAGCAAAAACCTATGTTATTACCTTAAAAAGAAAGGTAATAGCTTTGTAACAAGCTGTTGGTTTGATGACTACAGTCAGTGAGACCCAAATATCCCTGCCACACCTACGGATTCCTCACAGTGCAATAATCATAAACTAATTATAACAAATTCAAGGCATAACCAGGGGAAAAAAAGCACATGTCAGAACACTCAATGAGATAATCTTGTCTGAAGGCATTTTTAATGTTCTTCTGGACTGGGGATAATTTCTTAACCAGGTGCCAACTGCTGGAAAATACAGCTGCTTAATATTTTAGGAAAGCCTGGCTAAATTACAATATAATTAGGCCAGAGAGTTTCCCATACACCAAGGAAGATGGACTGAGATGTGTTTGCACTGCAGGACAGAGAAGTGAGGCACTGGCCAAGGGGAAAACGTGTCCCATCAGTGAACAGTGGGAAATACTGGAGCTGAGACCCCCAACATCCTCCCCGCCCTGCAAGACTTACGCTGCTGTCTACCAGCTTTGTGAAGGGGCTGTTGGTGCTCCAGCTACACCATTTTTTCTGTAGCTGTGGTATTGGAGCCAGGAAGTCGTGGAAAGTGCGGGCGCTCCATGTGCGCTGTCTGGGACAGGGATTCTCCAGCTGCACATTGCCCTTCTCAGCAGCGTCTGCCCCCGCAGCCGTGGGGTGGGAGCTCAGCCAGTCAGACACAGAGGCCGGGCTTGTGATGCTTCTTTTCAGGTTTTTGTCCTGGAAAGAGTAAATGAAGATCATTTACAGGCATCTTTCATCACAACATTTTAAAAACACTTTGAAAACAGGCTGTTAGTGCGGGAGACTAGTTGAATCTGTCGTTCTCAGAGGACACAGGAATGCAACTTCTCCTCCTCGTTGTTCCAGTGTGCTGCCTGAAGCTTGCTGGCTTCCCTGGAGGAAAGTTTTACCTTGCTTCCCCAGTTTCAGGTCTAACGCTGAAGTGGGAAATTTCAGTTACATAAAATATAGTCCCTACAACCCTCTCTAAATACATGAAATGTCTACTGCTTAATTTTACTGGAAGTATTTGACAGATCAGATTCGTAAACTTTACTGTGTAAAACAGAATTCTTCTGCTCTGCTTGGCTCTTGGAAGGCTCCAGGTGTGTCTCTCTGGGGAAATAAAACTTAAGGGGGATGGAGCCTGCTGAAAGAAATCCAGAAGCAAGCAAGAAGAGAAGTCTCAAAAAATGCTCAGTTCAGGAGAAAGGACTGAAGTAGGCGGTGATCTTTGTCCTATGTAAGGGAAGAATTAAAAATTAAAAAGAATGAAAAATAAAGAGAAAAGAAATCATCTGTTCTCAGTGTTTTTCCTGAATAGAACAAGATGCACAAGGACTAATTTGAGCCAAGGAGATTTGCATTTCATATTAAAAATGTTCTTTGGGTGGACAACATGCTTTAGGAGTAGAACAAGACATTCAGACAGGTGTAAAATTGGCATCATCATTCGGTGAGACTACATTAAACTGCTGTCACCAGCCATGTGTATGAGCAGAGTTGATCAGACATGGGAATGAACTATAGACAAACATCTCTTCCATATTTTATAAGTTCTGATGTTGCATTTGAAATCACAATTTTTGTCCTTAATATTGATATGAGCTTAGAGCTGGAAAAATTGGAGAGTCCCTGACATTCCTATGAATCTCCTTACATTCTTACTAATACTTCACCTGTTATTTAAGCCTCCTGTTACACAACTCTATATGTATTTTTAATTTTCAGCTGTGCGAATATGGTTGTCATGAGAAGAATGCAAAATCCACATTCCCAAAGTTTACATAGCTCTTAAAGAGTGTCTGAAATAAATCCCACAGTGTCCTGGATTTAAAAATCCTGAGAAACCAGAAACATGTAATTTGTTATTTCTGAGAAACTGAATCTCCCAAGTTTCTGCAAATCAAAGAAACTATTTAGTGAATGTGTCATATTGGAAATGGATGGGCAGAGAGGCAAGAAATTAGCACTAGATCAGAAAAAGAAACTCAGTAGGAAGCCAGGGGAGCCATCAGGCTCTGGATAAGTTTGTTTCAACATTAAGCTCCTAGTCTAGGACTTTATTAAAGGGACAATCTTTATTTATAAATTTTTAAGCTGGCTGTCTTCTCCTCAGCAGCCTCTTCAGGCTGTCTTAGAATTTATTATTCTAATATTATTATAAATACCTCTAAACTGATGTAAAAATTAGCCACTGGTTTTGAGATAGACACACTGGAAGTAAGTGGGAAGACAAGCAATGTATTTTCTAGCCTTTTGAAAATGTTTTGGCAAGAAATGTTTTTTGAACTTGCATGACCATACTCTTTACTCAGATTTTGCATCTGAAATTTGCAGTGTCTGATCAGAAGTCAGAGATCATAGTCATAGCTTAGCCAAAGGGTGAATGATGCTTTAAACCAAAGGGGATTTAGGAAGCCATGACTCTACTGGAAGACACCTGGAATCTCCCCTAAAGCCATCCCACCCTCTGGTTCCTCATGCCAGTCACAAACAGAGGGAGTTTTTTGCTCTCCCAGCTCTTCCCTCATAACACAGGACTGGTGCCTTCAACTAGGTTTTATAAGCTGCAGAGCAAAATCCAGTTAATCACTGGCTCAGGCCCAGCAGAGCTGAGGCTCACACTTGGTGGGCAGCACAGGACCAAGCAGCCAGACACAATTTCTCAGGGAAAAGATCAAGATAATTTTTTTAATGAAAGCTCCTTATACCTTGACAAATTCTACTCAAGCATTTTGTGTGAAGTGAGTCTGCTGGCATTATTTACTGTACTGTGAAGGTTTAGGATTTCACACATGTTTTCACATGGGGATAACTGCTTAGCTCCTGCCAAGGAACGGGCTATGCTCCAGCAGATATCTCATCCCACTGCCTAGTGCTGGGCCACAAAGCCATGCTCCAGATCCTCTGTGAGGCCTGGAGGCTGGCTGGCCAGTGGCATTCCACACCCTAAAAATACACATCTAAAAATTCAACTGTAAACACGTCTAACATCCAGGAACTCTCAGTATCAAGGCCTGATGAGAACCCATTTGAGTGAAGGTTTGTAATTAGTCTGTTGGGCTCAATTTCCAAACCCCTGGAAAGGATGGTCTTCAGCTGTTGGGAACAGCCCAGGCTTTTTAAAAGGCCCTGCCATGCTTCCAGGCATGGTTTTCTGTTCCTTGAGGAATTTGGTTGGGAGTATTGCCTCACTTGTGTGCTGGATGGACATCACTGAGGAGATGCTTCCTGAGTTAATAATGTGTTTAATTCTTTGGGTTACTGAAGATTGCTTGCAGAAGCAATGTCAGAATTGAAATGGGGGGTTTATATATATTTGTTCTTTCTGACTAAAGTAGGGGAAAGGGGCAGGAAAATGGTTTTCCCTCCTGCCTAGAAGCTGGATGTGTGTGGGGCTGCCACCAGGTGAACCTCTCTGCTCTGGAAAGGACTGGGGAGGGCAGGTCTTTGTCCAAGGGTGCCCAGTCTGGCTACAACTCCCAGTGCCCTGCTCCACAGAAGGAAACCTTCAGGCAAGGGAAGGCTCCAGAGCTGTTTTCCCTTCTTTCCCTCTTTCTGTTTGTCAGGGTGGCCAGCTGGAGGAAAAGCTCAGCACGTGTCTTACACCAGCATAGGAAAATCCTGACCAGCCTGGCCTCCTGGCTAATTTCCTAATCAAGTGCAGGGATACAGAATGCTTTTGTTTTGTAAACTGTGACAGAAGTATTACACAGCCTGTCCTGGGCATGTGAGTTCCTTGTGCTGGTTGTTTATCCTCTGTGGGAAAAAGAGAGGGCACTGGAGAAGAGAGTATTGACCTGGGAAAGGCTTTAGCAGACGCTTGTAATGAATGTGCTCTGTCTGCACTCACTCGGGGTTGAAGAGGTGACAGCCAGACCTGAGCCATCACGTGTTTCTAAACAAATAAAGCACCAAGAGTCCAGGGGAAAGAGCTAAAATAAGAGAGAACCTGCTGAATCAATTCAGGTTTCTGTCTGTGAATTTGTGAGGACCTCAGTGCTTTCACTTGAAGTACTTGGTTCTTTTGGAGCCTAAACTGTTAATTTTCATATCAGCTTGGTGAGATACTTTCTGACAAGCTGAGGAGCTGAGTAAGTTCCCTGATCATTTGGAGTGCTGGGCAGGAGTAGGTCTGACTCCCAGGTCTTTCAGTTGCTACAGGTGGTAATTTTAATGGGACATCAGCTTTGCCAATTAACACTTCTGCAGGTTGGTCCTACTGCCTGCTGGCAAACATCTCCATTATTTGCTAGCAGAGGTGAGGTAGGATTCTGCATTTGCTCTTCCCAAAGCTGGGAAGATACTGGCTCAGGGGATCACAGTCCACACCATTTGATGGCAGCTCAGCCTGAGGGGTAGGAGAACTGCCTGGTTCAGTCACTGCCTTTCTAGAAAGTGGGCATTAGGCATAAATGGACAGGTATGACAAGTGCTGTCCAAAAGGCACATCCTGCAGCTTGCTAGAGATGCTGGGGAATGTACCTGTATCCTGTAGGTGGTAAAGCTCAGCCCACTGGTCCCAGGTCCAGCAGAGATGATAAACACTTCATCACTCCCAGTCTCAGTTGTCACCGCAGAGATGGAGGAGGGCACATCTGGGTCAGTGTCCTGCGGAGACCGTTCTGTGCTGCCTCTGCAGGAAGTGACTGAGAAAGAAAGAAATCAATAAAGACTGCTTGCAAGAGTCCAAAACATCTGTTTCCAGCTCCTCTGTGACAAACCCTCCTCCCTCCCTCCACAGACAATCTAGAACGAGCTTTGGCTGGCTGTTGCACCAGCCAGAACAAAAATCGAGTCAACAGTTTGCTCTCCTGAAACTGCAAGCTTTTAAAAACAAAAGAGGGGAAACACCCTTGGGTCTGCTTTCTAATAAAAACAGACATGAACTGAAATTCCTTGTGTTAAACACATGAGGTTTGCTGCAGATCAGAAACTTGCAGACTTGCTCAACTCCTTATTTATTTTTATTTGCTCATACCTGCTAATATTGGGAGCTGTAGTTTTTGATTTAACCCCAGTGAAGCTGCTCCTACAGGCAGCCTGATGCTCCAGGGAATGCCATGGAGAGAGGGGTGGTGTGTCTGCATATGTCCCCAAGGCCTGTCATCTGGTCCAGGCAAAGACAACTCTGGCCACAACCTCCTCAAGAAGGAGATGGGAAGCTGTCGTGGCTGGGAGTACAGAATTAGCTTTTTATGGAAATACCCTTGTGAGAGGTGAGTGTGTAGTGGCTGGTGATTCACTGAAACTGAGGGGAAACTGATGGTGCATCACAACACAGCATAAAGTCACTCCCTGTTGGCCTCCACTAACCAAAAGGGGCACTGGGACAGTTCATGTATTGTGACTCAAAATTGCAGCAAGTGACATTGTCTGCAGCTTAGCTGGGATGCTTTTTCTGGGAGTGCACTGTGAGGTAAATGTCACCCAATGCACCTCCAACCATACACCCACAAAAACAGTGAGCTCTGGGAGACGGAGTTGGCCAAAGACAATTTGAGCATTGTGAACCCCATCCTTTCTGAACAAAGTTGGGCCCAGGGCAGGTGAAACTTTTCCCCAGTTTATGGATCTGTGTAAGTTGTTGGTAGCAGCCTGAACTCAACACATTTGCTCTGCTAACCCAGTGTCTCTGCAACGCCATGTGCTGTGACAGCTTGTGTTGGCAGCATGCTGGAGCTGTGCTTGTGTGAGCCTCTTGCCAGGGGAATTACCCTACCAGGGAGAGGGGAGCAGCCAGGGACAGTCCCCACAACAAAGGCTTTCTGCTGTGGAGTAGCTCTCCAGCTGTGCATGGGCGAGACAGTGACGAGGACTGTGGGGAAGAAACGATCTGATGAACTGGCCCGGGGCTCCGGGTGCCCTGACCCGCTCCGGCCCATGCCCCGCACTTACCCGCCTGCTCCCGGCTCACAGAGTGGTTGTTGTTTTCATTCTCTCGGCTTGGCACCACCAGCTGGAGCTCATTGATATCGACAGTGGAGTTCTGGATCCTGTTCTACAACTCAGAACATGCCCCAGTAAACATCGTCAGATAAACAGTGCAACAGCCAATATGAAAGAGAGAAACAGAAATTGCTGAAGCCATTAGCACTAACCTCCTGGTCACTGCATACGTTGGATGAGCTCCTTTTGGGGCACGTTCTCTGCCTGAAAAGGAGAGACAGCAACAACAACAACAAGCCCTCGAGTGAGTTAAAGATCCACAGCAGGAAAGTTCTCGGCTCTGCTCATCCTGCAAGGGGAACCCAGCAGGTTATGAGCATCCAAAACACTTGCCGAGACTCAAGGCAGCAAGGCCTGTAAACAAGGGGAGAAAATTATATGCTCATGTGGTGGAAAGTCAGCTGAAGAAGAGAAGAACCTGTCATCTTCCCATGCTTACTACAAAAGCAGGATCAGAGCTCAGACCTTGGCCAAGTCCCACCAGGCTCCCCCTGACAGCTGCTCTTTCACATCAGTAACTGAATAGCAGGACTGAGATCCTTCAGTCTGGGCACTGACATCCTTCTTATCCTGCTAGAACAGAGTATTTCATCTGCATAGCTAATTCTGCATACTGGGTTATATTTAGCAAGCAGAGAGCATCAGACGCTGTTCATCTGTATGACTGTTTCACTAAAAGGCAGTGCTGTGGCAGATGATGATGGGATGAACTTGGCTGAAGGGAGAGACATGCATGTTCTTAGTCATTTTTTCACATTTTTATCAAAACTGAGATTATGAAAAAACTAGTGTTATAAACTTTCGGATGAATAAGACTTAAAGATATCACAAAGAATGCTGGCACAGGTGGATGTGATAATGACTGAAACAAGTGTAGTCTGTGCCCAATGGTTCCCCGGGAACAGTGCAGACATGGGGCAGCATTAGGCACTGACTGATGGGATGCAACCCAGGTTATTGCAAAGGCAAATTCTCACCCCCAGGGTGATGGATGGGCAGCAGGCAGCGACTGGCAGGGCAGCTTGGGTGGGGAGACATGGCAACACCGAAGGCTTGATGGAGTCGCTGTACACTCAAGGGTTGGGAGGCTATGCAGACGTAAAGTGCAGTTGCAATTCATGGGTTGCAACCATACCGCAAAAGTTTGACTGCATGGGACAGGATTAAAATTAAATAAGGTGGACATATCTGTTGTTCTTGAGGCTTGGGAAAGAAAATAAAAAATCCCCCATTACTCGAGCCAGGCTTCATGGCCAAAAGTAATTAGAATTATTGGCCAACTAACAACTGAAGCTTTCATTCCCTCCCCAAGTAGCAAACAAAAGCTGCAGTGTGGCAGAGACTTGGAGTTTCCCCAGAGAGCTTTGCCCTGCTCAATGCAATGAGCCTGAGCAGATACTGCTGATGACTTGGTGCACTGGTGTGGCAGTGGGTGCCAAGCCCATCCCAGGCCATTTCTACTCCTGGCAAGGCAGAGCCTGCTACTTTTAGCTGAGCAAGAGCAGCAGATAGAAATGGGAAAAAAAAATCAACAGCTAAACCTGGTACCAGAGGAATAAATAAAGTATGAAGAGAAAAGAAAGTGGAAGGCAAGTTTACAAGGCCAAGAGCTTCCAGGTTCCTCTTGGCATCCTCTGCAGTTCCCAGTCCAGCCAGGACAGTGTCCCTGTGCCTTGAGGGGCTGGTCCCAGTTCTGAGGGTGCTGCACTGGTAAAGGACCATAATTTCACCCCCTCAGCCCACCCCGTGCCACCCTGGCATTTTCTGCAGTGAGGACAGACTGTGGCTAATACACATTTGACGCCTGATTTCAAGCCCCTATTTAGGACAAGAAGCATAAAATAGAGCTTGATGGGCTCAATCTAAAAGAAGTTTAATGCTTAGTGCTTAATAGCCTCAGCAGTCTTATTCTGAGCTGCAATAAAAACCCACAGCTGCAAGGCATAGGCAAGCTCCAACCAGGGCCAGTGGTTCTGGGGCCAGAGACCAATACCCTTGAAGCAGTTACCAGGGTAAAGAGGGAGAAAAGACTCTTCCAGCGCAACACAGGTGAGGTAACTCAGCACAGGTCATCACTTCCCCCTGGTCTCATTTAAATGCTATAAGTCTGACAAAAAAAAAAGTGGTGCAATCAAGGCTTCCTAGGAACAGCATGCAGGGAATACAGAAGGCTGGGATAGTTAACACCCTGTCAAGAGGCAAATGGAGTAGGGGTAGTCTCTATTTATATTCAGTCGATAGCTGGCTGAGGTATAGATATCTTCTTTAAAATAAAAATTAAAAAAAAAAAAAAAGACTTGTAGAGCAATGAAGAAACATAAATGCCAGTGTGAAAAGAAGCAAGCCTAATCCTGTGCCCTAGGACCCCTGGTAGGATGTATTCCCAGTGACCAGAACACACAAACATTGGTGTGTGAGGCTGAAATCCTGTGGACTGTTTTTTCTGTTGGTCAGCAAGAGCAGAACATTATTTTGTAAACATCTGACAAGCAAAAAGCCAAACTGTGAATGTGAGCAGCATGGCCTGACTTTCTAAATAGGCTTTGCAGAGGAAACCTCAGCCAGTGGAGCCTCAGATTGCCAGTGTACTTTTTGGGTTGAATAATACTCTGCTTCATGGACTGTTACAGTGAAATTAAATAGGAGTATTGGAGCAAGAACAGCCTACTCAACATGTGTATCAGCCCAGACTGCTGCCATAGCAAAGGGAGCCTGTTTCTGTCTCTTTTGAAGATTGGCAAGGGTATAAAAAATAAAGTATTTGATATCTGGAAGACATTTTCCACCAGACTTTTTCCTTTAGAGCTAGCAAAAAACTGTGGTCTAAATTAGTGTTCTGCAAGCTCTTTAAAAACAAAAAGGTTAGAGGTAGCACATGCAAGTTTAACTCTTACAGCTACAAAAACTCAGACCCTGAAAGCAGGAATTTCTATACATACAGCAACAGAGACGATATTTAAGCTGCACCACTGTGCCCATGTTCTCTGGTGCCCAAAGTGATTGACCTGCATTTTATATTTATTCAGCCAGAGCTAAAACGCAGCCTCCATAAGGAGAAGGAAAACCAAGCTGCTCTGTCAAACCAGCCCCAGTGGTGTGGGGTGTCTGGGCAATCCTGAGACCTCTGGGGGTGGAGGATGCAACACTGGGTGAGGCAGGGGATGCAGGAAGGGAGAAACCAGAGCAGCTGCATGATGGCTCTGGAAAATGAACGCTCCTGCCAATACCAGCCACCAGAGTGGAGCCCTGCAAGGGGCACTGTTTGCTTCAGTTTACCTGATGTTTTCATTGAAGTCAAAACACTTGAAAAACGGTGTTTATTTTGACAAAAACCTGGGGAGCATGGGCTCTGTTTTGAATTTGTTGGAAGGGAGAGAAATAAATCACTGTTTCTACAAAAATGTTTTCACTAGGAAGTTAGAAAAATGCAAACATATGCTGGGGGGGCGGAGAAGTGTTCCTTGGATAGATGTAGAGAAAAGAAATATATAAAAGAAAAGCAATTGACTGGAGAGGCATGCTTGTGTAACCACCTGGTTTTAGCCACTGAAGTAGTTAATACCAGGGCCTGCAAATCCACAACCTGATCATCATCATACACCAGCCTGATCATCAGCTCACTTGACTGGATAGTTTTGGATTGCATTTGGAAACACTGAGAGGTACTGCAGCATGGCTCTGGGCTCTTCCCCAGCATCCAAGGGACGTGCAGATGACTTCTTAACACATTGAATGCATTGGATTTAAAATGTCTGCACAGTCTCTTGGAAAAAATATGCTACAGATGGGAAAATATTTTTAAATCTTAATTCTATGTGGTAATACTTTGGTTATTATTTACTTTTCTGCTGAGTGCTAGTGATGGTTAGTTAGAGCCAAACTGCTGGATCTCTGTGAAAAGATGCAGTGACTGTCAGCTCAGGCCCCTCAGGAGACTCAGGGAAGGATAATCTTTCTGTGCTGATTTTGTCCATCAGCCAAAAGCTGAGGTTCAAAGGCACCACTGCCATTGAAACAAAAAATTCCCAGGAAAGTCCTGATTGTTCAGGTATTTCTGCAGGAAAAAGGAAATAAATCTGAGATACAGGAGCTGTAGAAGTAGGAAAGAAAACTGAGGAGCCTAGTGCAGGAGCAGTGAGTGGCATTGACTTCCTCTGTACCCACTTTACTGCATTTGGAGCACAGCAGGAGTTAGCAGAGCAAAGGAAACATAACTCTTTTCTGGAAATGTAACTGTTTTCTTTTTTCCCTATGGAAAAAAAACCTGGTTTTTTTTTCCCTATGGATAATATCACATGCTTCCAAGGCTCTGGTGTGCCTCATCTTACCTGCAAGCTACACAGAGGGCAGAGAGCAAAGCAAGAGCAAAGACAATGATCCCTGTTACAACTGCCAGCATCATCATGTTTTCCTTCCTCTCCTGCCTCACAGCATCCACAGTGTTGGGGTCAGTGATGTTCCTGTACTCGAACAGCATCGCAAAGCCTCGGCCCCGGTCCGTGGTGGTGATCAGTTCCATGATAACCTCAACCATTTCCAGAGGTGAACCAAACACCATGGTCTTGTTTACAGGGGAATTCGGGCCGCAGAAGCGAGAGGAAAATGTGATGAGATCAGAAACATATAATACATCATGGGGACAGACATCCACTGCTGACTGAGGGCTGGAGGAGATTTCCATGGGCAGTGCTGTTGAGGGAAGAGTCCAGCTCTCTATTGTGACTTCATCTCTCTCACTAGCAGCTAAGTGGGCAAGCAAGATCTTCCCTTCCAAATCCTCTTCTGTTTCCAGGCCACCAGGATTTTGCCTCTGCATTGAGGCACTACCAGCTGCAAGGAATGGCAGCTCCACTGGCTGAGCCTTGGTAATTGTTTTGCGTTCCTTCATCTGCTTCCACTGGTTTTCTTCAGACGCTTGTTTGGCTTCATCTTTTTTTGAGATGGTTCCTGGAAGTTCATCCAGGTGACGAGCAAGGTCCTTTGACTGGTCTCCAGTGCTGCTCAGATCCTGAGCCACCTTTGATGTGGAGCTCTGGAGGGAGGGTTTTGTGGTGTGGACAGAAAAGTCCAGGTTTTCCTCAAGAGAAGGCAAGTCCTTATTTTCTGTTGTATCAGGGGCTGAAAAGCCATCCCAAGGGGTTGGAGTTTCACTAGGGCTCTCAAAAATGTCAAAGTCAAATATTTCCAAGATGAGATGGGTTCTCATGGGAATGAAAAACTGCCAGACACAGTGTGTCCCTGGGTAGTAGTTGTTTGGAAAACCTGGTGACAAAATCAGGCCTCTTTCCATTGATTCCACCACTGCACCACAGGAGTAATACACCTGGGAAATAAAACAAAGAGTCTTACATCTTGCCATAGATTATACCCAGGATGCAGTCTGCCAGACCAATGGAAGTTCTGGCTCTTCTTTCCCTGCAGAGACTGGTTTGAGATACCCTCAAGACAGGGAAATTCATAAAGCTTGTGCAAGTCTTAGCTCCTACTTTTGTGGAACATCAATCTAATATGGGAAGCCACTCTTAGAGACTATGGAAGTGTATATTGGATAGTCAACCTCCAAGAAAAATATAACCCACATAAGTAATTCATATAATTCTCACTTCCTACTACTGATAATTTGTGCTGTTGGCAAACATACAACTTTTTGACCACAGAAATGTGTTGCCCTAAACAGTTGGTTGTGTGAGAAAAATCTTAAGAAGCTAAAGGAAAAATGTGTCACAGCATTTAAAACTCTGTGTTATTTTCATTACAAAAACATTTTCATATAAAAAAGAACCTTTGCATTGATGATCACCCATGATTCATCCAACCAACTCATCTTCTGTTTCAAGGACATTCAGCCTTATTTACTTCAATAAAATGTAGCTGCATTTTGATTGGGCAAATTGTCTCTTTTTCAAGTGCAAACCCTCTCAAAATAGTGACAGCAGATACCAGCTCTCACCACTAAACCAGCCACCAACATGCATTTTACATAACATAGCGACAGTTCCATGTGAATCTGCTATTTCTTCCTTCTCCACAAATAGCCTCCAGCCTCCAAGGAGGAAGGAAGTCCATAAATGGTGGCACTAACCACCATTCTGTGCTTTTCTAAAGGTGTATAAGGCTACTTTTGCAAATCATATTTACAACTACCTTCTCCCGAAGCCACTCTTGGAGCTTTTTTTCAAGATTCTTTCATAAATTTCCAGAGCACAGAGCCCAGTCTGCGCCTTAGGCACTTGTTTTTGAAAAGGGAAAGAAAAGAAAAAAAGCCCCAAACAAACAGAAGTGCTTAGGTCACAAGCCCTGTCTGGGAGCATGGGTTTACAAGCATTAATTGGAAAAGAAAGGGAATGCTTTGGGTTTGGTGTGGTTTTTTATTGGAAATGATTAGTCGTCTTGGTCTGTTATCTATTTAAACACGAAGGAACTTGGCAGCAGAACAAACGAAGCTTATGAAGTCCATATAAAGCCACAAAGATCAAAATACTTCAGACTTTTTTTCTCTTGGTCCCTCCCCTTGGCTCATATTGAAATGGCAAAAAAAAATGCAATGCCAAATGTTAAAAGCTCCTAAATAGAAACAAAAAGAAAACAGACCTGTTCTGTGAGGCACAACCTTTGTTTTCCAGCAGGTGCTGCTCATATTCTGGGGGATTTCAGGGTAGATGCAGGATGGCCACAGAAAAGGATGATAACAGTAATGTGGGTGGAAACTGTGTTCTGTATTCAACTTGGAATCCAATATTTGACTTGTAAAAGTGTCATCTAAATCAAAGCTCATGTTAATTATAGTGGATTAAACTACAGGCTGATCGTTTAAGGCGCCTGGGCTGGACTGTGGCTGGAAGTCTTAAATAGAAAAGAAACTACATTCATTGCCACACACATATTATTCTCTGTTGAATGCCTTAGGAGTCCCACATGTAAAACCAAAACATACTACTAGAAATTTACTGATCTTTTCTCCAGGAGGTAAAAGGTTGGGGTTCAGTCTGGATTAGTTAATTCATGTTAAAAATCTAGAAGAAACAAGTAAAACTTTATGTCAATTTAAGAGGCTACAGGTCCCAACAGTTAGATCCATTTTCTAATTCACATCAGAATTATAGATACATTGGTTGCCACTTGGATTTTACTGAAAACGTGCTGGTTTCCAGTGAATGTGCTCCTCTTTCCTCAGCGAGGGGATGCCTCTTACACTTGGAAGAAGAATAGAGGAATTTTCTCTTACTTCTCTTGCATTCCTTCCATTCACCCCAGCATATTGGTGCAGTATTGCCTTTATTCCACACTAATCTTCCGAGCTCAATTTTAAACAAGATATTTGCATAGCAAGAAACAGTAAACATCCCCTAACTTTTGCACCAATATATGTGCCCAGTTTAGGAGGCAGAACGTGCACCAGAACTGCTGCTCTCACAGGGTGGCACTCCTGGATGTAGGAGGATCACAGATTGGCTCAAGCCTCCTTAAATTAGCAGTTGGTTGAGGGTTGAGATTTTGTTTTGAGGAATATGTGAACTGATCCAGTTGCCTTTTTTCAGACACTGAGAAGGTGCTTGGAGGCGTTCACAGCCCCTCCTCTACTACCAGGAGACTCTGTTAACACCCGAGAGCTGCAGCCACCAGATCAGTGGGTCCTGTGGGATTCATCACCAGAGTGTTGAATGGGGAATCGCATCCTCCCCAAATCCCTCGCCCCTGCTCTCAGGATAAACTCCCTTTCCTGCCTTCACTTTCACTCAGATCTGTCAAACTGTCATCATTTGAGAAGGAATATCTTCACCTTCTGTGTACATCCAAGGAGTCTCAGATGCAAGGTGCCTCTTGAGCCACCAGCTGGCTACAATAAAAACCCCAAGAGCTGCCCTGCACCCCCAAACCTGGGCAGAGGGGGAATTGCAATGTGTGAATTCTAGAAATATGGCTGAAAGGTCGTGGCAGTGGAGGAATTGTTCATTTATTATGGCATGTGAGACCCAAAAGATTCAAGACTTGCTCTGAGATCAGGGGAAAAAACCCACAAGGGACAGGAAATGCAAGACAGATCTGAGGGAAGGGGAGGGGGAAGGATTTCTGATTAGTTTATAATCCCCAGCTGAACAAATGACAAAATGGTTTTGTTCATTTGAATCATCCATTATGAACCCTGAGTTTTGCCAATTAGACACAGATGTTCCCTTCTGTAGAAAGCTATAGACTTTTGACAGATGCGTGCAAAAAAACTGGCACATTTTTAATCTTTCCAAATGATAGGTTGTTGTCTTTTTAAAAACAACACTTGATATATGCACACCCCAAATATGAATTAGGTGAATTATGAGCAGGGAGAACCAGATTACCCGTCCTGTTTGTCTGCTTTTCAGTACTTTCCTTTCTGGCCAGAGGTTCCAAATGTTTCCAACAGTTGTGTGGAACTGAATCTCGAATCCATCGTGGTCAGACAAATCCTATCTGCTTTCTGTATTGGGGTAATTGGGGAACTGCATTTAGTATGTTTAGAAGTAACTCAAATCTCAGCAATCATTGCTTGGCCATAGACACAATGGCTGGCTATTTCAGAACATGCCAAGATGTTACATTTCTCCCTTTCACACAACACAGCCCGCTCAAAAGCTTAAATCTTGTGCCATTACAAAAAAATGCCCCATTGTCATGTACTTACCTCCTCCTGTGCTGGTGTTTGGACTGAGAAGTTAATATTGACAGCAGCTTTGAGCAATGTAAGATACACATGTGTATTAAAAAGCCTCTGCACCAGGAAACACAGGGCTAAGGAGTACAAGGAGGACCTTGTGCTTGTCCCTCGAAGGTGATTGTGGAAGTGGTCCTCTGATGGTGCTGAGAATGCCCCGAGGAGCACATCTGCAGCAAACCCACGTGTGATGCAGTTTTAGGGAGTTTTTCTTACACATAAAGCTGTGCTGGGTTGAAACAGATGTGGCCAGAAGTGATTGCAGGACATTGTTCAGGAATCTCACCACAGATACCAGCAGCTGCTTCCCTAGGAGCACCAGCTCCCAAAAAACCTGAAGCCTTGCAGTATTATACAGGGGTGCAGCACAAAGCCAGTGTGTCATTGCTTCAGACTGGATTCTGCACATCAAAGAGCTCTTGAGAAGCAGGAGGCACTGATGAAAAACAGAATTCCCATGCATAAAAAGGAGAAAATTATTGTTTTGGCCAGATGGGACTTCACCATGAGGCTCACTGAAGAATATGCACTGGGAAGAGTAGTTATCATCATCTGAGTAATACAACTCTTAATTCTGCTTTCCACTCACACAACACCTACAAATGTAGGCCTGGAGCCTCTGCATTCTTCCTGTAGGAACATTGTCAAGGAATCAACGCATTCTAAGGGAATCCCACATTCTACAAGACTAATTTAATTTAATAATATAATTATCCCCCTTTAGCCACAATTACTCCCAAAGAAGGCACTAGGCTAGAGCTGGACCAGAGGCACACTCAGAAGCAAGCTCCTCACTTTGCCAGGACAGGACAAGTTCTTGCAGCAGCTCATATTCAAAACCTGCAGGGGTGTTGCAAAAAGCCATGAATGGCAAGTTGTGGCAGCCTCTAGCTGGCCCACAGCCTCTTCAGTGATGAGTACCAGCCTCTGCCTGAACCACAGGGAGGAGGCATGGCTTGGTTTCTCAAGATTCTCTGTCCTGCCTCCAGGAGACAAGTGCTGCTGGCCTGAGGTGATGCTGGGAACCCAGAGGGAATGTAGGAGGATGCTGTGACATGTAGCTGGGAAGAGAAGGTGACACAGCCATGTGGCTCAGCTTGTGAAGATACAAGCCCTGCTGAAGAGAATTGGAAACAAAGTGATGCAAGGCCCTGGGTAGGGAAATCCTCAACACATTTGTGTTCTTAGATTTGGCTTTTTTTCTTCATTCATGTTAATGCAGGTTATGAGAAGCTGCTGGTTGCAACATCCTAGAGGACATCATCCCACTTGCATCCCAAAGATTGTTTATTTTTACAGTGTATTTATTTCAAAGAAGGGGAAGGAGGACATCCTGTCTTGGTGTTTGATATTCCTCTGTGAGCACGATCTCAGATTCTCTGGCTTGGGACTTGTCCAATGTAGCTTGTTTTCTTTTATAAAATACCCAAGAAATAGCAAGTTCTTGTGGTGTGTACCCAGAGTCAGAGTGAAAGCTCAGGAGAAGAAACCAGAGACACACAGCTGAGCCACTGCATTTCCATTACATCCTCAGGGGCCAAGCCACACACCTAATAGAGCTACCCAGCTGCAGGCTTGCAAGGAAATGCTGGGCAAAGTTCATAACCCACTTTGCCCTCATTAATGCTTTTATGCACATCTCAACTTCGGTGCATTTCTCACATGTATTTCGAGTTTCAGGCAAATTTTAAAATGTCACTTCCACATCTTTTTAGAAACAAGCGTAGGAATAATCCACCATATTTCAAACTGACTGAACATTTAAGAAGTGCTGCATTTATTAGTCTTTTCAAGCACAGATGCCTGTTAACTCCTTATCCAAGTAAAAGCTTTTTGGTCTTTGCTTGAAGACTGTACAAGAAAAAAAACGAATACTGGAGTAATTAGTGGAGGTTAGGATAGAACCTTCTCATGCAGACCTTAGGCCCTTTAAAAATCATTCTGAAGTGAGAATACTTGGTTATGATCCCACGATTTGAATCAGAGGGTTATTTTATGTCTTGTCCCTTCCTGTAAAATAGCCCCACTACTTAAACACTTCTAAGAGTAGAAAAGGAGGAACTCCTCTGTCTACAGGTAGATTTTTTTGCTTAATTCAAAAATCAAAATCCACTGCAGCTACCTAGTGCCAGCACAAGACAGTCTATGGGCATTCCACAGTAGCCTTATCTTGTCAGCCTACAGCTGATTCAACAGAAGCCACAGGGGTAAGCAAATAGTTTCTGCACAGAGATGGATGCAGTCTTAGAATCCAAGATTGTTCAGCACGGATGATCAAATTTAGCCATCTGAGCTCAACATAGCATCAGTGGGATGAAAATCCAGCAAGCTTTATTTGGGATCACTCACCCCTCCAAAATTAAAAACATCTTATGTGCACACATGCACACACACGTGTGTTTCTTTCAAAGAGCTGCAAACACTTCAAGGCTCCTTCACCACCAGCTCCTTCACATTTATTCTGCCCAAGGGACCTGTTTAAAACTCTGGCTACACCAACATCTTTGCTCCAAATATGGAGGGGGAGGTATGGCATCCCAGGTACTCCCCCCTTCTCCCCTCCAAACATAGGAAGTTCATTCAAGTTAAAGATCACTCAGACTCCTGAGGACATTTGAACAGAGCCAGCCACCTGGGATAAAATATGAAGTGGCCCAAACATTCAGCCGGAGCAGAAAGAAAATGCTAAACTTGGGGTTTTAAAAAGGAAATGAGAAGGAAAAAGAGAAAGTTGTCACTCCACAATCCCAGCTTACAAGGGAAAAACAGAATAAAGACAAGTTTTTACTTGCTGACATGACTGGAACTCACTGCAAAGCTAGAAATTACGATTCTTGTGGTTCCCAGCAAAAGCCCCAAGCTCTCCTCTCATAGTATTTCCAAGTTAGGGAACTCTGAGCTTTTTGGATGCTTATCAAATACAGGATCTGAGGAAAGACAATCCCAAGAGTAAGACAGAAAACTCGTCTGTTGGTTTAAGAAGTGACCACATTTCCTTTGCCAGCTGACTGATCTAGAGACCAAAGCTGGTAGGACTTTTTCCAAGCAGAGGACAAAGTTAATCAGAGACTTTGGAAAACTAGTGCTCCATTTAATTTTGCATTTTCAGCTCATCTTTGCGTGCAAGCTTAATTTTCTTCCATTAGGGTGAACTAGATACAGCTGCAGCACATCTAACTTATTTTTTCCACCTGGCAGTACAAGAATTCCTAGAAATGCCTTGGAATCACCACCTCCCTCTCTGCCAAATTGCATTTGCTGTTTGAAGCATGAGGCAACAGCAAAAGGAAACTATCATCCCACATTAGGGCAACTCTTCAAGTCTGGATGACTGAAAGTAACGGAGTTAGCAGAAGCTGATCAGACATGGGATTGACAAACCACAACAAAATTTGCTGACACTTTTCTTAGTTATTAATGTCCAATCTTTTTTAGTCTTTATTTGTAACTATTTTTTCAGCTTGATCTCCAAAAGTGTTCCCATCAATTATGAGGGTACCCTGCTTGCTGAGGGGTCTCCCTTGCCCTCCCAATTTCCCTGTCCCAAGACAAACCCACCCTCTGCACACATGTATGCTCTCCTTGCTCCCTGAGCCAATTCACACGAACAAGCTCTGGGTTCAGTGTGGGACTCAAGCTGGGTTGAGCACCCACTTGCTTTTAATACATTTATGGTACCAGAGCAATTGCACTCAGTTTTTAAATGAAGACCTAATGCATCTTGAAGTGAGTGCAACCTGCTGGATTTAAGCAAAACCAAACCCACATTTTTTAACAGATGCTCTGTTATTTTAGTGGTGGGCAGCAGCAGTTCCACCACATGAAAGTGATTATGGATGTGACATTTCCACTCTGCAAATCCCACTTTCAGGAAACTGACTTGTCTTATATTCCTTCTTGGCACACATCAGACAGCTTCACAGGGCCCTGTTTTCACATTTTTCTCTAAGTTTTCTATTGTTTTTAATAATTTGCAGGACATTTGAAGAGAACAAACATGCAGTAGGAAGGGAAGGAGGCTGTGAAATCCTCTTACTGTAGGAGACAAGGAAAACAAAAATACTGATAGAAGAGTACGGGAGGGAAGCGGGAATGCAGTTCAGCAATTAGAGCGAAGAATGCAAAGTCTGAATGAGACTTGAGGACTTGGAGGCCCAAATATGCCTCAGACTGCAGACATGCTATTCTCTCTTATTCTTCCCATATGTGACTCTGCTGCAGCCCAAGCATCACAAGATTGCTGGGAAGGCACTACTTTATTTCACTGGAGAACAGGCAACCTTCTCCTCACTTCCTACGAAAAAGGAATAATTAGGGAGGGTGGGAATGTTTGCATACCCTTGGATGGAGGAAAATAAGCTCTGCTGGGATGGAAAGAGACTGACAGAGCTCAGGGCACCCTCACCTGCTCTAGGTCTCCAGGATCAGCTCCCAGAGCCTGCCTGTGGATGCAGCATTCCCTGCAGCAGCTTTCCAAACCGTTAGGCAGGCATGGCCACAACAAATCCCTGGGAATCAAAGCAGCTGCAGAAGAAGTGGCAGGAGAAGGTCAGTGATCTCATTAGAGCCAGGAGGTCAGGGCCCCCAGCCACAGCGAGGTCCCAGCTCCACAGCTGCAGTGTGTTTTGATACCTGGCTCTGGCAGATTGCATAACTGCACCATGAGGTCACCATCCCTCCTCCTTGATCCTCGCTCAGAACAGGAGGTGGGGAAAAGGAAAATCACACAAAAACAAACACGGGCACTCCAACAACCACCAGGCACAGTGAAGCACTCCAGCCTCTGTGGAGAACAACAGCCCTCCTCATTTAACTCCAGAGATGCTTGTTCCCAAACAACAAAAAAATGCTTGTTCCCGGGGACACAGGCAGGAGCTGTTTTCCAAACAATCACCCGTGGAACAGCCCAGCTTTCCATAGCATGATCAGCAGTATATGCTATCTGAGCATACATTGACATTTCGTGCTCGCCTTCGGAGCACGCAGACGAAAGGCAGCCGAATGTTCTGTTGCTTTTGGGAGGTTCTGGTGAGAAGGAAAACCAGTTCATCTTCATTAGGCCAGAGATGCCAACCTACACCATCGTTATGAGCAGTGGGCAGATTTCTCTGCACCAGCCACAGACCTTTTTGAGTACCTGATGCAAGATTCCTATATAAGATGAAGAACACACTGCAGACAGAGGTGCAAGACTTTGATGTTGGCAAATTTGACCCATTTCCCTCTGCAGACAGAATCCAGAGCTGGTTCCTACAGAGGGAAATTCAGAGCGATAGTGAGAGATGGTCTTAACAGCCCTCTGGAAGAATATGTCCCCCTCTCAGCAAAGGTGGGACTGCAGGAGGCTCATTGCTAACTCAGCCACATACGGGCTCAGAGGTGAAGGCTCAGAACACTGAAAAGAATTCTTGTTCTTTTCCACCACATCACAAATAGGCAGAAGTTTTAGTTCTCCCCTTTTAATTCTCTAATTAGGATGGAGTTGGATTCACCTACAAGAACCCTTACAAGTTACAGCTATTATCTATATTTTTAGAGCTAGAAATGCTTATGATGAATAGTTTTCCTCTGGGCTTGGCAGCTCATGGGTACATTTGCTACCAGTCAAATTCCCAGTTTTAAGTTATTATTACAGGAGCAATCCTAGCATTCACTGATTACTCAATAGTTGTTGCATATCAAGGTGGAGATGTGCTTATGAAGTGGAAAAATGTTGGTAGAGTGCAAAATACAGATAGCAATGCTCTGGAAGAGACCTAGGCCAAGGCACAGGACATTTTTTCTTTAATTTCATTTACATCCAGGTGCTTTTACTGGAAACTATGTGCCAGGTCTTATTCTGAACTCTTCTCTATCTTGAAGAGAATATCCACATTACAATATTAACTTCCTTCTTCTCATTTCAGTCTGAAAGGGACAAATGCCAGATTGTTTTTCTATCAAATGATTTGAAAAATCTATTTAAAACATGCAAATCCAGTGCTTGGAAAGACCCACTTGACTAGGCAGTGTTCCCTTGGGGACTATAACCATTACATCCATAAATCAGAACTATTTTAAGCAGAAACATCCCATAACTTTCTCATAAATTTATTGTGCTATGCTCATGCAACAAATGTGATCCATGTCCCTATGAGAGCAGCCTGAACATTGGCTTTTCCCTTTCATCACAACATCAGCTTTTATGCCCAAGGAAGCATACAACATAACATCCACCAGGGAGTGCTGGCATTCCCAGCCTTTTCTCATGGACCTCTCAGACTAATCCTTGCAGGGGGGGAAAAACAAAGAGAACTCTTGTGACTGGACACTCAGCATACAAATAGAGATTCTCCAACAAAGATGCAAGATGCCCTATCAAATAAGATCCTTCATCTATACAAAGCTGCTATCCATGTTCTAGTTTGTTGGGTTCCTTTTTCAGAAAACACCCTCATTCAAACATACAAAAAAATGTAAAGCCTTAGAAAAAGAAACAAAGGCATCATTTAGAGTGTCTCCTCAGGCAAATAATCCTGAATATGATGGGACCATGGTAAATAAAAGTAAGGCAGTGTAATGAAGAGTTCAAGATGCCATGGCCATTTGCTTCAGGGCTTTAATAGGTCACATAGGTCTATTCTCTACTGGAGCAAGTTCTCATTAACAAAGTGTACACAACACACCATAGAAAAATTAACAGTAAATGATAGGGGTGGTGGGAACTGACAGGGTTGATGGGGCAATTTCCAGAAGATCAATCTGGTTTTAATTTTCTATAAACTGAGCAGTTTAAAGCAGCTCAAATTAAAGAATAGAAAACATGGTCACATTGTTTTCTACTGCTTGGTAACTACACGGAATATATAACAAAACAACAGCTATAGTCCTGCAGCAAAAGTTTACTTGTGGAGTTCAGTATAAAAGCCCATTGAAGAAGTTATGTATGTCCATAGGAATCCATAAAACGAATGTTCCCAAATTAACTTCATATATGTCACCTCCCAAGTACATGGGGGAGATTTAAATAATGACATCCATATGCACCATAGGTGTCTAAAACTGCTTTGTTTCATTTTGAAAGGACAAGAAACAGGAGAAAGAAGAATTGAAAGGCAATCCCATGCAAAATTTGCTGGCCATTTCCCGGGAAATAAACTTGGGTTTTTGAAAGCAAACAAAATGCACACATATATGGGTAAACTGGCCTGGCAAAAGAAGACCTGTTTGTGCCTGGACTTCCAGCTTCCAATTTGTACAAGAGGATGACTTTTCTATTTAGTACTTCCCATTGCTTCATTCAGACACTTCTGATGTTTCACATGCTGGAAACCTATTGTACAAACATATGGAGAAGGTAACATTCCATATGTGAATGCAAAACCTGCAAATATTCTGTGTCACCATTACTCTGCTGTTCTCCCCACCTTTTGGGAACCAGGTTGTTGTGTCACTAAATGTCACTAGCAGGTGGGAGGGCTTATGCAGAAGACATGGGTATGAAATTGAAAATGCAAGCAAAGAAAAACCCTCTCCTTTTCACACAATCTTTTTAGCTGGGCTTGCACATGAGCCATTGCTGCAGCTGGAGCTGCAGCATCCAGGCGTCTGCCATGGTCCGAGTGCTCATCCTTAGTTTTGGATGGTATACAAACAGAAGCACTTCTCTCCACCTTGTTCTCCCAGGATTTGTCTCCTCTTGTGCACTCTGGAAAGGGAAATTTCCAAGACTGTCTTTGCCAGGATTTCAGAGAGCGAGATGCTTGCGAATTTTACTTTATTGCTTACACATAAGGAGAGACCATGAGGGCACAGCAGGGAGTGTTGGGAGAAAGCTGAAAAAAGTATTACAGATACTGCAGACAGAGGAAAAACTAAGCCTGAGTTTGTTGTTACAGGGTCCCAACCAGTGAGCAGTTTGTTTTCCTAAATAAATCTGCTTTGCAGACATCCTTTCTTCTCCCCCATTCAAGTTTCAACCAGGAAACCTGGAATAAGTTACTGCTGATTTTAGAGGCAAATCAAAGTTCAGCCTGCTAAGCTCACATTTAAAGTTAGTCTTGATGAGCAACTCCTTGGGGCCCTTGTATTCAAATAGTGAGGTCTTGGATTTACCTGAAGTGCCCACCCATGCAGATCTGGAGCACAGGAGGAAGTCAAGGGCATGGGCAGCCCAGGCTTTGAGCCTCAGTGCCACCAGTAAAGGCTCCACATTTTCAGTCAAAAAATCCCTTTAATCAAAACTCAGTCTTTCAAAACAGTGGAATATTTACTAACCAAGACCAGGAGAGAGCTGGATTTAAGTAGACTAAATGGATTAGATCTCCCATGGCTAATCCCAAATTAAGTACAGTACAGAGCAGGCACACTGTCCTTGGAAAGGCTGAGTGACCAACTTTCTGGGATTTGGATCAGGCTGGACTTTCAGAGGCATGTCATCCCAGAGCTCCTGTACCCAGGAAGCTGTCATTATTGGCCTCCTTGGCACCTGACCCTGGCTAAATCCTGCTACACCTTAACAGAATAAAGAAATACAAATACTACAAAAACAGATCAGTAAGAGATTGATGAACTTCCGAAATCCCTTCCCAAGACCTGACAGTAGTTCTGAATTGAGGCTTGTGGCAGCCCATTTTGTTTAGCTCATTTGGTGTTGAAACCTGGCTACTAATATAAAGAAATGACAGGAGTTAAAACACAGGATGAAAATGAGATAGTGTAGCAGGTTATGGCTTGCATGTGAAAAATTCACTTTTGTTTTGCCACTTTGAACACCACCCACCCCTGCTTTTTATTTAAGCATAATGGTACTGCCTTTACTCCCCCAGGACTGAGGATTTCACATAGTTTAATAGTTTCTGTAATTAGATATTTGTGAAACTCTGAAATCCTCTGATGAAAGGTACTCTAAAAGTATTACCAACTCTTCTACCATGAAAGGGCTCCACCCAAACCCAAATACAGATGTTGTCCTCAATGCACATCATTACTAATCCAAGCCAGCAGTACTTATGCCCTGATTTAAATCCTCCTGAAGTCTCAGATGAGCTCCAGTAGGGCTCCAAGAACTCTAGAAAGGAAATACAGGCAAATTAGCCTTTGCTCCTCTCAAAATTGGAACCTCCTTTCCATTGGCAAAGACGTGAGTGAGGATATTCAAAACGAACCATGGAGCCATTTGCTGCTGAGAGCTTGTAAGAGGAATGATAATGTTCTTACACTGAGTTTGAAAACCAAGGCTGACAGTCAGGCTTCTCCCCATTGCTGGAAAATTGTTATACATATTAATACAAGTCCCTACAGTGCCCTGCCCCTACTCCACCCTTCTCCTGCCATGAATTTGTACAAGAGGACGACTTTTCTATTTAGTACTTTCCATACTCAAGCAAGTATCTAAACACCAGGTTGAATATTTAGCATTTATAGATCTGGCATATCAGTGCATACTAAGAACAGTGTGGAATGGGAAGAACTGCTTTACCAGACCTGCTCTAGCTACACTGCTCCTGGGTAGCCACTCTCTGGTACAAAATATGCCATGAGTTTGGTTTTTTTTTAAGAAAAAAGGGGGGCAGGAAGAAAGAGACCTGAATATTTTACCACGATTCCTGCTCTGTCACACAAAGAAGCAAAGGAGACAATAGTAATTATTGGTTACCACAGGAAAGTTTGTTTGCTGGGTCATTGCAAACCTGTGCAACAGGATCGTTTGCTCCAACCTCTTAGATAGTAAAGAAAAAAGTTATTTCAGCTTTTTCACCCCAAGGATGGTTGGTATCTCTACCAGCACTACAGTCTTTTAGCTCCTTCTGCACAAAGATTACCCACATAATTCCAGAAATCTGCCACTGGCTTGTTTCTCTTACCTTGGCTGCTGCTTCCATTGCTGGCCTTGGCGAATGAGAGAATTATGGTTCAGCTCTACAAAGACAGAATCCCCTGTGCTGTGCAGGACTTGAGGCCAGCCTTGTCCATCTTCTCAGCTTTTAGCTTCCTCAGTGCTTCCGTAATTAGAATTATCAGGACTAAAACACTGTGGACATTATTGCTGCCTAGCATGAAGCTAACAAGAGAGTGCCAGATTTATAACACTCTGGCCAGACAGAATTAAAAAAAGAGTTACAAATCATTGCCCAGTTCCAGGGATATGTACTCCAGGATCTTATTTTGCCAGAGACTCCATGTGAACTTTAGCCTCTAGAAGAAATCCGCCTGCAATTTTCTAATTTAAATACCAGTCAGTGGCGGGATGTAAACTAACATGCATGAAAAATAAGGGTTCAATGACCCAAATCAATTATGTTTTAAGGGCACTGCTCTGGACTCAGTAGGAAATATTTTAAACAGGAAAAAGAACTAAATAGGATCATTCATTGAACTGACTTGGAAATGAGGCAGAAATTTGGTAAATAAGAAGTTCAATGCAAGCCAGCTTTATGAATCAAATGTAGTGAATTAAAAACCCCAACAAAACAACAACAGCAACAACAAAAAAAACCCAAATCAAAGCCAGAAAAAAAAAAAAAGGAACCAAAACAGAACCAAAAAAGTCCAGATAATTTTTAGACTCAAATAATATTTCAGGTTCCTGGGTAGTTAAGCGAACAGTGCAATAAAACAAAGCAATTCTCACTTCTTCCTTGAGCCTGGACAGTTTAGTACAGTTTACTTCCAGACATTTAAAAAAAATAGTGGTTTATAGAAACCATAAAACTGCATCTTTATTAAAATAGTACAACCTGCTGGTCTTCTGTATAAAGCAAAAATAATAATCTAACAAAAAAACAGCTTCTGAAGTTCCGAATCAGTTACTATGGCTGGATTTTTAAAGCACATACACAGAAGCTAGGGAGAAACAGCTCTACTGCTTCAGAATATATGAATATAGCTGTTCCCCAAATTGGCCAAACATCCAAACTCTCTGCACGGTAAACATCTGATCTGCCAAGATACACTGTAAACACAATAGGATGCAGTTATTGCAATTAATCAAGATACAAAGAAAACAGGAGAGACCCATCATTTCTCTGCTCCTCAAGCACAAAGTACTTTCACAAATAATGAAGAGATTAATAGATATTAAGTTCACTGCCAACAAAACTTTCAGGCTCTTTCAAGGTGCCTTATTTGTCTTGACTGTCTTCATCTCTTGAGACAGAAATACAGCCTGGTGTGCATACCCAGTGCTTTACAGTGATGATTAAAGCAAAAGCTACCTGGACCTAAAAATCCCATTAAAGTGTTACTAAAATAACCCCCACACCTGGCAGCTGCTGGGATTGAAACCAGATGTGCAGTACATCTGGTAAAGAATGGGACTGCTGCTAACAAACACTGAGTTATTTGAGGGACATACTTTTCCAGTCCAGCAATGGTCCAGAAAGACTTGGTAAAAGGTACATATTTTGCCTCTACTTTTCTCAAGGCAGATGCTGACAGACCTATTGTGTGCCAATTTAAAACATTTGAGAACTTCCCTATCCTCCCGCCCCAATCAGAAGTGCATATTTTGCTGCTCCAGTTGCATAATTTACTGATTCAGCTGCATGCTTGGTTGATCTGGTAGGAGTTGAGATTCTGGATACATTGCCAACTGTGCAGCATGCTTTGTTGATCAGGGCTGTAGAATTTAATAGCTGAAATTTCATACACTTTACTAATCAGGCCACATTCTTTGCTAATTGAGGTGCATATTTTAGTAGTTGATTTTTTTTTAATCTTTCACTGATCTTGGGAAGGATCCTGCTCCCTCTTTAACCAGCAGGAATTTTGCCATACTTCTTGCTGGGTAAAGGACTAAGACTTTCACTAGAGGGTCTAGGATTGCTAAGATTTCTTCTCTTAAACAGAACAAGAAAGGCTTGATTTTTTCTTTAAGCCAGCAAGTGAACAGAAGAATACCAGATGAAGGATGGTACTGGCATAGAGAACTCCTTCACAGGGATTTGATTAAACAGATAATATTTAATGGACATACAGAGACATAATTTCGACTGTGTTACTCTTTCATCAGGCTTACATTCTTCCTTCAGGATAAACAAGCTGCTTATCTGCACATCTTGTTCCATTTGATACAGACACGCAGGAGGAAACATCACGCACCTTATCTTCAAATTTTCTTTCATTTGCTCTAACTCCTATTTTTAAATTGCTGTAGTATTTGGTGGAGGATTCCAGAGAGAGCTCTACTTTGCCACAAAACATGTTGCAAACATCCACGCTACCGCAAAGCATCACAAATTTTCTCAGCTCTTACTGGCAGAGACCACCTTCCTGGATGAAAAGAACAATTCAGTTCCCTATACCTCATGCAGACTTTGCCCCTGCCAAGGCAGTTTCTGTTATGTTTTTATATTGTTAACTGTAAGCCAGAAGACAATTTCTCATAAATCGTTGAATATTTTTTTTGAACTGATAAATTGAACTGCATTTGAATCACTGACTTAGAGTAGGATGTATATTTCTTTACTAGCATAGCAACACTATCGATGTAGCCAAAAAAGATAAAAATAGTGACACCTACGCAGCACAGTGCAGTCCTTGATAAGTGAAGAGCAAGTGCAACTTACTCCAAGAAATAATAAAAACAGGGAGTGAGAAATGTACACACATGTCTTTTTGGACACAGAGTTCCCTGTCACATTTGGGAAGATAAGCAATAGAAAATGCTTTTCATTCTGCAAAAGAAATTGTCCAGTATGTTAAGCACCTAAAAAAACGTGACCAAAAGAATAATTGACACAGCAAGAAGTCAAGTCGGGGAAAGCAGGCAGGGGACTGCTGCTTCTTCATTAAAGAGGCAGTTTCTTTTCTGTAGTGCTGTTGGTCAATACTTTAGTTTAGTTACTGCCTGGTGTGAAGTCAAACACTCTTGATTTCAGAGTTAGAGAACAATAGAAGTTGACTAGGAAACATTAGAGAAAAATTAGCAACATTTAGAGAGTTTGCTGATGCAGTCAGAGTCCCACCATTGCCTTTCACCCCCAAATGCGCAGCACTCAGCCAGTATTTACTCCTCAAGACTGTACAGGCAAAGGCAGAAGATAAACAGCACAGCAAGGATGCAATATAACTCAGGGAAGCAAGCAAGTTATGTAGTTTAATAAGAGAGGTATGCAACTGGATGAGGGTAAGCTTGCATTCTGCAATGCAATCCTGACTTGAAAGAGAAACAAAATACAAAGCCCCACAACCATACAATTCAATAGATCTTGGTAAAGTTAGTATTTCAGGGCCAGAAATGTGGCTTAATTAAGTTCTCACTGTAGCTATCTTCACTAGGATACCAAAGTGAGATAAAACATCTTCATTTCAACCACAGTCATTGCTGTGTGTTCATGTGCCGTGGCAGGGAATTACTTTATCAGGCAGAATTATAATGCTGTTTGCCACCAGAGAAAGCAATCCTACACTTTTTTTTCTTTATAGATGCATATATATGCAACAAGACATAAATGTACGGAATAACATTTCCTTATACTCTAGTGGCTCATGTTTTATAGAACTGAGAATCTCTACTAGAAGCGTCAAACCTTGGTTCTATCAGGATCCACAGGAAAAGTCCTGCTCCCTTCAGCGGGACCAGGACTGCTCATCCTTCCCAAAGCTCAGAGTGACTGCTCTGCAGCTGCTCCTGGTCGTGGGGCGCGTTGTGTTTCCTCCTCTGCCTTTCCACCGCAGCTCGGGTGCCGCCCGCGCTCAGCCTCTCTCAGCTCCCCGTGCCCACTCGCTCTCAGCTGAGCCCGGACCCCTGCCCTGGGAGCTGCTTTACCTGTCACTCGCGGAGTTCACCTGCTCTGCCTGCTACAGCCCAGGTGCACAAGAGCGGGGAGAGCGGGCATGGGAACTGTAAAACAGCCCGAGGTATTTGGGTTGGACTCCCCAAGCCAGGCTGTGCCCGTGGCAGGGATGCCTTTAGGCAAGCGTTCTCATTTCTCCCGGGAATCCGTAGGCACCGGGCTTTCACCGGATTTCGGGTCCGGCTTTACCGAAGCGGAGAGGTTGATCCGGGGTCCCGGAGCATCTCGTCTCGCGGTGCCTTTCGCACTCCGAGGCGAGTCCTCGGCCAGCCCTACGCCCCAAGCTCCGAGAGGCAGGGGCCGAAGGGACCCGCAGCCGCCCCCGCCGCGGCCGCCCCGCTGCATCCCTCCTCCCGTGTCCGCGGCGCATCCCCCGTCCCGGGAGCGGGAGCAGCAGCGCACCCCTCACCCGGGCTGCCGACAGCTCTGCCGCAGCCCTCGCCGCTCGGCGGGGAGCGCGCCAGGCGCCGCGGGAGCGGAGGGGGCTGGAGGGGAGCGGGGGCAGCCCGGTCCGAGCCTCCCTCCCCGGGGTGCTGTATCCTCGGCGGGCTCGGGGACCGCCGGGCTGGAGGCGGCTCAAGCCCTCGAGCCGCGGCGGGAGCGAGCTCCTGCGGGAAGTTTCTGCTGCGGGGCGGTGGGAGATGGAGGGGCTGTGGTGCTGGCGCTGAGGGGGGCGGCTGCCCCGGGCAGCGCACCCGGCCGCTGCTCCAGTCCCCTGCTGGAGCCCGGTCCGGGGAGTGAACGGTCAGAGGAGTGCGAAATAGGAAAGGGGCTCAGGTCTTTCCAAGCAGCTAAAAGGACAGGAAAGGAATATTCACGGGCATCCTGGGGAGCCCAAAGCACGGGACCTGCACAGAAACCAGCAGCCAGGGTACAGCAGCCACTTAACCTTTCTGAAGGCGATGGGAGGGCAAGGGACACTCCTTGTTTCTGAGGCAGCTTTCTGGTTTACACTCACCTGTACTCCATTGACTCACACCACATTCTGCAGTGAGTGTCAGATGACTACTGAATCAATGGGAAAAAATGGATAATATCTTCAGTTGGTGTCCAAGTTGGATGCATATGGTAAGTATGAAGTTGTAGGGCTGGTGTCAAAGAAAACTTTTTTATTTTTCCATAAATACAGTCTTGTGTTGAATGCATCCTGGCACTGAGCTCTTGTCAAGTCCAGGCCCATATTCACCTGCTCCATGGGTTTGATGTCCTGAGTGTAAGAGATAATGCTTGAATCCCAGAGAAGTGAAACATATCTCCAGCTACTCTTTGCAGTGCTTGTGAGATGAAGCTGCCTGTTACCCTTTCTTGGACACCTACAAAAAGTAATAAGATTATTAGCCTAAGGCTGAGGGGGCTCACGGACAGGACTCTGACTGCTCACTGCCCACAGGGACCACAGTTCCTCCGTGGGAAATTTATATACGCTAATTTAGAAGTAGCCCTTCTATGGAAGAACACATAAGGAATGTCCCAATAGATTAATTTGCTTGTTTATACTTCTTGCACTGAAAGCAGAAGATGCAAATAATTCTTTGTGTGACCAATTCTTATTTTACCCTTATTTTTTCAGGGCAAACTCTGTGTAAAGGGTGTTCCTGGGCTCTGACCTTGTCAGTTATTTACTGTGACTGCTTCTGTTTGAATTTACATTTTGCTTCTCCTGGGTAATATTTGTTTGAGTTACCTGTCAGATGAAAAAGTGTATATCCGAGAATTTATAACTACATTTTATCTGTTCTGAATAAACACAAAACCCAGGACAGTTGGCATCCTTGGCAGGAAGGTTTTTCTGAGCAGAACACTTCTGCCTGAAGGGCAGTCTGGTCTCTGTAGCACAGCACTGTGGAGTACTGCTTTTCTCTACACTCACTGTTAAATCTCAGGGCGATGTCACCATAAATGTATGTTAAGCTTTGAAAAATCCCCAAAACAAGAAATCTACTTTTTTCCACATGAGGGTCAGGGAGACAGAAGTAAATGCAGAGATTCCATCTGCCATTTCCTTAGTCTGATGCACAGTTGATGAGAATGTAAGTCAAGGACTAGCTGGCAGAAAAGGGTATTCAACCTGATTTTTTTTCTTTCCTTGGACATTGCTGGAATAATAATATAAAAATATCTAAGTGAAAGAGAAAGTCCAAGTCTAGCAGCTTTCTTTTTAGGGATCTTACACCCCTGTTATTTGGATTCCTTTCCAGGGGTGATCCAAGTGCAGGCACCTGTAATCCTTTGGAGGCAAAGAGCATGCTGTGTGGGCCTTGCTGCCATTCCCAGCTGTAGACCTTGGGCACGCAGCACAGACACAACCGTATGCTGATTTCTCATGTTTGTGTTTGCCTTGTTGTTGGCCTTGCAAACTCTGCCAGTATGTCTTTGTTTCCTTATCTTAGCCTCCCTCTGCTAGCAGAACTGTCCACACCACACGTCATCACTATGGCTTAGCAATGACTTAGAATCTAGAATTAAGGATCAAACGTACAGTAGTCTGCTCATAAAGTATTTTCCACTTAGGTTGTTGACCTTTTCACCATATTTTTAATGAGGATTGTGTTTTATATTTATGATCTCCTTCTGTGAGCAGGCAGGAGGACTCTGTATGGGCTTGAACAACTTCCCACACCAGACAGCATAGAAGACTAAGTCCAAAAGGTGTCTGACTGCCCAGTGAAGGTAACGACCAGGAAGCCAGGCTTGCAAGTGGTTCCTGCAAACCTCTTGCAGGTGAGCTGCCTTCCCCCAGTGTCATAGCTGCCTGTTAGACAGACGTGTCAGGCAGCTGGAGGGAGACTGGAGATAGATTTACAGGAAGGACCAAGAGAGGGAAGATGAGTAAAGGCACTTTGCTTCCTGCCTAATCTTTATTCCCTGTCTCACACTCCCTACAGCCCCACACCTCACAGAGTTGCCACACAGCCCAGATCAGAGTCGTAGCCCATTCTCACCACACGTCAGGAAGGGGAGATACAGGGGCAACAACCATGCACATTCCTGAACAAGGGCCAAGCTTCTTCCACCGTCATTAAGACACCTTTAAGAAAGTAAATGTCCTGTTCTCTGTGTTAGACTCCCTGCTGAAAACTTCAAGGTTTTCATGCTCTTTTAGCAAGTCCTTCCAAGGACAGGGTTTCCTATTGTACTATGCCATTTTGAGAGCTCTTGAAATGCTGAAGCAAGCACCAATTTCAGTAGAATAGTGACATTTATAAAGTTAGTGGATATGACTTGTGTGTGTAATGGCAGCACTTTCTTAACCAGTACCTCCAGGCTGGGAAAGCAATTTCCAGGAAAAAAAAGAACTAGAAACTTACTGCTTCCAGACTGGCAGCAAAAATCTTTTATTGTGAGAAAGCTAAGTTTGAAACCACTAAAGCCCAGCAATTTCCATCAACTCTTTCTCTCCCCCTCCCACAGAGATACATGGAAAGAGAACTTTCTGAATTAATTTCCTGGAATATGTAAGGCATCCTGACACCAAAAGTAACTCTCTTTGCCCAGAGAGACTATTGTAGAATGTCCCACAGAAATGAATGCAGCTCTTAGCAGTTTCTGTTTTTCAGAACAGCTGGTGTGACCAAACTGAATCCAGATTTAAACAGGAGGAGGGCATTGGCAAGATACTTTCAATAACAAGGCCTTAAATCTTAGTTTATTCTCTGTATGCAAGAGCTCCCATCTGCAAACCTTATGGTTACACAATGTGGCCTTTTATGCTTTCCCAGCCTTCTCTTAGGTATAGTAAAGGTTGATTAAATCCATTCTGAGCTATGTTGTTATATCAGACACACCACAGTTGCATGTCTTCACTGTTTATAGAAATGAGTCGGGAAAGTAGCACTTAAAATACATACCCATGCTAGAACAGACTCGCTAAAAATTGCTTAGGTATAATGCTGTAAAAATGTTTCGCATATATAAATAAAATTTATGGCTAAACAAAATACATAAATTAAATATTAAGGAAATGTTTAATAAAGCATGTTTCTGAAGACCTGCATTCTAGTTCCATTGTCTGTATTTAATACAAAATTACTTTTTCCCTCAGTGGGTGTGAGAGGGGAGCTGGATGCCTGAGTCTGATTGTAATCTGCCAGTAATAGAGCTATTTTTATGTGGTTAGCACAGGTTTCTTTTCTCATGAAGTTTTTTGCAGTCTGAGTGACACCAAATAATAGAAATATGTAAGCAGAAAAACATGCAGTAAGCACAGGGAATTGAAACATCGTGTTGTCAGTGGTTAGAGAGCAAGAACTTCCCTAAGGAAATGTTTAGAAAAACGTGTTTGTAAGTGGAAAACACCATGCAGGGGCTTTGTGCTGTGCAGAGAGTGCCACCTTCTGCTCCTGCAGAGTACCGAGCCTTTCTGTCCTACCTGACTCTTCTTTCACTGGTGTAATTCTCACACACACAGTGAGTTACAAAATTAGCCAGCTGGACAGGAACTCGACAAATAGCCACTATTACCTGGTAATTTTGTTACATCAGTTCTTTAATTGCATTATATGCCCTTTTTTTTTTTTTTTTTTTTTTTCTTTCTCAGAGGAAAGACAAATAAATTTCCCTACCCCTTTTAGGAACAAGACCCTGTGGGTTCCTGAAAAAGACAATTTCTATTAAGGTCTGAGAGAACTCACTTGGGGAAAAGACAGCATGGCAGCTCCTGTATGCAGTCTAGTTGCAGGGTGAGAGAAAGCTGCAGCAGGCTGTGGTTAAAGAATTTGTTGTGGTACCTTCTGATCTTTCTTCCTGAAGAATTAAAGAGTGCTCTGCAAAAAGAACAGGCTTTGGGATAAGCCATGGGCTCTTTCACTGCTGGAGACAGACTGCAGCTTACAGAAGTTGTCTCCTGCAAATTTACAGGAATCCCTTCCCTTAAAGGCTTCATTTGTGATATTTCAAGTGGTTGACATTTTTTCTGGCTTTTTGAACAACTACCACAACATTCCTCTGTTGTGCTAAAAATTACATTACTAATGATAGACATCTTTCAGTATGAAGGATTCTCCTTCTCTTTCAGGCAGCCTGGTTAAGCCTGCTGCAGCTTTGTGCCATGCTTGGGCAATCGTCTCCAAACAAGTGGTTATTCATGTAGTTGGGGCTTTGGTGCTATGTGGCAGAGTAGCAAGTAAAAAAGAGATACTTCAGAGCATTACCCAAGCATTACATGGTTCTAGAGAGATGGGATCAAAGTCAAGAAGCAAACACAGACAAATATTCCAACTGAAGAGAACAGCTACTTTAGTGACTCAACAGTTGGGTTCTCTGTTGGTTATTGCTTTCTGGTTTTGAGCTCTCTGCGAGAGGCAAAAGTCCCAGCTTTTAGATTCTTAAAAGAAAATCAAAACCAGATCAAATGAAGATCAAGCATTCAAGTCTTCCTTACCATATTGTTTTTGACATCTTCTGTGGAAGAGTATCCAGTGAATGTCACTCCTAAAGATTTGAAACACTCATTCACACACACAGTTCTCAGGGTTTCCTCTCATATCTCAGCAGATCCTTGGTCTCCTTCACTCAGCTCCCCTTAACACATTCAAATTGCACATATGGTTCATGAGCTCAGTGTCAAACATGCATGCAGCCAAGAAGGTCAAACTGAGCCACAGCCTGGGATTGCCCATTCCTATCAGCAACTGGATCAGGCAGCAGAACAGCAGGAGGCGGTCCTATGAATCCAGATACACTTTCCCTGGATACCTCTGATCATCATGCTGGGAGCCCCTCTTACATCCATGCGTTTGCACTTGAGAACAGTCCTCTTTGTGACTTAGTTTGTAAAGTAATGGTCTCTTCCAAGTAATCCTGGAGGGCTGTGTAATGTGTGCAAGAAACCATCCAGTTGCTGGCAATATCCGGGAGCTCGGTTAACAGGTTTGCAGTTCAAACAATATGCTGGTGTTTTGGTTTATCAACCCTCCTGACTTGCAGAACAGCCTCCCGTCTTCCTAGGGGAACAGTTCAGAGGATGCATGTTCATAATAAGGATAATTTGGAAAGGTTGATAACAGAGGAATACCTGGCAAAACGGACAGTGTTTACCTGGCAATTATATTAAGGGTGGCAGCATGACAGCTGTAGTTTTAGTTAGCAGTAGTTTTCATTATGAAGTTATGTGCTCCGATGTACCAGCTCCCAGTACCCCAGAGGACTTGTGGGATGCCCGGCGCCAGAAAGACGCTGAAAATTCTAAGGATTGATTCACGAGGAAAGAGCCATCGGAAACGCTGAAAATGCGACATTTACAGGACATGTCACTCAAGTCTCCTGACTGCCCTGTAAAGGGCAACGCTAATGCAGGAACATGAACGAAGCAGATACGCAATGCTGCGAGGGACGCACCACCCTCGCAAAGAAATTTAAATTTTTAATTTATGCAGAACTTAATTTTAATTTGTGCGCGTCGATGCCAGCCGCAGGGTCCCGACAGAGAAGCCGCTGAGATCCCCGCCCCTCAGAGAGCCCCGGCCCAGCCCCGGCCCGGGAGCCGCTCCCCCTCCGNGTGACCGGCGCCCGTTGTCGTGCCCATTGTTGGTGTTTTAAGTCAAATCGGTGACTTTCGTACGGCTCTCTCCTGTGGGGTTATTGCTGTGTTCCCGTGGCGTGCCTGCATCTGTGTGTGTGTGCGCTTGTGCCGCAACACAGGGACACGAAAGGACTCTTGAGGCCAAAATACCGTTTAATACTGGGAATGGGTTGTAAAGGAGAAAGCCATTCTTCATCACATTGATCATTTCAACGTGTTTTATGACAATGAAACAAACGATTTCGTATTGGCTGGATTTTGACAAGGTTTAAGGAGCCAATATCTTGCTTCTCTTTTGTCTATAATTCCTCTTGGTAACCTGTCATGTAGCATCTATCTTCTGTACAGTGGCAGTTCTAGGAGTTTTATTGAAAGCTTTATTATACTGAAAATCTTTAAAAATTAGTAACAAATCACAGTGAAGACATTCTTTTTTTTTTGTTTGTTTGGTGGAGGTTTCTCGTTTAGAAAGGTGCTGCAGGTTTCTGATTCCTTCACAGCACATCTCTGTAAAGGTCACCTACACAACCGTGTTTTCCTGTGTGCCCTGGACTGTTTGCTGCCTCAGTAACATTTTGGAGGTGATGGTGGGGTTGCAGGGTGACCATGGCAGTATGGCACAGTAGCAGTTACACAAGTGCTCTCTGGAGATATGGAAGGAATGTTATTCAGAATGTTTGTGTTCATGTAAAAATGCAGTCAAAATATTCCAACACCTCCCCACCCCCACTCCTAGAGGTTAGAGCTGAATACCTGAAGAATCGTTTGAAAATTCCATAAACTGTGATTGGAAATCCTTTTCTTGGCTGATCATAGGAGAAGGCAATGTTGAGCTGCAGTCCTGGCCATGTTCTGACTGCCAGCTTGTGTTGTAATGAGTAGTTCAGAGTCTGTACGGTGATTCATACTTGTTATTCTGCAGACAAGTAAACAGTAATGATGTAATTTAATTTTTAAAATGTTAAATCTGAATTCCATACTTCATTTTAACAAAATATATTGAAACTTACTTCTTTAAATGAAATATATGGTATGTTTCCATATATGTGCTGTAATTTACATGGGAGGATACTACTCTCATAGTGGCTTTGTTCTTAAAGCAGAGGCCAAAGAGATCTTTCCATTAAAAGGGACAATGATTTTAAATCAGCTGTCTTGCTAAATATTATCTGTTGCATCATTCTGCAGTGTATCAGTGCTACTAGAATAGTAGCATAAACGGATCACTTTATATCTATACTTGGTTGTATTTCATTGTCTCTGTTGTTACTGCATGTTCTGGTTCTGTCTGTGAGCACTACTTTATTTTTAACTCATATTTTCAGAGCTCTAGTAAATGTTTGTAAACTCCCTACATTTTGTTTCTAGAGGATGCAGCTCCTTGATGATTACGACTTTGGCTGCAAGCTGTTTCCATGATGTGGAGTTAGCAGCTGCCTGCTGCACACCAACAGCTCTACAGCTCAGAACTGTGCTCCTGTATGACATCTTGATGCTGTTCTTGCTGATGGAGAGAAACAGGACTTGGTAGTTCACTTGCTGGCAAATTGTTGAGAAGAAGAACTTTCCAGGGATCTGAATCATTTTTACCATGGACTCCTCATCTATCCAGCAGGATGTTCACTTGGAGAGCAGAAGCAGTAATGGGGCTCCCAGCAGCTCTGAAGAACTTTTGGATTGTAAAGCTAAGTCACGGCTAATTACTACAGATGAAATTAACAGTAAGTTATTTAATATGCACCAAATAATTTCCCAGGTTTTATATAATCATCTGTGTTATTGTTCAGCTGAAGTTTTTCCTTGAGGTCAGGAATTTCTTGTACAGTTTTAAACAAGTTTGGTGAAGTCTGTAGCTCTGTGTGTATGTAAAACTGTTTTTTTTAGCTGTAGAACTTGTTCTTTTGAAAGCAAAACCAAACTATTAACTTAAATACTATCAACTGTCAGGCGAGTGTTTGTTGTTCAGGGTGTTAGTCTGTCTTCAGATAATGTTTCCAAGGGTGTACACCTGAGACTCTCTAGAACGATCAGTTCTGAAATGACTGTCCCAGTGTAAGCTTGTGACTGGAGTACTTTCTCCTGGCAGAAGAAATCTCCTAATAAATTATCACTTAGGCAAAACCCAAAACTGCTTCCCTTTATGAAAGAGCGATGCTGGCATGTACTCTCCAATTTATCTCAAAGTAACTTATATGTGGACAAGCTCTGTAATAAAATAATCATGAAGCTATGAGAAACTATTTAGAGTCCACTATCTGAGTAGATTATAGAATCAAACTCGAGTTGGGAGGGAGCTGTGTGGGTTATCTAGTCCAACCTGCTGCACTGAGCACACCTAGTTCTGGAGCAAGATCAGGTTGCTCAGGGCCTCATCCTGTTGAGTTCTGAAAGTGTCTGTAGAGAGAGGTTCAGCAGCCTTCCTGCCCATTCCAGTATTTAACTGCTTTCATTGTGAAAGTATTTTCCCTGCCCTGAATTGAAATCTCCATGTTTCCCTGGCTGAGAAACATGGTCTGAGGATATGTTGGTGTTTAAGGATGTGGGGCTGGCTGGGTGGAGAGGTGTGTACATTGTGGCTGCGTAGATACACAAAGACACAGTTGTTCCTTATATAAAAGGAGGTGACGTGATGAGGTTGGGGCCTTCTGGTACCACAGGTTTGTCACCTTGTCACAGGCAGCAGAGAGGAGGCCCTGACGCTTTGTTTGCTTTTCTTAGGCTGCCCTCAAGAGTGCCAGAGTGTCGTTAGGTGATGATTCATTCATCTTTTATGGAGCTGGAGATCACACGTTCCTGTCATCTCCTGTGTTGGACAATGGAATTGTGGCTTACAAATAGATAGTGTGTCTTTCTGCTGTTTTTATTCTAATTGCATCTCCTTACCCATTGTTCTAAAAAGACTGCAGCTGGATTGACACTACTGCCTTTAAATTACTTTATTTCAAGGAGTGTTTAGATTCTGAGTGTTTCCTGGCCTCAGGAAGTTGCCAGGAAACTATTCATCCAGAATTTTGCTCCAGCATCCCTTTGGTATACGTATACCACTCACTGTTGTGAAGAAAAAATGTGAATAAAGTAGAAACTTGATACAGTTTCTGAGATGGGCAGAAACAATATTTTTGAATGTATGAGCTGTCTTCTTATTTTTGACTTCTTGTGGCTATTCTTAACTTTGACAACTATTTTAAATTCAGTTTTACCAATATTCTGGTTTTAAAATGTTAGTCATTAAAAAGCAGTCTTTCCCTCTGTCCTCCTTTTCATCCTTGTTGAACCCACCTCTTCCATCATGCCTGCAACTGTTTTTGTGACGACATGATGATCTAAATCAGAGAAGTAAATAAGGTTAAATGGCCTGAAATGTTGTCTGCATGACAAGTAAGATACTCAAAAGTATTTTGATTTAAATCTTAGATCTAATGGGTTTTGGCAACCTAAGTCTGAAAGCTTTATATTTCTATGCAAACTGTTTCCTCATTCAGTTTCCTCTGTCCTGGTTCACACTGAGCTAGTTTGAGAGAAGATGCACTGCAGAGATGGGAACTTGATTTTTGCACTTGTAAATACTTTGTGATCATAAATGTTAAATGCTTTCCACCATCTTTAGGAAAAAAAAATCTTGTATATTATTCCAGTGATTTCCAGTTACTTCAGTGATGATGAGGTATAGGAATGAACAGAAAAGCAGTGGCTATTTCAGTGCTCCGCTCATTTGAGATCTATAGTAATTAATTTAAAGTTAGATACACAGGGGTTTTTGTAACAGCAGGTTCATAGGTGTTCATAGTCCCCAGCCAAGTGAAATAGAAATGTGTGAGAAATCCAGAGTATAAATCTGTGAAATGTTTATCTGGTTTTGAATATGCATTTTTTCCTGCTGGAAAAGAAAAATACTACTAAGTGGGGATAAAATTGGTGTTGAAGTGATTCTTCAATTGCATTTTTAATTGGTAGCTTTATTATTTTGATACATATGAGCTTTGCTACTGTACTTTTGATGAAGATATCCTATTTGAAAAAATGAAAACTCAGTTCAAAATCGAGAAACTGCTTGGGCCAGGCTGGAAATTGGGATGGTGGATGCTTTCTCCCCAGTGCCCTGCTGCACATCAAAGAGCTGATTCATTCAGCACAGGCCTGCAGCTGCTCAGGCTTACTTCTAGCAGATTGCCCCTCAGAGTTCCTTACACTCAGTATTTCATGCTTCTAAACATAACAAGATCTAAAAACCTCTGTGAAATTTCAAAGATATTTTATATTATGACTTTTGAGGGCAACATAGTAAAAGCAAATGAAAAGTACTTGTTCTGGTCTTTTGAAGTAAAGAATCAGAAAGCCTCTATGAAATTTCTGCTGCCAGTTGCTGTCGGTAGCAGTTTCCATATTCACACAAGGTAAAGGCAGTAGTGCTGGCATTGTATTTGGGTGGAGCTGTGAAGATGAGCCAGGTGGCTTGAAGTGTAGTTCAGTAAAACTTTCTTTTCCAGGTACCAGTAATAACGTCAACGAAGTGCCAAATGAAGAGGGAAGTCTGGAGATAAGCAGCAAAGTGGATGCCTGCCAGAATGGGCCAGAGTCGCTCTGCCCCGACTCTCCTGTATCTTTTGATCCTACCAGCAGTGAGCAGGGTGAAGAGTCATCCCCAGGTGTGACTGGTTTCCATGACAGCCTAAGGAAGTCTCAGGGAACTAGTGCTGAGGGCATAGCTCTTAGAAAAGAAGCTTTGCAGTCTCTCAAACTAAGTCTTCCCATGCAAGAAACTGAATTGTGTAAGCATCTGTTTATGGTGGTGCCCCTGCTTTCTCTTGCTGCATAAAGCTTTTTACTCTGAGCCTGGCTCTGGACTCCTGTAACATCATTTAAGCTTGAACTAAACTTATTTTTGCAGTGAACTTTTACTTAGAACTACAGTTCATTTTCTTTCAGTAAACCACCCTCTGCTGCAGCTAAGGCATGTGCCTTACCATTTAAAACTGGCTCTTCGCTGGAGGGGAATTCACGCTTTCTGGGGCTGAAGCTATTCTAATCTTCTTGATTATTAGGAGTAACAGGTGACATTAAAAAAAAAAAAGGGAACAGCAGAACCAGGTGGTTTTAAGCTAAGAAAAAAAAGAAAGGAGAGAAGAGCAATGAAGGGGAAAGAAGGGAAAGCCTTTATATTAAAGTGTCTAAAAGTCTTACTGCAGGAAAGGTTTAATGTGAGTTGATAAAAGGTAAGAAAATGTATCTAGGGAACAATTTTCCACTACTTGTAGGGAATGAATGGACTGTGTAGGTCTTGCTTAGTTTCATAATTTTAGTACTGTCAGAAATGCAGGACAGGCGAGATTAAATGACAGCAATATTTTTTTTTCCTTGCTGTATAATCTCTTGTCGTATATCTGGAGGAACTATAGCATTTGCAAACTGAGCAGTGGAAGTCCGCAGGATTTATCAGTGCTTACACAAAGACATATTTGAAGAGGGTCATTTGAGGTGCATGTCAGTGGGCTTTCCTTTTGTTCCTTGCTTAAGCATGAAGCATGTTGCTGATGATAGAAGGGGCTTTTACCTTTTGCATCCCTTTTGCCCGTGTTGGAGTTTTCTGTTGGACTGTGAAGATACCTTTCCTTTATAGGCTCAGTAGAGTCTTCACTGCCACTGGAAAATGAAGAACAAATCAGACTTCAGGCAAGAAGGCGTCTGGAAGAACAGCTCAAACAATACCGGGTGAAGAGACACCAGGAAAGAGTGAGTACCACACAACGCATCTTTTAGATTGTGTTTTGTTGAGAAGCTTGGAAACTTTACCATTTCTGTGCCCTAAATTAAAACATTCAGTAGTTTTCTCAAATTAGAGAAAGCATTTTTTTTTTCTTCTGGACAGGCAAAATTTGGTTCTGTTACCTCATCAGTAATGTGCTACTTAAAATGGGGGAGGAAAAAACAGACGCCAAACTTAAAGTAAACTGAATGTTCAATTTTGCCTCTATTTTTCAGTTACCTTTTGGAGTCTCACATGAACATTTTCAGCATCAATATACTGAAGTTTGGTAGGGTTGATTGCTGATATAATTTACCTTGTTTATGAAAGGACATATGTTTAATATCAGTGTAAAAAGCGTAGAGCTTTATATCTCAAGTTACAGCAAAATAAGTCTTTGATGCTATTTCAAAGTTCACATTGTGGAATTTATTGTTACTCTTTGCTTCTTTTAGTCGAGTCAGTCTGCATCCAAAACCCGTCCCACCAGCACGCTGGATCCTGAGCTGATGTTAAATCCAGAAATCCTGCCAAGAGCCAGCACTGTAGCAATGACAAAAGAATACTCCTTTTTGCGGACCAGCGTCCCCAGGGGGCCAAAGCTGGGGAGCTTGGGACTTCCAGCATCCTCAAAAGAAAGAAGAAGCTCAAAATCTAAGGCCAGCAAGATCCGGTCCTTGGCTGACTACAGAACTGAAGATTCAGATGCTCGAAATGCTGCTGGGAATTCTGTGGCTGCTGACTTACCTGGGGGAGGTCTGACTCAGAGCAGAAGTGGTCCAACATCAGTTGTTTCTGAGATCAGTCTGCCCTCTGACGTGGATGATCGAGTAGAGAATTCCTCCTTGGCAGGAGACAGCATTTCAGAGATTGATGGGAGTGAAGTGGGAATGAGGCTGGATGGAAGTGAGAGCGACAGCTCTACCTACAGCAGTGTGTCAGGGAAAGGGCTGTATAGCAGTTTACAGAATGCAGAAGGCAAACAAGATACTGCATATACAATAAATGGCCAGAAGATACATCCTGAAGCAATGGGGCAATTTCCTTCTATCAGTGAGGTGCTGCGGGCTGCGGCAGTGGAGCATCAGGCCCAAGAGCAAGACATTAATGGAGAGGTACGGAGCAGGAGAGACAGTATTTCTAGCAGGTAAGAATGATCTATTGTTAGTTAATGATATTTTCTTGGAATAGGCAGCCTATTACTTTTCCGTCCTACTGACTTTAGATCTAGTTTTAACTTACACTGTGATTGAGTCTGTTAGTAGCTTACAAATTCTAAAAGATTCTGAGAGGTCGCTTCACTTGAATTCCTATTTACTAAGTATATCTTTAGACAAAGATATTTTTGCCACTGGCTGTGTTAAATGCACTGCAAACAGTTGTTTCTGTATAGAAGGACTTCATTCACTGAATCACTCATGAGCCTTGGTCTATAAAGTCTGAAAGTGTGGACTTGACTGCCTCAATGATATTTAGTATTATTCTTTTCTCAATCTATGCATGTACCTTTCAGACCTTACATAGATAAGAAATGCCAAGAGTCTTGTCCTAGATATCTTTTTCTTTTCAGCCCTTTGAGAATGAGATTTAGTCTCCCAAGCTTATGTGTATATGACAGGTATTAAACTGATCCAGAAAGCAAGTGCATGACTGGTGAGGCCCTTTACAATGTGTGCTTTTTATCAGTTGTCTGCAGATGCATGTTTTATATGTCGTACTTTTGAAATTACTTCCCCCCTGCTTTGTTGGAATAAAGTGTCATGCCCAGAGATGTTGAGGTGTACAATCAGTTGTTGACGATTATTCTGGCTTAGGTTTATTTCTTATGGTAATGAGAGAAGATCTTTTTCTCCAGATGCCTTGGCTGTACCGCAAGGAATCAGTATAAGGAATCCCTTATGCCAAATACCTGTTCTTCCTTTTTTTGCAGCAGCTGTTGGTATTTCTCAGGCACATTAAAGCAGACAGTTACGAGAATAATTGTGGAGGTTTTGAGATCCCATCATGTCCAGCTGTCTGCTTAAAATGGGATCTGTAAATACAGAATATGATGAAGTCAATGATTGCACTTATGTACAATAACAAATACATGGTGCCATACTGGATTCTAGTTGCTGCAAGTACAGGAAACTAAAGTATAAAACCCTAGCATGAATATAATTTCTTTCTCTTTTTAACAGGGGTTGTTAGACTGTGTTCTGGATCTGTCACAAAGCCAGAAAAAATGTCCTACAGTCTAAGCCACAGGGAGTCTGAGTACCTCTTAATTTCAGAGTTACTTTTCTTCAACTAGATGAGGGTTGTATTCTAACCTTGTAACTGTGCTTGTGCTGTCTCTGTCTCCAGTGTTTCTATGGAAAGCTCAATCGCAGGAACACATGACGAGATGTTGCAGGTTATGAAGGAGAAGATCAGACTTGAAGGGCAACTAGAAGCACTCTCACTAGAAGCTAATCAGGTAGAAAATGAATTTGGAATTCTGTATTCAGCAAATCAAAATAGTATTTTAATTAATTTTCAAGAGCCTCTTGCTCATTACTTATGGAGTTGTGTTTTGTAAAAACATGGTTGAATAAGATACTTTACAAGAATGCCATGGTGGGCTGACCCTGGCTGGATGCCAGGTGTCCACCAAAGCTGCTCTGTCCCTCTCCTCAGCTGGCCAGGGAAGGGAAGAAATAACAGTGAAAGGCTCTTGGGTTGAGGTAAGGACAGAGAGATGGGGAATCTCAGCTCCAGAGCATGGGACACCTCCTTCCCCTCGCTTTGTACTGACCTTGGTGTCTTCAGAGCTGTTTCTCTCACAGTTTCCTTTCTTATTATGCTGTTGCTCTTCTGCTATATTTTTTTCACTTTCTTAAATCCCTCATCCCAGAGGCCACTGTCACTGCTGGGCTCAGCCTTGGCCAGTGCTGGAGCCAGCTGGCCTTGTCCCCTCTGAACATGGGGGGGAAGCTTCTGCCAGCTTCTCACAGGGACCACCACTTGTAGACCCCCAGTACCAAAATCTTTTCATCTAAACCCAATACAGATGCTGAAGAGGATAAGTAGAAAGCTGGTAAAGTCTTCAAAGATTACTTTAAAAAAAAGTGGTGGTTTTGTATGTTTTGTTTTTAAAGTCAAATTAAAAGAGAGACAATAAATCTGGAGCAGTGCTAGCAATGTTTTTGAAGTATTTTCTAGTTGTTTTAATTGATGGTATAGCACTTCAAATAGAAAGCATTCTTCCTTAAAGTGTGGAAATACGTGTTTTATGAAAAATCCTGATGTGGTTACTGACATACAATGCTCTATGTCTTGTATGTCCTTTCCTCTATTTTCTTTGACTGTTTTAAATACCTGATAGGTGAGCTGTTGCTTTAAAAAGAATTTTTTACAAGCAAGTGGTCTTTGCATTATCAAAGCCATTTTGCTGGGCACCTATTTTAGTCAGCCGTTAATGTATTTTCTCATGAGACTCCTGTATTTTGATTTTCTGGACACATTCAGGCTCTCAAAGAGAAGACTGAGCTACAAGCCCAACTTGCAGCTTTGAACATGAAGCTTCAGGCACAGATGGAGCACAGCCAAAACAGCCAGCAGAAGCAGGAATCCCTGAGCTCAGAAGTGGCCACATTAAAGCAGTCTTGCTGGGATCTGGAACGAGCAATGGCAGACCTGCAAAATGCCTTGGAAGCAAAGAATGCCAGTTTGGCTTCTTCAAACCATGATTTACAGTTAGCAGAGGAGCAGTACCAGAGACTCTTGCAGAAGGTTGAAGATATGCAAAAAAATGTTCTCACCAGAGACAGTACAGGTGGGATGATGTAAATGTCAGTCTTTAAAATTTGTTGTTCCATAAATTGTTTTATTCCACTTGCTTCCAAAGTCCAGGAAGAAGAAGAAGAAATTTAAACTTGTTTATTTGATATCATACTAATAAAATGGTATGAATTTTAAAATATTTGGTTTTGATTTTGTGTCACAGAAGTGTCACAGTTTGCAAGCTGCCACTGCCAGCCTGAGGAGGGAGGCATAAATATTTAGTCCAGACAGTGGCCTAGTTGTTTCTTTGGAAAATTGTACAAATGCTGATTTGTAATGATGACTCTGCGTGCCAGGACACCTACTTCCTGATGTTTAGTTAGTTCATATTTTCTGCCTCTAAGGCACTGTGAATGCTTACAGAAGTGATTCATTTAGTTTAATTTTATTCTGGTTATGACCCGGTACTTTGCATTCTAGCACTTTGGCAAGAAAAGCCAATCTTTATATAATTAGGCTTATGTACTTCTGTTCAACAATAAAGGAAAAATAGAAAAAACTATGAATATAGCAATAATCCTTGAAAAAGTGTGCATAAAAATAGCACAATGGGGTGTGTTAGTCCAAGTTCTTTATTTTTGTTTTTCTAGTTCATGACCTGCGACAGCAGTTGGCTTCCTTGCAGACCCAGCTTCAGAAGGTGCAGCTGGAACGGACCACACTGACCAACAAGCTGAAGGCATCTGAAACAGAAATCACATCTCTCCAAAATGTGAGGCAGTGGTACCAGCAGCAGCTGGTCCTGGCACAGGAGGCCCGTGTCAGGCTGCAGAGTGAGATGGCCAATATACAGGTATTGTGATTTATTGCACATGGGAGAACTGAGAATCTCTTTTTTTTAATCCGTTTTATCCACAGGACAACCTAGTGACCTTCTACAATGGTCTGACTGCACCAGTGCCATGAAGTGTAGCTGAAATAAGGCGCATACAGTTTCAACTTTTTTTTTTTCCTTGAAAACTCTTAAATTCTCTTGGTATTAATCGGTGATTTTTCCTTCCTTTAGGCTGGGCAAATGACTCAGGCAGGGATGTTGGAACATCTCAAACTAGAGAATGTGGCCCTGTCTCAGCAGCTGACTGAAACCCAGCACAGGTCCATTAAAGAAAAGGAACGTATTGCAGCACAACTACAAAATATTGAGGTATGGTTGTAGATGGTTTTTGTGAGTTATGTTCTGTCTAGGTTGTGTATTTATGTTTTGCAAAATCAAGGGTATTCTGGCAAAATAACACAGAATTCTTACGAATTGGTTCAAATTCTGCATTATATAAGCAGTAAATATTTCAGATTAAATAAATTTGTGTGGCATTATGAACAATAAGAGAGAACAAGGCCATCTATTTCCCCTTTGAAGGTGATACTTGCATTTTCAGTTCTGGTATTTGTTTTTAATTGGACTTTGAAGGCAAATGTAAATGTTGTCCTTTGCCCATCTATGAACTTGTTCAAGAGGAAATTTAATTGGAAGTTAATATAAATCAGTAATTTGCTTTTTAGGTGTGTGAAATTGCTCAGTAATCAGGTTGTCCTTCCTTCCCTCCAGTAAGAAAAGTTGGGTAAAATCTGAAGTGCAGTGCAGTCACTTCCAAAGGTCTTAGAACCTTAAATTCCCCTGATTTTCAGTGACATTCCTGCTTCTGAGTCTCAAAGGAGAGTAAAGCAGCAGGTTAGTGGAAGCACCCCATCTGCAGTGTTACTGATGGCTTGTGTAAATGACAGGACAGTTATCCGAGTAGCTACAGCATCCAGGGAATCCCTTCTGGCATAGAATTTTCCCAAACAGCTTAATTTTAGTAAAGGTTCTTTTTCTTCATGTCTTGCTCGTCAACTGAGAAAGGACAAGGTGTTATTAAATAGGAATTCACATTGTCACAAGTATGCAAGATGTTCACTATTACTCTCAGGTGTTTTAAGTATAGGAATGAGTGACTTCAGTAAAGGCATACAGGTCTGTAAGGCAGATACCAGAGTTATTTATGTGTTTTTCCTCTACAAATTTTCTTGATAATTTACTTTTCTCTTTTCCGATTTTTTTTTTCTTTTTCCTCCTCCTTCCCCTCCATTTAAACTGTAGAAGTTGATTCCATGCTTTTTCTATGCAGGCTGACATGTTAGATCAAGAAGCCGCCTTCATGCAGATCCAGGAGGCTAAAACCATGGTGGAAGAAGACTTGCAGAGAAAACTAGAGGAGTTTGAGGATGAGAAAGAACAGCTTCAGAAAATGGCTGATTCTGCAGCAACATTGGAGCAAGAATTGGAACAGGTAGACTGTTGTTCATCAGCTTCCCAGGAATTCAAAGGGAAATACTTGTTTGGCAGAAAAAGCAGTAGTAAATAGATACTGAGCTCTAAACTTCTTCTTAAAACGTGAAAGATTGCTGCAAAAATGAAGTGTATTTTAAAGTCATTCTGGTTCCAGGTGAAAAGGACTTTTTTCAACCATGTCAGTAATAATGATTTTTAAAAATTTCGTAACTGTCTTGCCAGATGCTGGGTTTTTTTAGTGAATTCAGGATGTGATTACTCTAAGTATAGACAAGAACCATAGATCTGTGTTCAGAGCTGTGAGGCAGTCAGGATATCATTACATACATTTACACTTAGAGAGCTCTGCTTTAACCTTGTAACCTTATGCAGGCAGCATGTCAAGGGCTGCAGTGACATGAAGTATGTGATAGCTGAGTACTATATTCCATGTAATGATATGATGTTATTAATAATGCTGAATTTACTGTGGACACATTTTTCAAGTAAAACTTTTGAATACAATGCATATTATGAATATTTTAGGTTTGTCATTCTGGTCATTGCTTAGCCTGTAAGGTAACAGATGCTGCTCAAGGCAGTTGATACAATTAACAGAGCAAATAAAAGTGGCCTAGGAAAGCTAAAGAATATTTTTACCTTTTGCTCTTTTCTCCTACAGGCTATAAAATATTAATTATAATACTTGATTTTGATTAGAGTGCTTTTGCAAAGGTAACCTTTGTTTTGTATTAATTTAATCTTAAAATTTTTCCTGTCAGGTCAAGTTGACTTTGCATCAGCGAGATCTGCAGCTTGAATCCTTGCAGCAAGAACACCTCGACGTGATGAAGCAGCTGACACTAACCCAAGAGACGCTGCACACCAAAGAGCAGTCCCTGGATGACCTGCAAACACAGTATGATGAACTGAAGGCCAGGCTAGAAGAGTTCCAGAGTGATGCTGCTTCTAAAGATGACACGATCCAGTATTTGCAGAACGAGAAGATTGTGTTAGAAGTTGCTCTGCAGGCAGCAAAAGCAAGTAAAGAGCAACTTGATGAAGGAGCAACGCGCCTTGGAGAAGATACAGAAGTAACATCACAAATCTTGGAGCAGCTGAAGCAAGAAATGGCAGTCAAGTCAAGCCAGGTAATGATCTTCCTGAAATCTTACCAGTTTTAAAACACAGTAATTTGGAGTACAGGTCGCAGTTTGGGAAGTAATTTTGTAATGTGCTCTTTTCTGTGGCACTGTGGGCCAAACATCTTTTCTATGCAGTAATTTGGCTCCCAGTGTGGCGACCTGGTAAATACATTTCTGTGTAAAATGCTGTGTTATCTAACCATTGAGATGCTTAGTCAGAAACAGAATCGTTGTTAGATGAGGCAGTTGTTACAAATCAGACAGATACGCTCACTGAAGAAATTCGGTATAATACAACATTTGGCACATTAAGCAATGTTTGCTTTTTCCCCCTCTGGCAGGTGGAAAATCTGCAACAAGAAAATGCCAGCCTCAAAAAACAGCTTCAAAAAGTAAAGGAACAGTTCCTGCAGCAGAAGGTAAGCAAAAGCAAAGAAACTTCAGAGACATAAACCCAAGGGATACACTTCTTTTTCCAGTCAAGGCTTGTACTTCTGGGGAGGTTATGAGGCTATTTAAATATATTTTCTGTATCACAGAACTTTGTGACATTAAAATACAGAAACAGTATAACTTAGTTGAGTTTCTATCTCCAGCTGATGTAAAAGCTGATCCACCAACCAATTCATGCTTTGATAGGGCTTTGGGGAGTTTGCCAAGTGATCCACCATAGAAAATCTCTTTGGTTTGTTGATTAGATTTGCTTTTGCAAAAGCACTTACAAATCCCCAAGTGTTGTCATTTCTTTGCAGCTTTGAAAAATCATAGTTGCTCAGTAATTAGATGGTAAATAAGTTTTTTACTGCAAATTTTCTTCTGAATTTACAGTTTTGAAACAGTAATTTGAAATAGATATGTCATTAGTGTTGCACACTTATGTGTCTTATTTATAAGGTGGCACCATTAATTTGCTGCTTGATTGCTTATTAATCTAACCTAAAAGTTTGTTTTAGCTTCTTATGTTTGAGTTTGGGAAGGCTGTTTAAACTGTCAGTCACAGTTAAGCCCTTTTCTCATGGCAAAAGTTACTAATTACGTGCATGGGATGGTTATTTTTTACAATTAGTTTAGTTTTTTTAAAATGGCACATAATAAGTGCAGTTTCCATAAGGAATGTGAAGAAAAGTATCCTTACTGCAGAGAACACCGAGGAGTTTCAATTATTGAACTGCTAATATGAACTGTTTTTTGATATCTGAGCTTGCATAAAAGCCTTGGAACCACAGTAAATATCTTACAGAAGCTGATGCTGGTTTGTATGACACTCCCACCCCCTCAAACTAAAAGCGCATCAGTAAATGCTTTCTAGTAAATTAGTCAAAAATTTGCAAAGCTGAAACAGCTTTTCAAACAGCTGAAACGGTGACATTGTCCTCTTGAAACCCTTGTGTGCAAGGTGATGGTGGAAGCGTATCGAAGAGATGCGAGTTCCAAGGACCAGCTCATCAGTGAGCTGAAAGCTACAAAGAAGCGGCTGGACTCGGAACTGAAGGAGATGAAACGAGAGCTGCTGAAAATCCAAGTTGAAAAACAGTCGCTCGAATCTGAGCATTCAAAACTACAGAAGGAATTATCTCAGGTTCACCAGCAGATGGTGGAAATAGAAAATCACCTCCAGTCAGTGCAGAAAGAACGAGATGATATGGAAACACGCCTACAGGTATGGAAGGTGTAAGGCTTTGAACTTGGAAAGTATTACATCCAGGATACACTGCTGTTTCTGTTAACTTTGGAAATAAACAGAATGACCACCTGCAAGTTAATGTTCTTGGTTATATATTTAAAGTAGTCTAGACATTTCAGCATATACCTACCAAAATTCTGTTAATGCATGACTGCTTACTAACATCTCATGTAAGGAAGTGGGGAGAAGCGCTACAGGAGTGGTAGAAGACTGATGTGGAAGCAGTTTCCTTGATCTTAAAGTGAACTCTGTCTGAGAACAAAATCCAAACACTTTGTACGTGTTAACAGTGGTGGCCTCAGAGGGAAGAGTTAAAGAGGAAATAAAAGGGATAGAGAATATGGAGAACTGGAGAGCAACTTGTATTTAGAGATGGAAGTAATTTGGAAATGTCATGATTTTTCTTTTATACTCAAACATACACAGCAAATATGCTTTTGTTCTTATGCTCATGGGTCTTCTTTTCCTTCCTGTTAAGTCTTTGCAGTTCGATACAGAACAAATGGAATCTCTTGCTGAGGCAAATCAGGCATTAAAACAGCAAGTAGAACAAATGCAAGAAGAAGCAAAAAAGTAAGTGTTCTTCTAGCACAGACAAAAGAACTACAGCATTTGGTTTTCGTATTTGGCTTTCAGACGTTGAGTTCTGTTGGGTCATGTGAAAAATTAATCTTGTAGTACTATTTGTCAAGCAGCTTTTGTTTTTACCTGGTGTTTTCTTTTCCTTTCACACCAGGGCTATTACAGAACAGAAACAGAAAATGAAACGTCTCGGGTCTGACCTGACGAGTGCTCAGAAAGAGATGAAAGCAAAACACAAAGCCTATGAGAATGCAGTCAGCATTCTCAGTCGGAGGCTGCAGGAATCCCTTACTGCAAAGGAATCTGCTGAGGCAGAGCTGAGCAAACTAAAAGCACAAATTACGGATGGTGGGAATGACCAGATTGCTCAGGTATGCAGATGTCCTTTAACATTGTACAAAGACAGAACTACAAGTCTTGGAACACCATTTCACCCTGAAGTGATGAAAATATTTGGAAAACAAATCTAGATAAGAACATGGTGTCAGGGTTCTGAGCACTGAAATCTTCAACTATATTTGAGAGAGGTGATTTGGCAAGCTGGATTTAGTGATTAAATTTTTATTGTTGGTTGGGTTTTTTGGTGGGATTTTAAATTTTTCATTGTTTTTAAGGGTTAGTATCTGAAGATTTTCCAAGATTGTACCTCTTACTGCTTTTTTCTCATTGATAGCTAAAAGTTTTTCAAGGTAGCCATAGCTTATTTATATATGTTAGGCCTGTAATAAGAAAATTAATTTACTGAAGAAAGCTCCAATTTGTTGAACCAATGGAGCAAGATATCAAATACACCAACAGCAGTAGCTGGATGCAAAGGTGGAAAGTTCTGAGCAAGACTTTTAAATTAAACACTAGCATCTCATTTCATATTTGCTAGAGTAGCAGGCTTTTTAACCAAAGCAGAAAGGGCTCCCGGAGATGAGTGATGCACTAATCACATGGGATCCCTTTGTCTTTAGGAGAAGATTCAAGCTCTGAAGACAGAACTGCGAGCTGTGAGCAGTAGTAAGTTGATGCTGGAAAAAGAGTTGCAAGAAGTGATTTCACTGACCAGCCAGGAGCTTGAAGAATACAGAGAGAAAGTGCTGGAACTTGAGGATGAGGTGATTGATTGCTTGAATTTGTTTGGTAGATGGGCATATGACAGTAAAAAGTGCCTGAGAGACAGGGAAAAATATTAGTACCAAAATTTTATTCCAGCGGTGGAGAAAATCATAATGGTAGATAGGAAACATCATGTCAGTGGTACTTGCTAATTTTGTTGCCTTGTGCTGCTTCTTTGTGGGTTCATGAGTCATTGTCCTGTAGGGAAAGAGGATGAGAGAGGAGTGGTTCCTGTATTAGATACCAGCTGTGTCTGGTCACGAGACAGTGGGGACACATGAATCATTAGCTTCTGGAACTACTGGGAGTATGGATCCTCAGTGATGTTGAGGGCCGGGTGATGGTGTTCAGTTGTAGAGTGGCACAAAAAAATTATATATATCAGCTACTCTGGCCCTGCACCTGAACAGTACTCCTGGATTCTTCTTTCTAGCAAGCATTTTAGTCTTCCAACAGGAAAAAATGCCAAAGTGAACTTATTTGTTAATATTCATTTAAAAAAGAAAAAAAGAAAAGAAAAAAGAAATCCCACTCTGGAAAAACAAGACGCTTAATGAGTTTAATTATTTTTTTTTTGTGATAGTAGCCTGAGGCTGTTCAGTTATTTTTGTTTGATTTGTGTTTTTCTTTGACTATAGCTTCAGGAATCTAGAGGCTTCAGGAAGAAGATAAAACGTTTAGAAGAAATTAATAAGAAGTTGGCCCTTGAACTAGAACACGAACGTGGCAAACTTACAGGTCTCAGCCAGTCCAACGCTGCTTTGCGGGAGCACAATAATATCCTTGAAACAGCATTAGCAAAAAGAGAGGCAGACTTGGTACAACTGAATCTACAGGTATTTGACTTTTTGATGTAATAACTTCAGAAAGGAATTGGCTCCTATGATGCAAAGTTAGTGCATTTTTTCCAGTTCTGCATCCCCTCGTGTGTTGCTTAACAGCATCAATATGAGAGTTGAACAAGAGATCAGAAATGGGACTTGGCCCTAAATAAGAGTTTTCTTTAGGAAAAAAGTTAATAAGATTGCACTACAATATTTGCAATAGTGAAAGTGTAGGTAGTTGGAACATACAAATCCATATGTGTTACTGAGATAAATAATTTTTACTGCAATAATAATACATTCACGTGGGCATGGGCAATGAGCTACCATTTAACCATAGCTACTTGTAAGGTTGAAGGGACTGTGTGGAAAGAGCGATCAGTGAACAGCAGAGAGTTGTTCTGCAATCCCTGCATTGGCCTGTGTTCATATTTCCTCTACTTCCAGTGAGCCCACACAAAATGTGGGTTTGTTTTTGTGATGTGTTACAGGTTCAGGCAGTCCTAAAGCGGAAAGAGGAAGAGGATCAGCAAATGCAACAACTTATTCAAGCTTTACAGACTTCCCTAGAGAAAGAAAAGTTAAAAGTCAAAGACCTTCAGAAGCAGGTAATGGCTCATCTTTTATTTACTTACAAAGTAATTTAAAGGTGTTTTAAAAATATCTTGAAATGAAATCTATATTTTGTAACATACTGCTTCCTGCAGCGGGTCTGTCACCGTGGCCAGTGGCTGAAAGATCAGTTGATGTTTTCTCTGTTGTGTCCTGTGTTAAGCTCCCTTTATGATTCACCTGCAGAGACAAAACAAAGTAAAACTGCATCTTTTTGTCCTGCTAGGAAGCAGCAGCCAAAGCAGATGCAGCCCATAACCGGCGACACCATCGGGCAGCAATGCTCGAGCTCAGTGAGATCAAGAAGGAGCTCCACGCCAAAGAGCTGCTGGTCCACACCCTGCAGGCTGAGGTGGACAAGCTGCAGTAAGTATATGTCTCAAAAAGAACAGTAATTAAAACAAATCTTCTGGAAAAGCTACCCAGTAGTGAATTTTTGGGTTTGTCCCTTTGGGATGGATTATGTTGAATGTTCCCCAGCAGAACTTGACCTCAAGATGCTTGTTTGGACTGAGCAATTACCTGCATTTTTCTCTCTTTATAATTCAGTTAGACCTGAGTACACTGTTTTTTCTACAGTTCACTATCTGCTTTTTATTCACTTTCACCGCATAGTTCTACTATTTCACGTTGCTAGTAAGGATTAACTCTTTATATATCCTATTATTCTTCTTTTATATCCCTGAGGAGCCACATAGAGGATTCATTTGATTATTGACTATTTTGCACAATGTATTAAAATTCAGTTTGCTCATATAAAATTTTTCTTTCTTAAATTACAAGAAATTATCAGACCTACATGAAAATGGATATAAGCTTAACTCTGTTCCTCCAAAAACAAAGCAAAATTGCTGACAGATTGTTGTTTTTTTTTTTTTTGCTGCATAATCTGTTGTTTGTAATTGGACTGCTACCAGTGCTCAAGAATTTTGTAAATTTTTGTTTCAATATTTAATATTTATATATCTCTTTCATAAAATCTTGTGAATTAATTTTTGCTCTATGAATGTATTGGCAAAGCCCTCAGTCAAAGCTGTAATTAACCAGGCTTCATGCACGGTCATGTTATTTATAGTTAACTGGTTAACCCAGTGAAGTTCTTGTTTTAAAGAACAGATTGAGTAACTGCTGTGTCTGTTAATCTTGCTGTGCAGGGTAGAGGATGAAAAACATTCCCAGGAGGTATCTCAGTTTCAGCAAGAGCTGGCAGAAGCCAGATCTCAGCTCCAAGTTCTGCAGAAAAACCTGGATGACAAACTTAGTGAACAGCCTCTAGTAAGCCAAGAGGTAAAAAGTGAACACTTACTGTGTTTCTCTGTTTCTATTCCATTGTATGGCTTTGTCTTTAATTCAGCATATTTAATAAAGTTTTGCTAGGTTTTCTTAAGAAGGTTTTCATGAGACATAAGAATATATTTCAGATTTTGTGGTTGATTGCACCTGTAGATAATTCCAATGATTTTTTTTTGGTTTTTTTTTTGCCGTGGTAGGTGGAAGACCTGAAGTGGGAAGTAGAACGAAAAGAAAGAGAAATTGAAACACTTAAGCAGCAGCTGGACATGACTGAACAGCGCAGCCACAAGGAGTTAGAAGGGATACAAGTTGTCTTGCAGGTATTTAATCGAGACAGTTCTGATGGATTGGAATTTTGATTGCTGTGGGGGGGATAATTTAAACAATATTTTTATTTTTTAAAAGCACACTTACACTTTTTTTCAATTTTTATTTTGACTGTGCTGTTGTTTGCTTTGTATTTCTTCAACCTTTATGCTGTTAACATAGTCTACTGACTTTATTTTAACCTAACCTCTGATTTTCTGCCATGGCAAGTTTGTTTCAAACAGCAGTGTTCTGTGTTGTTTTTTTCTTCTAGTTTCCTCTGGAAACTGAAAAGATTAAAAAACTTCAGATAGCTGGAATTTTTATGCTGTTTCTCTACATCACACTGATTCTCTTCCCATTTAGAACATCAAGACTGAGTTGGAAATGGTGAGGGAAGACCTGTCAGTGACTCAGAAGGATAAGTTTATGCTGCAGGCTAAAGTGACTGAACTGAAGAACAGCATGAAGTCACTGCTGCAGCAAAACCAGCAGCTGAAGTTGGACCTGAAGCATGGCAGGATGAAAAAGGTATTTAAATAGCAAGAACATGTAAAGTACAGGAAAATACTCCGCTAATGCTCTTAAATAACCTAACATGAATGTGCCTGTGATTCCTGCTCCTTAGTGCAGATGTGTACCAGTAGTGTGATGTGAGACTCTAGGTGGGAAAAATGATACTGATGAAATAACTTAATTGTGTTTCTGACTCTCCATTTTTTCCTTTAACCAGAGGAAAGAACTGAAAGGTGAGAATAACTCTTCTAATCCTGTGACTCCAGTCAAGATTCCTGATTGTCCCGTGCCTGCTGCCTTGCTGGAAGAACTGCTGAAACCAACAGCTGTGAGCAAGGAGCCTCTAAAGAATCTGAACAGCTGTCTCCGGCAACTGAAGTATGGCCTGTTATTTTAAACCATATTAAAGAATCTTAACAATGTTTTCAGGAAACCAGCTGCCACCATGAGGAAAAAAGGATTTGTGAAATTAATTCTTTACTGGGACTATGTTGAGGACAGTAGGATGTTCTGTCATTGTATGTGCTTGCTTATATGGTCATAAACATAGTGAAAGAAGACTTTACAATAAAATAAACAAAATGTCCATCCTAAATTGTACGCAGCAGAAAAAAATCAGAAACTGCTATTAATATTTTTTAATTAAGCACATTTGGTTTGCTCTTAAAGAAGACAGCTCCTAAGTTTCTTGTAGATTTCTTTCTCTCGTATACAGCTGTATCTTAGGTAGTCTTGGGGTAGGTATCAAGAATCAGAAAAGTAAATTTTTGGTCTTGCATTTAGCTGTTAGTTTTCTGCTTGCTAATTTTTGCTTTTTTTTGTTCTTAATTAATTCAAAGGCAAGAAATGGACAGCCTTCAGCGCCAGATGGAGGAACACACCATAACAGTACATGAATCAATGTCTTCATGGACTCAGATTGAGGGCAGGTTAATGGACCTTACTTCTACAAGTCCTACAACTGCATCAGACCAGCAGGAGACTCCTACTGCAAATGAAGAGAAAGAGAATTCTAGTGTTAGTGACAAGGAAGCTTTGACACTATAACCTCCTTATCAGTTGTCTTTCTTCCTATTGCTTTAAGTATATAAACAAATCTTTATAAAAATTATTTATTTCATTTTTAAATGGTGTTCAGAGTAGTGCTTTTGCCTGTAGAAGCAAAGGGCACTGATTTGAGAAACTGATGGAATAGTAAATGCAGAATGTGCTATTCTAAGGGTTTGTTTGAAACCTCGCCATAACAATTCTGTCGTGTTGGGTACTGCCAAGTGGTGAATCTAGCTCATTTGAGGGTTTAGTAAGAGATTCAGATGAAGGTTTAAAATGAGGTCAAGAGGAGCATCTGGTTTCAAGTATGTAATTGTTCAATCTGGGTGAGTTTGTTAAGGAATTACTGTTAATTATGTAACATCTAGGTTTTCTTGTTTGTTTATTTTTTTTTTTAATTTGTGGGAGTAGGATGTATTTTTCCCCCATCTTGGGTTGTAGCCAAACTACAGAGAAAAATAAGTTCTTCTCATGTTCGGCCATTAGCAGTGGTTGAGAACTGGATATGCTGAGTATTTTCTTGTCCCTCCTATAATCTCTTCTTCTTGAAATACAGATTATAGATATCTGTATTTGAAGAAAAAAAAGTTTTTGTAAGATATCCATTTTGAAGGTGACCTATTGCAGAAGAAACAAGACTGTAAAGACAAGCAATACAGAGCAGTTGGTATCTTTGGCAGATTTGCCTGGGATGTTTGCTGATGCTTTTCTCTTAAAGTCACAGGCCCGTAGTGAGCTTTGCTTCACTGCACAAATACTTTGCACCTTTTTATTTCAAGTTTTGAAGCAGACACCCATCAAAAACTATGCGTGTAAAATATATATATATAAGAAAAAATCATAATTTTATGACTTTGAATATCTGATACACGGTTATATACTGTAAGTTAAGGCTGCAATGAGGGGGTTTGTTACTGTCATTGTTTTAATGTTACGTGTAAGTTTGCTCTTTTTTGACATACTATACAAATGGCTTAGGGAAATGAGCCCCTAAAGCCAGAGCTTTTAGAAATGTAATTATTTTTACTTTAAAAGACATAATTATAATGCCTATAAAATTATTATTTTTAATAGCTTTATCTTCTCCCACACACTTCCTCTACTTTTTGCACACTCTGTTCCAAGGTGTTCACCATGAATGGAAGTGTTTGTTCTGTGGCAGCCCCTCTGCAGAGCACCTTGACTAAGTTATTTTTAAAGCAGCTCACTTTGGTTTCCTTCATCTTTGGTCCCACTGCTCCATGTGGCTCATAGTGCTGTTATAAGCCAGCCCTCTCCTCACTCTAAAATTTAGTGTTGGGGTATTTGGAAGATTTAGTGGCAACTCATGTACTAGAATGTTTCTGTCCTTAAAACATAAAACAAGTCAGTTAAATCCACTGTAGTTTTGTGTTTACAAAAAAAATATATATTAAGTACAAGTGGATTCAAAGGTTGAGGAAAAAAAACTTCTAGTTCATGTATTTTTCCAAAGAGGCTGTCACTGGTTTTGGGTTTGGCTGCTGCAGAGCAGGGGGAAGGATATTGCATTTTGTTTAGCAGTAAGGTGAAAAATAAATAACCAAACAAAACTCCCAAACCCACCTATATTTATCCAAAGTCTGATTTCTCATAACTACCACTTCAAGCTCCAGTCCAATTGAACACTTCGCATTACAGGTGTTTATACAGAATGATTTCATGCCCTGCAGCTACTGGATTTTAACTTAGATTTTACTGGGATCAAAGTCAAGTGATGCTGACAGTCAAGGTTTTGCAACTGGTAAAGGAAGAAATGCATTGATGTGGCATTAGGTGCCCATCAGATGGGTTTACCAAACAATTCAAATTCAAAAGCTTTACAAACTAGCTTAAGACATGTCTGCACACTGCTGCAGTCTACTTTGTAGAGTAAATGGTACTGATTATCCCACTGTTGTCATGTTCTTGAAGTTGCCTGTATATTAAGCTCAAAGAAGAAAAAAACCAAACCACAGTATTGTTAAAGGAAAAAAAGAAACTGTAATGAATAATATATTCAGTACAAGAAAACTACCAAATGTCCAGGATTTAAAATACTACTTGTGCAGCATTAATGTTGCTGTTGACTTTATTAAATACATTGCCTACAGTTCAGAATCCACTCTGTTCTAATATGTTAGTTCTGCAGTGGTTGTATGGATAAAGGTTTTATCTGGCATCAAAGATGCCAGAATTGTTATAAACCTTCCTAGTTGTTCTGAATGTCAGCTCTCCTTTTTGTGTTCATTCTGCATCCTGCTGCAGTTTCTCACTAGCTCCTGAAGGCATCTGAGCTTGCACAGTCCAGTAGCCTTAGATGTGTTTCCCTTTCCAAGATGAGGGAGCTGTTGTGGATTAGATCCCTGCATTGACCCAACTGCTTCTGGCAGTACCTGGACACTGGGTTTTGTCCTCTTATATTCACCATGTGCTTCTTCTACAAACAGAAACACCATGTCATTTACTTAAATGAAGGACAGTGAGACTTTTGAGGGTCTAGATCTAGTGAGGTATTAAGTGAAGTTACAGAAGTCACTGGGAAGTCTTCTAGAAGGAGCATGTAGTATGTGGTAAAAGCAAGGCCTTTTCTTTGAAGCTCATCAGCTACGGTTTTAATGACCCAGAGAAATACTTGCTGCTTTATTAAATAGCCTCACCCTGAGGCTGAGCTTGCTCAGTGTACAAAGCTTCAGGGTCACTGCGGTCTAGGCAATAAAACAACTTACTTGTAGGAATGAAAATTGTATCCCCTCTGCCTGTCACAGCACGGCCAAATCATCAGGAGAATCTGAAGAATAATCTAAAAATTTATTTTCCTTTCTCAAGCACTGCAATAGAATGTATTTTCTGTGTTTCTTTAGAGGTTGAACGTACTAAACCAAATCTAGTTAATGAAGGAGAAATGTCACTGCAATGTGAGAATGTTCACCAATGCTGAAAGCTGGTAAATGGTGTAGCATTATTTTTTCAGATGCTGTTGAGTTTTTGAGGGCTCTTGAATATCACAACAAAGGCCAGCAAACCCTACAACAGAATAAAATGTTACTGAGTCTCTGGCATTGCTGAATATTGCATAATGCTCCATTCTGTTGTCTTCCAGATTTCTTAGAAATATTTGTGCACTGTATTGGGGTCAGCTGAGCCCCCTATCCACTCATGCAACAGGAGGATCTGAGCCCATACTGTTTATTCAGGCAACATCCTAGCAGAAATCTTTGAGATTCTCACATGTGTAAAGTAATATCCAGGATAAATGTTCTACTCTTCATATTGTCATGGATTATATATTCCTGCTGAGGGGAGAGAACTGCAGTGGCATGGCTATTTTAGTGTTAGCTGTGACAACATCAAAGGTGTGCTGGGGACAGGTAGTATTATCAATATAAATTTACCTTAAAGATAACAAATTCACTCCTGGTGATGCAGAAGCTTGTGATGTACATTTTATTAACTTTGTGGGGAAAGTGGGAATAGTTGCATGTAATTTGCTGTGATCAGAGCCTTTAAGTATTTTCCTGTGAAAGTAATTGCTGTCCTGAAGAATTACTAATGCTCATCAGCTGTCATCTGATCACTCTGCCTCCTACTAATGAGCAACACTTGAGTCTTGGGCAGCCTCATTTCCAGTACAGATTTCTAGGAGAGGGAAAGATGTTCTGGATATTGTAAATGAAATGGTTCTGTTTCATGTATGACATTCAGTAATGTCTACTTAGGCTGTATTTGTAAAGATAGAAGTTAATAATTCCATGTTCTTGAAGAATGGATGACCCAGGGGCTGGAGGAGTTACACTATGTACAACTAATGTTTATGATCATACAAAGCATGTTGATTATAAAAATTCTGTGCATAGGGATTCCTTTAAAAGTTTTGTGCAATAAACTATTTTTGCTAAAGGGCCCATGTTGTTTCTATGTCGAAAGAGTTACCATCTTCTTTTTTTTGTTTTGAGCAATAATATCTATGTAGGGATCCTGAATATGGTGTATAGCCAGCCACCTTTAAGGAAAAAAATAATCTTATTTTGAAAGACAACATTATTTTGTATTGATTTTTTGCATATCTAAACTTCACTGTGTTTGTATTTCCACTATATTTTATTTTTCTCAGCTGAACTCATCAAGGAAGAAACACAATTCCTTGGCCTGAATTTGTCAGCCTGTGGAGTTTGAGCATACTAAATGGAACAATGCAGAAATGTCACCTTCGTTCGAATTTAGCCAACTGCAATGATGAGGAGAGAAACTGCTGTAGCTTGCTTGCAATACTAAACAGCGTAAGTTAAAGCGATACTCTTTTCTCATTTAAGGACAGCAACTTAAACCAGCACGTAACTGCACATAGTACAGGTCCCTGTACCCCTAAGGTAGGAACGTCGCACTTGCTGGGAATTGTTTCATTCTCACGCACTAGAGGCCTCCTTCTCCGTGGTTTTCCATCTCTCACGGCTTATCCGAGACTGCTGCAGCGTTTTGAGGTTAATACCCGCTCGGCACCTTTCTGCAGAGGTCTCTGGAAGTGCCTGTGTGTTCCCGGTGCCCAGGGCCGGCTGCAAACCGCGTGCCGGCCGCGGGACGACGGGAGGGCGCAGTTCAAACGCTGCCCGCCTGTCCC